>CM055128.1:334362410-334709554 GCA_029206835.1 Rana muscosa
GGAATGGGGTGGGAATGAAGTGGGGTGGGGGGGAATGGGGTGGGAATGAAGTGGGGTGGGGGGGAATGGGATGGGAATGAAGTGGGGTGGGGGGAATGGGTTGGGAATGAAGTGGGGTGGAGGGGAATGGGGTGGGAATGAAGTGGGGTGGGGGGGAATGGGGTGGGAATGAAGTGGGGTGGGGGGGAATGGGTTGGGAATGAAGTGGGGTGGGGGGGAATGGGATGGGAATGAAGTGGGGTGGGGGGGAATGGGTTGGGAATGAAGTGGGGTGGGGGGGGAATGGGGTGGGAATGAAGTGGGGTGGGGTGAATGGGTTGGGAATGAAGTGGGGTGGAGGTGGAATGGGGTGGGAATGAAGTGGGGTGGGGGGGAATGGGGTGGGAATGAAGTGGGGTGGGGGGGAATGGGATGGGAATGAAGTGGGGTGGGGGGGAATGGGATGGGAATGAAGTGGGGTGGGGGGGAATGGGTTGGGAATGAAGTGGGGTGGGGGGGAATGGGGTGGGAATCAAGTGGGGTGGGGGGAATGGGTTGGGAATGAAGTGGGGTGGGGGGGAATGGGATGGGAATGAAGTGGGGTGGGGGGGAATGGGTTGGGAATGAAGTGGGGTGGGGGGGAATGGGATGGGAATGAAGTGGGGTGGGGGGGAATGGGATGGGAATGAAGTGGGGTGGGGGGGAATGGGGTGGGAATGAAGTGGGGTGGGGGGGAATGGGTTGGGAATGAAGTGGGGTGGGGGGGAATGGGATGGGAATCAAGTGGGGTGGGGGGAATGGGGTGGGAATCAAGTGGGGTGGGGGGAATGGGTTGGGAATGAAGTTGGTGGGGGGGAATGGGATGGGAATGAAGTGGGGTGGGGGGGAATGGGGTGGGAATGAAGTGGGGTGGGGGGAATGGGTTGGGAATGAAGTGGGGTGGGGGGAATGGGGTGGGAATGAAGTGGGGTGGGGGGAATGGGGTGGGAATGAAGTGGGGTGGGGGGAATGGGTTGGGAATTAAGTGGGGTGGGGGGAATGGGGTGGGAATGAAGTGGGGTGGGGGGAATGGGTTGGGAATGAAGTGGGGTGGAGGGGAATGGGGTGGGAATGAAGTGGGGTAGGGGGGAATGGGTTGGGAATGAAGTGGGGTGGGGGGAATGGGATGGGAATGAAGTGGGGTGGGGGGGAATGAGGTTGGGAATGAAGTGGGGTGGGGGGAATGGGATGGGAATGAAGTGGGTCGGGGGGAATGGGTTGGGAATGAAGTGGGGTGGGGGGAATGGGGTGGGAATGAAGTGGGGTAGGGGGAATGGGATGGGAATGAAGTGGGGGGGTGGGGTGGGGGGAATGGGGTGGGAATGAGTGGGGTGGGGGGAATGGGATGGGGAATGAAGTGGGGTGGGTGGGGGGAATGGGATGGGAATGAAGTGGGGTGGGGGGAATGGGTTGGGAATGAAGTAGGGTGGGGGAATGGGTTGGGAATGAAGTGGGGTGGGGGAATGGGATGGGAATGAAGTGGGGTGGAGGGAATGGGTTGGGAATGAAGTGGGGTGGGGGGAATGGGGTGGGAATGAAGTGGGGTGGGGGGAATGGGTTGGGAATGAAGTGGGGTGGGGGGAATGAAGTGCGGTGGGGGGGAATGGGGTGGGAATGAAGTGGGGGTGGGGGGGAATGGGGTGGGAATGAAGTGGGGTTGGGGGAATGGGTTGGGAATGAAGTGGGGTGGAGGGGAATGGGGTGGGAATGAAGTGGGGTGGGGGGAATGGGTTGGGAATGAAGTGGGGTGGGGGGAATGGGGTGGGAATGAAGTGGGGTGGGGGGAATGGGTTGGGAATGAAGTGGGGTGGGAATGAATGAAGTGGGGTGGGGGGGAATGGGGTGGGAATGAAGTGGGGTGGGGGGAATGGGTTGGGAATGAAGTGGGGTGGGAATGAAGTGGGGTGGGGGGAATGGGGTGGGAATGAAGTGGGGTGGGGGGAATGGGTTGGGAATGAAGTGGGGTGGGAATGAAGTGGGGTGGGGGGGAATGGGGTGGGAATGAAGTGGGGTGGGGGGGAATGGGGTGGGAATGAAGTGGGGTGGGGGGAATGGGGTGGGAATGAAGTGGGGTGGGGTGGGGGGAATGGGTTGGAATGAAGTGGGGTGGGGGGAATGGGTTGGGAATGAAGTGGGGTGGGGGGAATGGGATGGGAATGAAGTGGGGTGGGGGGGAATGAGGTGGGAATGAAGTGGGGTGGGGGGAATGGGTGGGAATGAAGTGGGTCGGGGGAATGGGTTGGGAATGAAGTGGGGTGGGGGAATGGGGTGGGATGAAGTGGGGTGGGGGAATGGGATGGGAATGAAGTGGGTGGGGTGGGGTGGGGGGAATGGGGTGGGAATGAAGTGGGGTGGGGGGGAATGGGATGGGAATGAAGTGGGGTGGGGGGGGGAATGGGATGGGAATGAAGTGGGGTGGGGGGAATGGGTTGGGAATGAAGTAGGGTGGGGGAATGGGTTGGGAATGAAGTGGGGTGGGGGGAATGGGATGGGAATGAAGTGGGGTGGAGGGAATGGGTTGGGAATGAAGTGGGGTGGGGGGAATGGGGTGGAAGTGGGGTGGGGGGAATGGGTGGGAATGAGTGGGGTGGGGGAATGAAGTGGGGTGGGGGGGAATGGGGTGGGAATGAAGTGGGGTGGGGGGGAATGGGTGGGAATGAAGTGGGTGGGGGGAATGGGTGGAATGAAGTGGGGTGGAGGGGAATGGGGTGGAATGAAGTGGGGTGGGGGGGAATGGGGTGGGAATGAAGTGGGGTGGGGGGAATGGGTTGGGAATGAAGTGGGGTGGGGGGAATGGGGTGGGAATGAAGTGGGGTGGGGGGAATGGGGTGGGAATGAAGTGGGGTGGGGGGGGAATGGGGTGGGAATGAAGTGGGGTGGGGGGAATGGGTTGGGAATGAAGTGGGGTGGGGGGGAATGGGGTGGGAATCAAGTGGGGTGGGGGGAATGGGTTGGGAATGAAGTGGGGTGGGGGGGAATGGGATGGGAATGAAGTGGGGTGGGGGGGAATGGGTTGGGAATGAAGTGGGGTGGGGGGAATGGGTTGGGAATGAAGTGGGGTGGGGGGGAATGGGGTGGGAATCAAGTGGGGTGGGGGGAATGGGTTGGGAATGAAGTGGGGTGGGGGAATGGGATGGGAATGAAGTGGGGTGGGGGGAATGGGTTGGGAATGAAGTGGGGTGGGGGGGAATGGGTTGGGAATGAAGTGGGGTGGGGGGGGAATGGGGTGGGAATGAAGTGGGGTGGGGGGAATGGGTTGGGAATGAAGTGGGGTGGAGGGGAATGGGGTGGGAATGAAGTGGGGTGGGGGGGAATGGGGTGGGAATCAAGTGGGGTGGGGGGAATGGGTTGGGAATGAAGTGGGGTGGGGGGGAATGGGATGGGAATGAAGTGGGGTGGGGGGGAATGGGTTGGGAATGAAGTGGGGTGGGGGGGGAATGGGGGGGAATGAAGTGGGGTGGGGGGAATGGGTTGGGAATGAAGTGGGGTGGAGGGGAATGGGGTGGGAATGAAGTGGGGTGGGGGGGAATGGGGTGGGAATGAAGTGGGGTGGGGGGGAATGGGATGGGAATGAAGTGGGGTGGGGGGGAATGGGTTGGGAATGAAGTGGGGTGGAGGGGAATGGGGTGGGAATGAAGTGGGGTGGGGGGGAATGGGGTGGGAATCAAGTGGGGTGGGGGGAATGGGTTGGGAATGAAGTGGGGTGGGGGGGAATGGGATGGGAATGAAGTGGGGTGGGGGGGAATGGGTTGGGAATGAAGTGGGGTGGGGGGGAATGGGGTGGGAATGAAGTGGGGTGGGGGGAATGGGTTGGGAATGAAGTGGGGTGGAGGGGAATGGGGTGGGAATGAAGTGGGGTGGGGGGGAATGGGGTGGGAATGAAGTGGGGTGGGGGGGAATGGGATGGGAATGAAGTGGGGTGGGGGGGAATGGGTTGGGAATGAAGTGGGGTGGGGGGGAATGGGTTGGGAATGAAGTGGGGTGGGGGGGAATGGGGTGGAATCAGTGGGGTGGGGGGAATGAAGTGGGGTGGGGGGGAATGGGATGGGAATGAAGTGGGGTGGGGGGGAATGGGTTGGGAATGAAGTGGGGTGGGGGGAATGGGTTGGAATGAAGTGGGGTGGGGGAATGGGATGGGAATGAAGTGGGGTGGGAGGGAATGGGTTGGGAATGAAGTGGGGTGGGGGGAATGGGGTGGGAATGAAGTGGGGTGGGGGGAATGGGTTGGGAATGAAGTGGGGTGGGGGGAATGAAGTGGGGTGGGGGGGAATGGGGTGGGAATGAAGTGGGGTGGGGGGGAATGGGGTGGGAATGAAGTGGGGTGGGGGGAATGGGTTGGGAATGAAGTGGGGTGGAGGGGAATGGGGTGGGAATGAAGTGGGGTGGGGGGGAATGGGGTGGGAATGAAGTGGGGTGGGGGGAATGGGTTGGGAATGAAGTGGGGTGGGGGGAATGGGGTGGGAATGAAGTGGGGTGGGGGGAATGGGTTGGGAATGAAGTGGGGTGGGAATGAAGTGGGTGGGGGGAATGGGGTGGGAATGAAGTGGGGTGGGGGGAATGGGTTGGGAATGAAGTGGGGTGGGGAATGAAGTGGGGTGGGGGGGAATGGGTTGGGAATGAAGTGGGGTGGGGGGAATGGGGTGGGAATGAAGTGGGGTGGGTGGGGGGGAATGGGGTGGGAATGAAGTGGGGTGGGGGGAATGGGTTGGGAATGAAGTGGGGTGGGGGGGAATGGGGTGGGAATCAAGTGGGGTGGGGGGAATGGGTTGGGAATGAAGTGGGTGGGGGGGAATGGGATGGGAATGAAGTGGGGTGGGGGGGAATGGGTTGGGAATGAAGTGGGGTGGGGGGGGGAATGGGGTGGGAATGAAGTGGGGTGGGGGGAATGGGTTGGGAATGAAGTGGGGTGGAGGGGAATGGGGTGGGAATGAAGTGGGGTGGGGGGGAATGGGGTGGGAATGAAGTGGGGTGGGGGGAATGGGATGGGAATGAAGTGGGGTGGGGGGGGAATGGGTTGGGAATGAAGTGGGGTGGAGGGGGAATGGGGTGGGAATGAAGTGGGGTGGGGGGAATGGGGTGGGAATCAAGTGGGGTGGGGGGAATGGGTTGGGAATGAAGTGGGGTGGGGGGGAATGGGTTGGGAATGAAGTGGGGTGGGGGGGAATGGGGTGGGAATGAAGTGGGGTGGGGGGAATGGGTTGGGAATGAAGTGGGGTGGAGGGGAATGGGGTGGGAATGAAGTGGGGTGGGGGGGAATGGGGTGGGAATGAAGTGGGGTGGGGGGGAATGGGATGGGAATGAAGTGGGGTGGGGGGGAATGGGTTGGGAATGAAGTGGGGTGGGGGGGAATGGGGTGGGAATGAAGTGGGGTGGGGGGAATGGGTTGGGAATGAAGTGGGGTGGAGGGGAATGGGGTGGGAATGAAGTGGGGGTGGGGGGGGAATGGGGTGGGAATGAAGTGGGGTGGGGGGAATGGGTTGGGAATGAAGTGGGGTGGGGGGGAATGGGGTGGGAATGAAGTGGGGTGGGGGGAATGGGTTGGGAATGAAGTGGGGTGGGAATGAAGTGGGGTGGGGGGGAATGGGGTGGGAATGAAGTGGGGTGGGGGGAATGGGTTGGGAATGAAGTGGGGTGGGAATGAAGTGGGGTGGGGGGGAATGGGTTGGGAATGAAGTGGGGTGGGGGGAATGGGGTGGGAATGAAGTGGGGTGGGGTGGGGGGGAATGGGGTGGGAATGAAGTGGGGTGGGGGGAATGGGTTGGGAATGAAGTGGGGTGGGGGGGAATGGGGTGGGAATCAAGTGGGGTGGGGGAATGGGTTGGGAATGAAGTGGGGTGGGGGGAATGGGATGGGAATGAAGTGGGGTGGGGGGGAATGGGTTGGGAATGAAGTGGGGTGGGGGGGAATGGGGTGGGAATGAAGTGGGGTGGGGGGGAATGGGTTGGGAATGAAGTGGGGTGGAGGGGAATGGGGTGGGAATGAAGTGGGGTGGGGGGAATGGGGTGGGAATGAAGTGGGGTGGGGGGGAATGGGATGGGAATGAAGTGGGGTGGGGGGGAATGGGTTGGGAATGAAGTGGGGTGGAGGGGAATGGGGTGGGAATGAAGTGGGGTGGGGGGGAATGGGGTGGGAATCAAGTGGGGTGGGGGGAATGGGTTGGGAATGAAGTGGGGTGGGGGGGAATGGGATGGGAATGAAGTGGGGTGGGGGGGAATGGGTTGGGAATGAAGTGGGGTGGGGGGGAATGGGGTGGGAATGAAGTGGGGTGGGGGGAATGGGTTGGGAATGAAGTGGGGTGGAGGGGAATGGGGTGGGAATGAAGTGGGGTGGGGGGGAATGGGGTGGGAATGAAGTGGGGTGGGGGGGAATGGGATGGGAATGAAGTGGGGTGGGGGGGAATGGGTTGGGAATGAAGTGGGGTGGGGGGGAATGGGTTGGGAATGAAGTGGGGTGGGGGGGAATGGGGTGGGAATCAAGTGGGGTGGGGGGAATGGGTTGGGAATGAAGTGGGGTGGGGGGGAATGGGATGGGAATGAAGTGGGGTGGGGGGGAATGGGTTGGGAATGAAGTGGGGTGGGGGGGAATGGGATGGGAATGAAGTGGGGTGGGGGGGAATGGGTTGGGAATGAAGTGGGGTGGGGGGAATGGGATGGGAATGAAGTGGGGTGGGGGGGAATGGGATGGGAATGAAGTGGGGTGGGGGGGAATGGGTTGGGAATGAAGTGGGGTGGGGGGAATGGGTTGGGAATGAAGTGGGGTGGGGGGGAATGGGGTGGGAATCAAGTGGGGTGGGGGGAATGGGGTGGGAATCAAGTGGGGTGGGGGGAATGGGTTGGGAATGAAGTGGGGTGGGGGGGAATGGGATGGGAATGAAGTGGGGTGGGGGGGAATGGGGTGGGAATGAAGTGGGGTGGGGGGGAATGGGTTGGGAATGAAGTGGGGTGGGGGGAATGGGGTGGGAATGAAGTGGGGTGGGGGGAATGGGTTGGGAATTAAGTGGGGTGGGGGGAATGGGGTGGGAATGAAGTGGGGTGGGGGGAATGGGTTGGGAATGAAGTGGGGTGGAGGGGAATGGGGTGGGAATGAAGTGGGGTAGGGGGGAATGGGTTGGGAATGAAGTGGGGTGGGGGGAATGGGATGGGAATGAAGTGGGGTGGGGGGGAATGAGTTGGGAATGAAGTGGGGTGGGGGGAATGGGATGGGAATGAAGTGGGTCGGGGGGAATGGGTTGGGAATGAAGTGGGGTGGGGGGAATGGGGTGGGAATGAAGTGGGGTAGGGGGAATGGGATGGGAATGAAGTGGGGTGGGGTGGGGTGGGGGGGAATGGGGTGGGAATGAAGTGGGGTGGGGGGGAATGGGATGGGAATGAAGTGGGGTGGGGGGGGGAATGGGATGGGAATGAAGTGGGGTGGGGGGAATGGGTTGGGAATGAAGTAGGGTGGGGGAATGGGTTGGGAATGAAGTGGGGTGGGGGAATGGGATGGGAATGAAGTGGGGTGGAGGGAATGGGTTGGGAATGAAGTGGGGTGGGGGGAATGGGGTGGGAATGAAGTGGGGTGGGGGGAATGGGTTGGGAATGAAGTGGGGTGGGGGGAATGAAGTGCGGTGGGGGGGAATGGGGTGGGAATGAAGTGGGGTGGGGGGGAATGGGGTGGGAATGAAGTGGGGTTGGGGGAATGGGTTGGGAATGAAGTGGGGTGGAGGGGAATGGGGTGGGAATGAAGTGGGGTGGGGGGAATGGGTTGGGAATGAAGTGGGGTGGGGGGAATGGGGTGGGAATGAAGTGGGGTGGGAATGAAGTGGGGTGGGGGGGGAATGGGGTGGGAATGAAGTGGGGTGGGGGGAATGGGTTGGGAATGAAGTGGGGTGGGAATGAAGTGGGGTGGGGGGAATGGGGTGGGAATGAAGTGGGGTGGGGGGGAATGGGTTGGGAATGAAGTGGGGTGGGGTGGGGGGAATGGGGTGGGAATGAAGTGGGGTGGGGTGGGGGGGAATGGGGTGGGAATGAAGTGGGGTGGGGGGAATGGGTTGGGAATGAAGTGGGGTGGAGGGGAATGGGGTGGGAATGAAGTGGGGTGGGGGGGAATGGGGTGGGAATCAAGTGGGGTGGGGGGAATGGGTTGGGAATGAAGTGGGGTGGGGGGAATGGGTTGGGAATGAAGTGGGGTGGGGGGAATGGGATGGGAATGAAGTGGGGTGGGGGGGAATGAGTTGGGAATGAAGTGGGGTGGGGGGAATGGGATGGGAATGAAGTGGGTCGGGGGGAATGGGTTGGGAATGAAGTGGGGTGGGGGAATGGGGTGGGAATGAAGTGGGGTAGGGGGAATGGGATGGGAATGAAGTGGGGTGGGGTGGGGGGGGAATGGGGTGGGAATGAAGTGGGGTGGGGGGAATGGGATGGGAATGAAGTGGGGTGGGTGGGGGGAATGGGATGGGAATGAAGTGGGGTGGGGGGAATGGGTTGGGAATGAAGTAGGGTGGGGGAATGGGTTGGGAATGAAGTGGGGTGGGGGAATGGGATGGGAATGAAGTGGGGTGGAGGGAATGGGTTGGGAATGAAGTGGGGTGGGGGGAATGGGTTGGGAATGAAGTGGGGTGGGGGGAATGGGGTGGGAATGAAGTGGGGTGGGGGGGAATGGGGTGGGAATGAAGTGGGGTGGGGGGAATGGGTTGGGAATGAAGTGGGGTGGGGGGAATGGGGTGGGAATGAAGTGGGGTGGGGGGAATGGGTTGGGAATGAAGTGGGGTGGGAATGAAGTGGGGTGGGGGGGGAATGGGGTGGGAATGAAGTGGGGTGGGGGGAATGGGTTGGGAATGAAGTGGGGTGGGAATGAAGTGGGGTGGGGGGGAATGGGGTGGGAATGAAGTGGGGTGGGGGGGAATGGGTTGGGAATGAAGTGGGGTGGGGGGAATGGGGTGGGAATGAAGTGGGGTGGGGTGGGGGGGAATGGGGTGGGAATGAAGTGGGGTGGGGGGAATGGGTTGGGAATGAAGTGGGGTGGGGGGGAATGGGGTGGGAATCAAGTGGGGTGGGGGAATGGGTTGGGAATGAAGTGGGGTGGGGGGAATGGGATGGGAATGAAGTGGGGTGGGGGGGGGAATGGGGTGGGAATCAAGTGGGGTGGGGGGAATGGGTTGGGAATGAAGTGGGGTGGGGGGGAATGGGTTGGGAATGAAGTGGGGTGGGGGGGAATGGGGTGGGAATGAAGTGGGGTGGGGGGAATGGGGTGGGAATGAAGTGGGGTGGGGGGAATGGGTTGGGAATGAAGTGGGGTGGAGGGGAATGGGGTGGGAATGAAGTGGGGTGGGGGGGAATGGGGTGGGAATCAAGTGGGGTGGGGGGAATGGGTTGGGAATGAAGTGGGGTGGGGGGGAATGGGATGGGAATGAAGTGGGGTGGGGGGAATGGGTTGGGAATGAAGTGGGGTGGGGGGGGAATGGGGTGGGAATGAAGTGGGGGGGGAATGGGGTGGGAATGAAGTGGGGTGGGGGGAATGGGTTGGGAATGAAGTGGGGTGGAGGGGAATGGGGTGGGAATGAAGTGGGGTGGGGGGGAATGGGGTGGGAATGAAGTGGGGTGGGGGGGAATGGGATGGGAATGAAGTGGGGTGGGGGGGAATGGGTTGGGAATGAAGTGGGGTGGAGGGGAATGGGGTGGGAATGAAGTGGGGTGGGGGGGAATGGGGTGGGAATCAAGTGGGGTGGGGGGAATGGGTTGGGAATGAAGTGGGGTGGGGGGGAATGGGATGGGAATGAAGTGGGGTGGGGGGGGAATGGGTTGGGAATGAAGTGGGGTGGGGGGGGGAATGGGGTGGGAATGAAGTGGGGTGGGGGGAATGGGTTGGGAATGAAGTGGGGTGGAGGGGAATGGGGTGGGAATGAAGTGGGGTGGGGGGGAATGGGGTGGGAATGAAGTGGGGTGGGGGGGAATGGGATGGGAATGAAGTGGGGTGGGGGGGAATGGGTTGGGAATGAAGTGGGGTGGGGGGGAATGGGTTGGGAATGAAGTGGGGTGGGGGGAATGGGGTGGGAATCAAGTGGGGTGGGGGGAATGGGTTGGGAATGAAGTGGGGTGGGGGGGAATGGGATGGGAATGAAGTGGGGTGGGGGGGAATGGGTTGGGAATGAAGTGGGGTGGGGGGAATGGGATGGGAATGAAGTGGGGTGGGGGGGAATGGGATGGGAATGAAGTGGGGTGGGGGGGAATGGGTTGGGAATGAAGTGGGGTGGGGGGGAATGGGTTGGGAATGAAGTGGGGTGGGGGGGAATGGGGTGGGAATCAAGTGGGGTGGGGGGAATGGGGTGGGAATCAAGTGGGGTGGGGGGAATGGGTTGGGAATGAAGTGGGGTGGGGGGGAATGGGATGGGAATGAAGTGGGGTGGGGGGGAATGGGGTGGGAATGAAGTGGGGTGGGGGGGAAGTTGGGAATGAAGTGGGGTGGGGGGAATGGAGTGGGAATGAAGTGGGGTGGGGGGAATGGGTTGGGAATTAAGTGGGGTGGGGGGAATGGGGTGGGAATGGGGTGGGGGGAATGGGTTGGAATGAAGTGGGGTGGAGGGGAATGGGGTGGGAATGAAGTGGGGTAGGGGGGAATGGGTTGGGAATGAAGTGGGGTGGGGGGAATGGGATGGGAATGAAGTGGGGTGGGGGGAATGAGTTGGGAATGAAGTGGGGTGGGGGGAATGGGATGGGAATGAAGTGGGTCGGGGGGAATGGGTTGGGAATGAAGTGGGGTGGGGGGAATGGGGTGGGAATGAAGTGGGGTAGGGGGAATGGGATGGGAATGAAGTGGGGTGGGGTGGGGTGGGGGGGAATGGGGTGGGAATGAAGTGGGGTGGGGGGGAATGGGATGGGAATGAAGTTGGGGTGGGTGGGGGGGAATGGGATGGGAATGAAGTGGGGTGGGGGGAATGGGTTGGGAATGAAGTAGGGTGGGGGAATGGGTTGGGAATGAAGTGGGGTGGGGGAATGGGATGGGAATGAAGTGGGGTGGAGGGAATGGGTTGGGAATGAAGTGGGGTGGGGGGAATGGGGTGGGAATGAAGTGGGTGGGGGGAATGGGTTGGGAATGAAGTGGGGTGGGGGAATGAAGTGCGGTGGGGGGGAATGGGGTGGGAATGAAGTGGGGTGGGGGGGAATGGGTGGGAATGAAGTGGGGTTGGGGGAATGGGTTGGGAATGAAGTGGGGTGGAGGGGAATGGGGTGGGAATGAAGTGGGGTGGGGGGAATGGGTTGGGAATGAAGTGGGGTGGGGGGGAATGGGGTGGGAATGAAGTGGGGTGGGGGGAATGGGTTGGGAATGAAGTGGGGTGGGAATGAAGTGGGGTGGGGGGGAATGGGGTGGGAATGAAGTGGGGTGGGGGGGAATGGGTTGGGAATGAAGTGGGGTGGGAATGAAGTGGGGTGGGGGGGAATGGGGTGGGAATGAAGTGGGGTGGGGGGAATGGGTTGGGAATGAAGTGGGGTGGGGTGGGGGGGAATGGGGTGGGAATGAAGTGGGGTGGGGTGGGGGGGAATGGGGTGGGAATGAAGTGGGGTGGGGGGAATGGGTTGGGAATGAAGTGGGGTGGAGGGGAATGGGGTGGGAATGAAGTGGGGTGGGGGGGGAATGGGGGTGGGAATCAAGTGGGGTGGGGGGAATGGGTTGGGAATGAAGTGGGGTGGGGGGGAATGGGTTGGGAATGAAGTGGGGTGGGGGGGAATGGGTTGGGAATGAAGTGGGGTGGGGGGAATGGGATGGGAATGAAGTGGGGGTGGGGGGGAATGGGTTGGGAATGAAGTGGGGTGGGGGGGAATGGGTTGGGAATGAAGTGGGGTGGGGGGAATGGGATGGGAATGAAGTGGGGTGGGGGGGAATGGGGTGGGAATCAAGTGGGGTGGGGGGAATGGGTTGGGAATGAAGTGGGGTGGGGGGGAATGGGATGGGAATGAAGTGGGGTGGGGGGGAATGGGTTGGGAATGAAGTGGGTGGGGGGGGAATGGGTTGGGAATGAAGTGGGGTGGGGGGGAAGGGGGTGGGAATCAAGTGGGGTGGGGGGAATGGGTTGGGAATGAAGTGGGGTGGGGGGAATGGGATGGGAATGAAGTGGGGTGGGGGGAATGGGATGGGAATGAAGTGGGGTGGGGGGGAATGGGTTGGGAATGAAGTGGGGTGGGGGGGAATGGGTTGGGAATGAAGTGGGGTGGGGGGAATGGGATGGGAATGAAGTGGGGTGGGGGGGAATGGGATGGGAATGAAGTGGGGTGGGGGGAATGGGTTGGGAATGAAGTGGGGTGGGGGGGAATGGGTTGGGAATGAAGTGGGGTGGGGGGGAATGGGTTGGGAATGAAGTGGGGTGGGGGGGAATGGGGTGGGAATCAAGTGGGGTGGGGGGAATGGGTTGGGAATGAAGTGGGGTGGGGGGGAATGGGATGGGAATGAAGTGGGGTGGGGGGGAATGGGTTGGGAATGAAGTGGGGTGGGGGGAATGGGTTGGGAATGAAGTGGGGTGGGGGGGAAGGGGGTGGGAATCAAGTGGGGTGGGGGGAATGGGTTGGGAATGAAGTGGGGTGGGGGGAATGGGATGGGAATGAAGTGGGGTGGGGGGGAATGGGATGGGAATGAAGTGGGGTGGGGGGGAATGGGTTGGGAATGAAGTGGGGTGGGGGGGAATGGGTTGGGAATGAAGTGGGGTGGGGGGGAATGGGATGGGAATGAAGTGGGGTGGGGGGGAATGGGGTGGGAATCAAGTGGGGTGGGGGGAATGGGTTGGGAATGAAGTGGGGTGGGGGGGAATGGGATGGGAATGAAGTGGGGTGGGGGGGAATGGGTTGGGAATGAAGTGGGGTGGGGGGGAATGGGTTGGGAATGAAGTGGGGTGGGGGGGAAGGGGGTGGGAATCAAGTGGGGTGGGGGGAATGGGTTGGGAATGAAGTGGGGTGGGGGGAATGGGATGGGAATGAAGTGGGGTGGGGGGGGAATGGGATGGGAATGAAGTGGGGTGGGGGGGAATGGGTTGGGAATGAAGTGGGGTGGGGGGGAATGGGTTGGGAATGAAGTGGGGTGGGGGGGAATGGGATGGGAATGAAGTGGGGTGGGGGGGAATGGGGTGGGAATCAAGTGGGGTGGGGGGAATGGGTTGGGAATGAAGTGGGGTGGGGGGGAATGGGATGGGAAATGAAGTGGGGTGGGGGGGAATGGGTTGGGAATGAAGTGGGGTGGGGGGGAATGGGTTGGGAATGAAGTGGGGTGGGGGGGAAGGGGGTGGGAATCAAGTGGGGTGGGGGGAATGGGTTGGGAATGAAGTGGGGTGGGGGGAATGGGATGGGAATGAAGTGGGGTGGGGGGAATGGGATGGGAATGAAGTGGGGTGGGGGGGAATGGGTTGGGAATGAAGTGGGGTGGGGGGGAATGGGTTGGGAATGAAGTGGGGTGGGGGGGAATGGGATGGGAATGAAGTGGGGTGGGGGGGAATGGGTTGGGAATGAAGTGGGTGGGGGGGAATGGGTTGGGAATGAAGTGGGGTGGGGGGGAATGGGATGGGAATGAAGTGGGGTGGGGGGAATGGGTTGGGAATGAAGTGGGGTGGGGGGGAATGGGTTGGGAATGAAGTGGGGTGGGGGGGAATGGGTTGGGAATGAAGTGGGGTGGGGGGGAATGGGGTGGGAATCAAGTGGGGTGGGGGGAATGGGTTGGGAATGAAGTGGGGTGGGGGGGAATGGGATGGGAATGAAGTGGGGTGGGGGGGGAATGGGTTGGGAATGAAGTGGGGTGGGGGGGAATGGGTTGGGAATGAAGTGGGGTGGGGGGGAAGGGGGTGGGAATCAAGTGGGGTGGGGGGAATGGGTTGGGAATGAAGTGGGGTGGGGGGAATGGGATGGGAATGAAGTGGGGTGGGGGGGAATGGGATGGGAATGAAGTGGGGTGGGGGGGAATGGGTTGGGAATGAAGTGGGGTGGGGGGGAATGGGTTGGGAATGAAGTGGGGTGGGGGGGAATGGGATGGGAATGAAGTGGGGTGGGGGGGGAATGGGGTGGGAATCAAGTGGGGTGGGGGGAATGGGTTGGGAATGAAGTGGGGTGGGGGGGAATGGGATGGGAATGAAGTGGGGTGGGGGGGAATGGGTTGGGAATGAAGTGGAAGTGGGGTGGGGGGGAATGGGTTGGGAATGAAGTGGGGTGGGGGGGAAGGGGGTGGGAATCAAGTGGGGTGGGGGGAATGGGTTGGGAATGAAGTGGGGTGGGGGGAATGGGATGGGAATGAAGTGGGGTGGGGGGGAATGGGATGGGAATGAAGTGGGGTGGGGGGGAATGGGTTGGGAATGAAGTGGGGTGGGGGGGAATGGGTTGGGAATGAAGTGGGGTGGGGGGGAATGGGATGGGAATGAAGTGGGGGTGGGGGGAATGGGGTGGGAATCAAGTGGGGTGGGGGGAATGGGTTGGGAATGAAGTGGGGTGGGGGGGAATGGGATGGGAATGAAGTGGGGTGGGGGGGAATGGGTTGGGAATGAAGTGGGGTGGGGGGGAATGGGTTGGGAATGAAGTGGGGTGGGGGGGAAGGGGGTGGGAATCAAGTGGGGTGGGGGGAATGGGTTGGGAATGAAGTGGGGTGGGGGGAATGGGATGGGAATGAAGTGGGGTGGGGGGGAATGGGATGGGAATGAAGTGGGGTGGGGGGGAATGGGTTGGGAATGAAGTGGGGTGGGGGGGAATGGGATGGGAATGAAGTGGGGTGGGGGGGAATGGGTTGGGAATGAAGTGGGGTGGGGGGGAATGGGTTGGGAATGAAGTGGGGTGGGGGGGGAATGGGTTGGGAATGAAGTGGGGTGGGGTTGTAGGTGCCGAATGATCTGGTTGCCTAGGTGGGTTTAAGTGACTAGTTAACCACTTGGCCGAATGACGGCTACAGCGCGGTCGGCTAGTAGTGATGAGCTGAACACCCCCCCCCCCCCCCCCCCCCCCCCCCCGGGTTCGGTTCGCACTCAGTGTCCTCCATTCCATTCAGTGTCCTCCACCCCTCTCCACCAATCCCTCCACTGGTCTCCATTCAGTGTCCTCCACCCCTCTCTACCAATCCCTCCACTGGTCTCCATTCAGTGTCCTCCACCCCTCTCTACCAATCCCTCCACTGACCTCCATTCAGTGTCCTCCACCCCTCTCTACCAATCCCTCCACTGACCTCCATTCAGTGTCCTCCACCCCTCTCTACCAATCCCTCCACTGACTTCCATTCAGTGTCCTCCACCCCTCTCTACCAATCCCTCCACTGACCTCCATTCAGTGTCCTCTACCCCTCTCTACCATTCCTTCCACTGACCTCCATTCAGTGTCCTCCACCCCTCTCTACCAATCCCTCCACTGACCTCCATTCAGTGTCCTCCACCCCTCTCTACCAATCCCTCCACTGACCTCCATTCAGTGTCCTCTACTCCTCTCTACCATTCCTTCCACTGACCTCCATTCAGTGTCCTCCAATCCCTCCACTGACCTCCATTCAGTGTCCTCCACCCCTCTCTGCCAATCCCTCCACTGACCCCCATTTAGTGTCCTTCACCCCTCTCCACCAATCCCTCCACTGATCTCCATTCAGTGTCCTCCACCCCTCTCTGCCAATCCCTCCACTGACCTCAATTTAGTGTCCTCCACCCCTCTCCACCAATCCCTCCACTGATCTCCATTCAGTGTCCTCCACCCCTCTCCTCCAATCCCTCCACTGATCTCCACTCCATTCAGTGTCCTCCACCCCTCTCTACCAATCCCTCCACTGGTCTCCATTCAGTGTCCTCCACCCCTCTCTACCAATCCCTCCACTGACCTCCATTCAGTGTCCTCCACCCCTCTCTACCAATCCCTCCACTGACCTCCATTCAGTGTCCTCCACCCCTCTCTACCAATCCCTCCACTGACTTCCATTCAGTGTCCTCCACCCCTCTCTACCAATCCCTCCACTGACCTCCATTCAGTGTCCTCTACCCCTCTCTACCATTCCTTCCACTGACCTCCATTCAGTGTCCTCCACCCCTCTCTACCAATCCCTCCACTGACCTCCATTCAGTGTCCTCCACCCCTCTCTACCAATCCCTCCACTGACCTCCATTCAGTGTCCTCTACTCCTCTCTACCATTCCTTCCACTGACCTCCATTCAGTGTCCTCCAATCCCTCCACTGACCTCCATTCAGTGTCCTCCACCCCTCTCTGCCAATCCCTCCACTGACCCCCATTTAGTGTCCTTCACCCCTCTCTGCCAATCCCTCCACTGACCTCAATTTAGTGTCCTCCACCCCTCTCCACCAATCCCTCCACTGACCTCCATTCAGTGTCCTCCACCCCTCTCCACCAATCCCTCCACTGACCTCCATTCAGTGTCCTCCACCCCTCTCTACCAATCCCTCCACTGGTCTCCATTCAGTGTCCTCCACCCCTCTCTACCAATCCCTCCACTGACCTCCATTCAGTGTCCTCCACCCCTCTCTACCAATCCCTCCACTGACCTCCATTCAGTGTCCTCCACCCCTCTCTACCAATCCCTCCACTGACCTCCATTCAGTGTCCTCCTCCCGTCTCTACCAATCCCTCCACTGACCTCCATTCAGTGTCCTCCACCCCTCTCTACCAATCCCTCCACTGGTCTCCATTCAGTGTCCTCCACCCCTCTCTACCAATCCCTCCACTGACCTCCATTCAGTGTCCTCCACCCCTCTCTACCAATCCCTCCACTGGTCTCCATTCAGTGTCCTCCACCCCTCTCTACCAATCCCTCCACTGACCTCCATTCAGTGTCCTCCACCCCTCTCTGCCAATCCCTCCACTGACCTCCATACAGTGTCCTCCACCCCTCTCTACCAATCCCTCCACTGACCTCTATTCAGTGTCCTCCACCCCTCTCTACCAATCCCTCCACTGACCTCCATTCAGTGTCCTCCACCCCTCTCTACCAATCCCTCCACTGGTCTCCATTCAGTGTCCTCCACCCCTCTCTACCAATCCCTCCACTGACCTCCATTCAGTGTCCTCCACCCCTCTCTACCAATCCCTCCACTGACCTCCATTCAGTGTCCTCCACCCCTCTCTACCAATCCCTCCACTGACCTCCATTCAGTGTCCTCCACCCCTCTCTACCAATCCCTCCACTGACCTCCATTCAGTGTCCTCCACCCCTCTCTACCAATCCCTCCACTGACCTCCATTCAGTGTCCTCCACCCCTCTCTACCAATCCCTCCACTGACCTCCATTCAGTGTCCTCCACCCCTCTCTACCAATCTCTCCACTGACCTCCATTTAGTGTCCTCCACCCCTCTCTACCAATCCCTCCACTGACCTCCATTCAGTGTCCTCCACCCCTCTCTACCAATCCCTCCACTGGTCTCCATTCAGTGTCCTCCACGCCTCTCTGCCAATCCCTCCACTGACCTCCATTCAGTGTCCTCCACCCCTCTCTGCCAATCCCTCCACTGACCTCCATTCAGTGTACTCCACCCCTCTCTGCCAATCCCTCCACTGGTCTCCATTTAGTGTCCTCCACGCCTCTCTGCCAATCCCTCCACTGACCTCCATTCAGTGTCCTCCACCCCTCTCTGCCAATCCCTCCACTGACCTCCATTCAGTGTCCTCCACCCCTCTCTGCCAATCCCTCCACTGACCTCCATTCAGTGTCCTCCTCCCGTCTCTACCAATCCCTCCACTGACCTCCATTCAGTGTCCTCCTCCCCTCTCTACCAATCCCTCCACTGACCTCCATTCAGTGTCCTCCACCCCTCTCTACCAATCCCCTCCACTGACCTCCATTCAGTGTCCTCCACCCCTCTCTACCAATCCCTCCACTGGTCTCCATTCAGTGTCCTCCACGCCTCTCTGCCAATCCCTCCACTGACCTCCATTCAGTGTCCTCCACCCCTCTCTGCCAATCCCTCCACTGACCTCCATTCAGTGTCCTCCACCCCTCTCTGCCAATCCCTCCACTGACCTCCATTCAGTGTCCTCCTCCCCTCTCTACCAATCCCTCCACTGACCTTCATACAGTGTCCTCCACCCCTCTCTACCAATCCCTCCACTGACCTCCATTCAGTGTCCTCCACCCCTCTCTACCAATCCCTCCACTGACCTCCATTCAGTGTCCTCCACCCCTCTCTACCAATCCATCCACTGACCTCCATTCAGTGTCCTCCACCCCTCTCTACCAATCCCTCTACTGACCTCCATTCAGTGTCCTCCACCCCTCTCCTCCAATCCCTCCACTGACCTCCATTCAGTGTCCTCCTCCCCTCTCTACCAATCCCTCCACTGACCTTCATACATTGTCCTCCACCCCTCTCTACCAATCCCTCCACTGACCTCCATTCAGTGTCCTCCACCCCTCTCCTCCAATCCCTCCACTGGTCTCCATTCAGTGTCCTCCACCCCTCTCTACCAATCCCTCCACTGATCTCCATTCAGTGTCCTCCACCCCTCTCTACCAATCCCTCCACTGACCTCCATTCAGTGTCTTCCACCAATCCCTCCACTGACCTCCATTCAGTGTCCTCCACCCCTCTCTACCAATCCCTCCACTGGTCTCCATTCAGTGTCCTCCACCCCTCTCTACCAATCCCTCCACTGACCTCCATTCAGTGTCCTCCACCCCTCTCTACCAATCCCTCCACTGACCTCCATTCAGTGTCCTCCAATCCCTCCACTGACCTCCATTCAGTGTCCTCCACCCCTCTCTGCCAATCCCTCCACTGACCCCCATTCAGTGTCCTCCACCCCTCTCTGCCAATCCCTCCACTGACCTCCATTCAGTGTCCTCCACCCCTCTCCACCAATCCCTCCACTGACCTCCATTCAGTGTCCTCCACCCCTCTCTACCAATCCCTCCACTGATCTCCATTCAGTGTCCTCCACCCCTCTCTACCAATCCCTCCACTGACCTCCATTCAGTGTCCTCCACCCCTCTCTACCAATCCCTCCACTGGTCTCCATTCAGTGTCCTCCACCCCTCTCTACCAATCCTTCCACTGACCTCCATTCAGTGTCCTCCAATCCCTCCACTGACCTCCATTCAGTGTCCTCCACCCCTCTCTGCCAATCCCTCCACTGACCCCCATTCAGTGTCCTCCACCCCTCTCTGCCAATCCCTCCACTGACCTCCATTCAGTGTCCTCCACCCCTCTCCACCAATCCCTCCACTGACCTCCATTCAGTGTCCTCCACCCCTCTCTACCAATACCTCCACTGATCTCCATTCAGTGTCCTCCACCCCTCTCTACCAATCCCTCCACTGACCTCCATTCAGTGTCCTCCACCCCTCTCTACCAATCCCTCCACTGACCTCCATTCAGTGTCCTCCACCCCTCTCCTCCAATCCCTCCACTGACCTCCATTCAGTGTCCTCCACCCCTCTCTACCAATCCCTCCACTGACCTCCATTCAGTGTCCTCCACCCCTCTCTACCAATCCCTCCACTGACCTCCATTCAGTGTCCTCTACCCCTCTCTACCATTCCTTCCACTGACCTCCATTCAGTGTCCTCCAATCCCTCCACTGACCTCCATTCAGTGTCCTCCACCCCTCTCTGCCAATCCCTCCACTGACCCCCATTCAGTGTCCTCCACCCCTCTCTGCCAATCCCTCCACTGACCTCAATTCAGTGTCCTCCACCCCTCTCTACCAATCCCTCCACTGGTCTCCATTCAGTGTCCTCCACCCCTCTCTACCAATCCCTCCACTGACCTCCATTCAGTGTCCTCCACCCCTCTCTACCGATCCCTCCACTGGTCTCCATTCAGTGTCCTCCACCCCTCTCTACCAATCCCTCCACTGACCTCCATTCAGTGTCCTCCACCCCTCTCTGCCAATCCCTCCAATGACCTCCATACAGTGTCCTCCACCCCTCTCTACCAATCCCTCCACTGACCTCCATTCAGTGTCCTCCACCCCTCTCTACCAATCCCTCCACTGACCTCCATTCAGTGTCCTCCACCCCTCTCTACCAATCCCTCCACTGGTCTCCATTCAGTGTCCTCCACGCCTCTCTGCCAATCCCTCCACTGACCTCCATTCAGTGTCCTCCACCCCTCTCTACCAATCCCTCCACTGACCTCCATTCAGTGTCCTCCACCCCTCTCTACCAATCCCTCCACTGATCTCCATTCACTGTCCTCCACCCCTCTCTACCAATCCCTCCACTGGCCTCCATTCAGTGTCCTCCACCCCTCTCTACCAATCCCTCCACTGACCTCCATTCAGTGTCCTCCACCCCTCTCTACCAATCCCTCCACTGACCTCCATTCAGTGTCCTCCACCCCTCTCTACCAATCCCTCCACTGACCTCCATTCAGTGTCCTCCACCCCTCTCTACCAATCCCTCCACTGGTCTCCATTCAGTGTCCTCCACGCCTCTCTGCCAATCCCTCCACTGACCTCCATTCAGTGTCCTCCACCCCTCTCTGCCAATCCCTCCACTGACCTCCATTCAGTGTCCTCCTCCCCTCTCTACCAATCCCTCCACTGACCTCCATTCAGTGTCCTCCACCCCTCTCTACCAATCCCTCCACTGGTCTCCATTCAGTGTCCTCCACCCCTCTCTACCAATCCCCCCACTGACCTTCATACAGTGTCCTCCACCCCTCTCTACCAATCCCTCCACTGACCTCCATTCAGTGTCCTCCACCCCTCTCTACCAATCCCTCCACTGGTCTCCATTCAGTGTCCTCCACCCCTCTCTACCAATCCCTCCACTGATCTCCATTCAGTGTCCTCCACCCCTCTCTACTAATCCCTCCACTGACCTCCATTCAGTGTCCTCCACCAATCCCTCCACTGACCTCCATTCAGTGTCCTCCACCCCTCTCTACCAATCCCTCCACTGACCTCCATTCAGTGTCCTTCACCCCTCTCTACCAATCCCTCCACTGACCTCCATTCAGTGTCCTCCACCCCTCTCTACCAATCCCTCCACTGGTCTCCATTCAGTGTCCTCCACCCCTCTCTACCAATCCCTCCACTGACCTCCATTCAGTGTTCTCCACCCCTCTCTACCAATCCCTCCACTGGCCTCCATTCAGTGTCCTCCACCCCTCTCTACCAATCCCTCCACTGACCTCCATTCAGTGTCCTCCACCCCTCTCTACCAATCCCTCCACTGACCTCCATTCTGTGTCCTCCACCCCTCTCTACCAATCCCTCCACTGACCTCCATTCAGTGTCCTCCACTCCTCTCTACCAATCCCTCCACTGACCTCCATTCAGTGTCCTCCACCCCTCTCTACCAATCCCTCCACTGGTCTCCATTCAGTGTCCTCCACCCCTCTCTACCAATCCCTCTACTGACCTCCATTCAGTGTCCTCCACCCCTCTCTACCAATCCCTCCACTGGTCTGTACGCTGTATGGAGAGGAGAGATCTGAACTGGACATGTGGCAGTTTGTTGACAAGTCCATCATTGAACGGACCGATCACGGTGTAAAGAGCCGCTGTCATTGGCTCTTTACCCCTATCCATGATGCTCAGGGTCCAGAGGACCCGGTGATCACAGACACTTCTGGGTGCGTACCCCAGGGGGCGCACGGCAAGCACGAGTTCAGGAGGACGTCACTGTACGCCCTCCCAGAACTAGCCGATAGGGATGAGCTCGGTGTTCGAGTCGAACATACGTTCGACTCGAACATCGGCTGTTCGATCGTTCGCCGAACAACGAACGATTTGGGCCGTTCGCGCCTAATTCGCGGCCCACAATGCACTACGCCATCGCAGTGTCATCCAGGCACTGTGATTGGCCAAGCATGCACTGTGACCCCGCATGCTTGGCCAATCACAGCGCCGGCAGCGAGGAGAGCAATGATTGGCCACAGGCAGGATGCCTGTGGCCAATTATTGCTGAGGGTGTTTAGTACACGCCCCACACTATAAAAGGCCGCCAGCACGGCGGCCTAGTGTAGTGTGTTCCGGAGCAGGGATAGAGTAGCATAGGCAGGGACAGTGACTGTTATTTCTTTCTTGCTTAACCTGGATTCCTTTAGTTTAGGGAAAGAAAACTATAGGTAGGGAGAGTGTCAGTGTCTTTTACTGTGCGAATCCTTGTTTCTAGGGACAGGGAAGGACAGTGAGGGAAATTCTACTTGTGCTATACTGTGCCAAAGCATTCCTCATCAACCATCTTTGAAATCCTTGTTTTTTGGACAGTCAGGGAAATTGTCGTTGTGCTATTCTGTGCAAAAGCAATCATCCTCAACCATATTTAGAAATCCTTAAGTAAAGGGACAGAGAAGGACACCTGAAGGTAGCCCTTATTGCTTTTTTCCCATCTCCCTGCAGGCCATCCATTAGAATGTCTGGAAGGCAAACAAGGAGAGGCAGACAGTCAGGAGGCAATAAAAGAGGGCAAGCAGGCTCTGTGTCTGGGGGCAACAGTGCTGGTCGTGGACGCGGTGCATTGTCATCAGCACGTGGCCATGGGACACGCTTGTCCTTCTTTTCGGCAGCTGGACATGTTGAGCCACATCATGCCGAAGACTTGGTAGAGTGGATGACCAAACCCACCTCATCCTCCTCATCCTCTCTCACCCAGGCTCAGGGTACTGGCAAAGCAGCTGCCAAAGCGTCCTCTTCCCTGGTATCAATGTCAGACAAATCATCAGTCACTCCTTCCCTAGACCCACCATGTCCTCCTCCTGAGGAGTCCCCTGAACTGTTTGAGCACAGTGTTGGGTACATGCTCCAGGAGGATGCCCAGCGTTTCGAAGGGTCTGATGATGAAACCCAGCTAGAGGAAGGCAGTAGCGTGAGAGCAGAGAGAGGGGATGCTCAAGAAGGACACCAATCTGGCAGTTATGTTCCAGCAGTTGCAGCATACTGCTAGAATGGCTCCAGTGATGAGGAGGGAGGGGATGATGAGGTCACTGACTCCACGTGGGTGCCTAATAGGAGAGAGGAGGAGGAGGAGGATGAGGAGGAGGCACATCTCCAACGAGGCAGGATGCCCTTTGGTGGCCAGCGTAAGGGCAGTACACCGACGGAATCACACCGCAGAGCTCCGCCTGTGCAGGGCGCTGCCTCTGCCCGTCATTCAAAAAGTTCTTTGGTGTGGGCCTTTTTTGAGGCTAGTGCATCAGATCGCACAGCTGCTGTTTGCAACATATGTCTCAAGCGTATATCGCGTGGCCAAAACATCAGCCGCTTGGGTACCACATGCCTGACCAGACATATGTTGACCTGCCATGCAGCTCGTTGGCAAGCCTACCTCAAAGACCCACACCAAAGAACAAAGCGGACCTCTCCTTGCACCGCATCAGCTGGGATCTCCAACCCCACTATAACTTCAGTCCTCTCTGAAACATGCACTGAGAGGAATGAAGGTGTAGAATTAGGTGTGTCACAGGCAAGTACTTGCGCCCACTCTGCTAGCAGTACACCAACGTCCGATTCTAGCAGGCAAATTTCCCTGCCCCAGCTGCTGGACCGTCGAAAGAAGTTCACTCCCAGCCATCCACATGCCCAGCGGTTGAATGCTAGCTTGGCTAAATTGCTAGCGCTTCAACTGCTGCCTTTTCAGTTGGTAGACTCGGCCCCCTTCCGTGAGTTTGTGCAATGTGCGGTTCCTCAGTGGCAGGTTCCCAAACGCCACTTTTTCTCACGGAAGGCTATTCCGGCTCTCTACCGGCATGTGGAAGGCAATGTCTTGGCCTCGCTGGACAGGGCGGTCAGCGGTAAGGTGCATATTACCGCTGACTCATGGTCCAGCAGGCATGGACAGGGACGTTACCTTTCTTTCACGGCCCATTGGGTCACTCTTTTGGCAGCTGGGAAGGATTCAGGACAAGGTGCAGTAGTGTTGGAGGTTGTTCCACCGCCACGCCTCCAAAATGCTACTACTGGTTGTGACACACCTCTCTCCTCCACCCCCTCCTCTTCTTCTTCCTCCATGGCCTCTTCCTGTGGTTTGTCCTCGGAACCAGCGGTGCTCCGTAGGCGTTCAAGGGGCTACGCAAGTACGCAGGCAAAAAGATGCCATGCCGTGCTTGCGCTGGTGTGTTTGTGGGACAGGAGCCACACTGGGGCAGAGGTCCTGTCTGCTCTGCAGGGGCAGGCCGAGAGGTGGTTGACGCCACGCCAGCTTAAGCCAGGAATGGTAGTTTGCGACAATGGCACCAACCTCCTCTCCGCTCTCCGACAGGGACAAGTGACCCATGTGCCCTGTGTGGCTCACGTCCTTAACCTGGTGGTGCAGCGGTTCTTGGGCAGGTACCCGGGCTTACAGGATGTCCTGAGGCAGGCCAGGAAAGTCTGTGTGCATTTCCGCAGATCTTATAATGCCAGTGCTCGCCTGGCTGAGCTGCAAAAGGAGTTGAACCTGCCCAAGAACCGCCTTATATGTGACATGCCCACCAGGTGGAACTCAACGTTGGCCATGCTGCAGCGGCTGCACACGCAGCAGAGGGCCATCAATGAGTACCTGTGCGACTACGGCACCAGGACAGGGTCAGGGGAGCTCGGGTTTTTTTCACCACGCCAGTGGGGCATGATCAGGGATGCATGCACTGTCCTGGCACCATTTGAGGAGGCCACGAGGATGGTGAGCAGTGACAGTGCATGCATCAGTGACACTGTACCTCTTGTCCACCTGTTGGAGCACACGCTGCGTGGAATAATGGACAGGGCACTTGAGGCAGAACAGAGGCAGGAAGAGGAGGACTTCCTTGCCTCTCAAGGCCCCCTTTACCCAGACAGTGTTCCTTCTGTCCCACCCATCGCACAGGAAGAGGAGGAGGAGGAGGAGGAGGATTGTGTCAGCATGGAGGTGGAGGCTGGCACTCAGCATCATCAGCAGCAGTCTTTTAGGGATGATTTACAGTCCCAAGAAACCAGTGGACTTGTACGTGGCTGGGAGGAGGTGGCTGCGGATCATGTCGTCCTTAGTGACCCAGAGGACTCCGGACTGAATGCCTCAGCTAACCTATGCTGCATGGCCTCCCTGATCCTGCAAAGTCTGCGGAAGGATCCTCGTATTCTTCGGATCAAGGAGAGGGACCATTACTGGCTGGCCACTCTCCTTGATCCACGGTACAAGGGTAAGGTTGCGGACCTTATCGTACCGTCGCAGAGGGATCAGAGGATGAGACAACTCCGGGAGGCCTTGCAGAAAGGTCTGTGCAACGCGTTCCCAGAGACTGGGAGTTTACAAACTCCTGGTCCTGGACAACGAGTTGCTGAGGCTTCGGGCAGTCAAAGAAGGAGCGGTGGGGAAGGTGGCCGTCTGACCGATGCGTTCAGACAATTCTTTAGTCCGCAGCCCCAAAGTATGATCGGTTCCAGCAACCATCGCCAGCGTCTGATATACATGGTGCAGGAATACCTAGGGGCAAGGTCAGACTTGGACACCTTCCCCACCGAAAATCCTCTGGCTTACTGGGTCTTGAGGATGGATCACTGGCCAGAGCTTGCACAGTATGCAATTGAGCTACTGGCCTGTCCTGCATCCAGCGTTCTTTCGGAACGCACATTCAGTGCTGCTGGAGGATTTGTCACGGATCACAGGGTGCGCCTGTCCACCGACTCGGTTGATCGACTGACTTTCATCAAGATGAACCAGTCTTGGATCACCACCAGCTACCACACACCAGATGCTGATATAACAGACTAATTGATTTTAAAATGTCACATCCCTTCAAGACTGATGCTGATGCTGAGTGCCTGTGCTGTTATGTTGACTGGCTATCCTCCTCCTCCTCCTCAATGATACGATTAACGATGATAGCTTGGAAGATCATTTTGGTTTATGGGTGACGCCACCAGTGGCTAAGGCCCAATTTTTCAGCCCCTGTTTAACAGGGGCGTGTAATTACAATTTTTGATGCAATACTTTGCAACAGGCCTCATTGCTGTGCTCCAAGTACAGTATCTGTGAGGGGTTGCAGTGTTGTGCCACCAGTGCCTAAGGCCCAATTTTTCAGCCCCTGTTCAACAGGGGCATGCAATTATAATTATTGATCTAATAATTCACAGCAGGGCCCATTGCTGCGCCCACCAAGAGTAACTGTCAGGCCTTACAGTGTTGTGGCACCAGCACCACCATCATCACCACCACCACCACCAAAGGCCCAATTTTTCAGCCCCTGTTCAACAGGGGCATGCAATTATAATTATTGATCTAATAATTCACAGCAGGGCCCATTGCTGCGCCCACCAAGAGTAACTGTCAGGCCTTACAGTGTTGTGGCACCAGCACCACCATCACCACCACCACCACCACCAAAGGCCCAATTTTTCAGCCCCTGTTCAACAGGGGCATGCAATTATAATTATTGATCGAATAATTCACAGCAGGGCCCATTGCTGCGCCCACCAAGAGTAACTGTCAGGCCTTACAGTGTTGTGGCACCAGCACCACCATCAAAGGCCCAATTTTTACTACCACTGATCAACAATTATATGTTATTACAATTCCTGATATAATAGTTGACAGCAGGGCGTTCCAGCACCCACCAAGAATAACTGTGAGTGCTTTCAGTGTTGTGCCAACACCAACACCTAAGGGGCCAATTTCTGCAGAGTATATACGGAAGGTCCCTACTTTCAAACATCCAACTTACAAACTACTACTACTTGCAAACGCAAGAAGACAACAGGAAGTGAGAGGAAATCTACCTCTTGGAAGGAAAATTCTCTCCTGTAAGAATTAATATGGGAGAAAGGTGTCTCCTCTCTACTGATGCTTTATCACCAATCCTTGTTTCAATAAAAACACCACATTTCAAAAACAGTTGTCATTGGGACGCAAAGTGAGGTGAAATGTTCTGAACAGGGGCACAGACAGCAAAAAAAATGTGACAGGGGTGATAACCGTTCCCTATGTTTTCCAAAAAGCTAAAAAAAAGGAATTTGGCATGGAGCTACACTTAAACAATGTAGCTGTTCAAAATTACAAACAGATTCTACATAAGAACAAACCTACAGTCCCTGTCTTGTATGCACCGCCTGTATACGGCTGTTCAGAGTATATAGGGCCTTTTTTATTTTATGTGCGGGGTTCCCCTTAATATCCATACAAGACCCAAAGGGGCTGGTAATGGGCTGGGGTAGGGGGGGGGGTTGATGGGGTAGCTATGCCATTTTTCCTAAAGATTTTCATCCATATTACCGGGACCAGACATTACATTAAAGCCGCAAGCAGTTTTAAATGGCTTTTTTTCCTTTAGAAGTGTCATTTTGTGCAGGGACAGTTCTAAACACGGGAAACACGTGGCACTTCACAGGCATACTTTAGACACCCCCCAGGTACAATATTTAAAGGAATATTTGACTTTTTTTTTTTTCACTTTATGCATCATTAAAATGACTGCTCCCGGAAAACGTCCGTTTTTAAAACTTCTTTTTGCATTGATACATGTCCCCTGGTGCAGGACCCGGGTTCCCAAACTCTGTTTCGGACAATAACATGGATAATAGTCGTTATAATTAGCACTTTAGAATCCGAACGTTCGCATCCATTGTATTTAATAGGGTTCTAATGTTCGTGCGAACTTTCGGTCCGTTCGCGGGTTCTGGTGCGAACCGAACCCGGGGGTGTTCGGCTCATCACTACTGTCCACACAAAATTTCCTTCTGATTCAGCCAGACCTAAAAGCATCCATTGTACAAGCCTCTCTTCACTGCCCAGAGTCGGAAATTTCTACCTTAAGGAGTCACGAGGGATTTCTGTGGCATCAGGACAAAATCTTTGTCCCCCAGGAAGTCAGACTGCAGGCCTTGAAAAGATTCCATGATCACTAGCTGGCCGGGCATTTCGGGGTCCGGAAGACGATCGACCTTGTCCAACGTTACCTATGGTGGCCTTCCCTAAGATCAGACTGTAAAAAATATGTTGAGTCCTGTTTGGTTTGCCAGCGTAACAAGGGTCCCAAGACCAGGTCTTGGGGTCTATTAAGACCCTTACCAGTTCCGGAGCAGCCTTGGAAAAACATCTCTATGGACTTCATAGTCGATCTCCCTCCATCAGAGAACTTTACAACAATCTTGGTAGTAGTGGACCGACTATCAAAGATGGCCCACTTCCTGCCCATGCTTGGCACCCCCTACGCCATGGACACTGCAAAAATTTTCATTAAGGAGATAGTCAGACTTCATGGGTTACCCGACAATATAGTCTCCGATAGAGGGGTTCAATTCACCTCTGGTTTCTGGAAGAATCTTTGTAAGATCTTGTCAATTGACTTATGTCTTTCTTCTGCTTACGACCCTCAAAGTAATGGCCAAACAGAAAGAACGAACCAGACCTTAGAGCAATACCTGCGGTGCTTCTGCTCTTTCTCCCAAGATGACTGGGTCTCCTTGCTACCTTGTGCGGAATTTTCATACAATAATACCATACACACGGCCACCAATCAGTCACCCTTTTGGGCAAACTATGGCTTTCACCCATCCTTTCTTCCCAACACCATTCCTGAATCTCCGGTACTAGCCGTTCAGGATAGGATAAACTTCTTCCAAACCAATTACCGAATCTTTCAGGAGACCATGCGAAAGGCTCAGGAAGACTTCAAGAAACAACATGACAGGAGAAAAAGAGGGAATCCCATCTACAAGGTGGGTGACAAGGTATGGCTGTCCTCTATTAACCTCAGACTTTCTTGCCCTTCCAGGAAGCTTGGTCCAAGGTTTGTGGGTCCATTCGAGATCAAGAAGGAAGTGAATCCTGTGGCTTTTGAACTCGCTTTACCGGCCTCCTACAAGATCCATCCGGTGTTCCACGTCTCCCTTCTGAAACCAGCTGTGCCAAGTCCATTTCCAAGAAGAGAGGAGTTGCCACCTCCACCAGTTATCGTAGGTAACGATACCGAATATGAAGTTGAAGCCATCCTAGATTGCCGGAAAAGAGGTAGGCAGACTCAATTTCTTGTTAAATGGAAGGGGTATTCTTCAGAGGAAAATTCTTGGGAACCAATGGATAATTTACATGCTCCAAGACTTTTGCAAAATTTCCACAACAGGTACCCAGAAAGATGGTCTAGGTTGGGCATCCAGAGGCTGCCCCTCGGGGGGGGGGGGGCACTGTCAGGGAAATAGCCGAAGGACTGGCAATTCTGCCCAAGACAATCATGGCCGCCATGGTGCACAGCATGACTAAGGTGGGCGGTACTTCCTCCTTGTAACCTGAACAGATCACATGACTAACTTCCTGGTCTATTTAAGCCTGCTGCTGGAGCTGCTCATTGCTGGATTATCTCTTCAGTCTCCTGTGTACCTTGACCTTGTCTCCTGATCAGTGCTTATCCGTTGTGACCCGGCTTGCCTTGACCTTGCTTCCTGATCTCCTGTGTTTGACCCTCGGCCTGCTTCTGGACTCTGCTTCTGCTTCCTGACCACCCGGCTTGACCCTCGGCTTGTACCTGGACCCTGCACGTGTATGACCTTGGCTCGCCCCTGCATATGCTCTGGACTGATCTCCTGTGTTTGACCCCCGGCCTGGCTTCCGATATCTCCGTTCATCTGAATATAACAAGCTCAGTTCTGCCTGCCTCCGCCATCCCTCAGTGGCTGAGCTCCTCAGACTGCAAGCAAGCACCTGGCCAACCGTGCTTCTGTGGGCACCGCGCTCCCTGTTCCCAACTCCAGGGTCGCGCTGCAATCAGCCGCAAGGGGAGCCCTCTTAGCATCTCGATCTCCATACTCGTTCCTGACAACTATGGAGGAGTGCGGGGTGTACTAAGATGTCCGCTTTCCCCCTTCTCACTGTATCCCTACTATGGAGGAGTGCGGGGTGTACAAAGATGTCCGCTTTCCCCCTTCTCACTGTATCCTTACTATGGAGGAGTGTGGGGTGTACAAAGATGTCCGCTTTCCCCTTCTCACTGTATCCCTACTATGGAGGAGTGTGGGGTGTACAAAGATGTCCGCTTTCCCCCTTCTCACTGTATCCTTACTATGGAGGAGTGCGGGGTGTACAAAGATGTCCGCTTTCCAACTTCTCACTGTATCCTTACTATGGAGGAGTGTCAGGTGTACAAAGATGTCCGCTTTCCCCCTTCTCACTGTATCCTTACTATGGAGGAGTGTGGGGTGTACAAAGATGTCCTCTTTCACCCTTCTCACTGTATCCCTACTATGGAGGAGTGCGGGGTGTACCAAGATGTCCGCTTTCCCCTTCTCACTGTATCCCTACTATGGAGGAGTGCGGGGTGTACAAAGATGTCCGCTTTCCCCCTTCTCACTGTATCCTTACTATGGAGGAGTGCGGGGTGTACAAAGATGTCCGCTTTCCCCCTTCTCACTGTATCCTTAATATGGAGGAGTGCGGGGTGTACAAAGATGTCCGCTTTCCCCCTTCTCACTGTATCCCTACTATGGAGGAGTGCGGGGTGTACCAAGATGTCCGCTTTCCCCCTTCTCACTGTATCCCTACTATGGAGGAGTGTGGGGTGTACCAAGATGTCCGCTGCCCCCTTCTCACTGTATCCCTACTATGGAGGAGTGCGGGGTGTACAAAGAGATCCGCTTTCCCCTTCTCACTGCATCCCTACTATGGAGGAGTGCGGGGTGTACAAAGACGTCCGCTTTCCCCCTTCTCACTGTATCCTTACTATGGAGGAGTGTGGGGTGTACCAAGATGTCCGCTTTCCCCCTTCTCACTGATCCTTACTATGGAGGAGTGCGGGGTGTACAAAGATGTCCGCTGTCCCCTTCTCACTGTATCCCTACTATGGAGAAGTGTGGGGTGTACAAAGATGTCCGCTTTCCCCCTTCTCACTGTATCCTTACTATGGAGGAGTGCGGGGTGTACCAAGATGTCCGCTTTCCCCCTTCTCACTGTATCCTTACTATGGAGGAGTGGGGGATGTAAAAAGATGTCCGCTTTCCCCCTTCTCACTGATCCTTACTATGGAGGAGTGCGGGGTGTACCAAGATGTCCGCTTTCCCCCATCTCACTGTATCCCTACTATGGAGGAGTGCGGGGTCTACCAAGATGTCCGCTTTCCCCCATCTCACTGTATCCCTACTATGGAGGAGTGCGGGGTGTACCAAGATGTCCGCTTTCCCCCTTCTCACTGATCCTTACTATGGAGGAGTGCGGGGTGTACAAAGATGTCCGCTTTCCCCCTTCTCACTGTATCCCTACTATGGAGGAGTGCGGGGTGTACATAGATGTCCGCTTTCCCCCTTCTCACTGTATCCTTACTATGGAGGAGTGCGGGGTGTACAAAGATGTCCGCTTTCCCCCTTCTCACTGTATCCTTACTATGGAGGAGTGCGGGGTGTACCAAGATGTCCGCTTTCCCCCTTCTCACTGTATCCTTACTATGGAGGAGTGCGGGGTGTACAAAGATCTCCGCTTTCCCCCTTCTCACTGTATCCTTAATATGGAGGAGTGCGGGGTGTACAAAGATGTCCGCTTTCCCCCTTCTCACTGTATCCCTACTATGGAGGAGTGCGGGGTGTACCAAGATGTCCGCTTTCCCCCTTCTCACTGTATCCCTACTATGGAGGAGTGTGGGGTGTACCAAGATGTCCGCTGCCCCCTTCTCACTGTATCCCTACTATGGAGGAGTGCGGGGTGTACAAAGAGATCCGCTTTCCCCTTCTCACTGTATCCCTACTATGGAGGAGTGCGGGGTGTACAAAGATGTCCGCTTTCCCCCTTCTCACTGTATCCTTACTATGGAGGAGTGTGGGGTGTACCAAGATGTCCACTTTCCCCCTTCTCACTGATCCTTACTATGGAGGAGTGCAGGGTGTACAAAGATGTCCGCTGTCCCCTTCTCACTGTATCCCTACTATGGAGAAGTGCGGGGTGTACAAAGATGTCCGCTTTCCCCCTTCTCACTGTATCCTTACTATGGAGGAGTGCGGGGTGTACCAAGATGTCCGCTTTCCCCCTTCTCACTGTATCCTTACTATGGAGGAGTGGGGGATGTAAAAAGATGTCCGCTTTCCCCCTTCTTACTGATCTTTACTATGGAGGAGTGCGGGGTGTACCAAGATGTCCGCTTTCCCCCATCTCACTGTATCCCTACTATGGAGGAGTGCGGGGTCTACCAAGATGTCCGCTTTCCCCCATCGCACTGTATCCCTACTATGGAGGAGTGCGGGGTGTACCAAGATGTCCGCTTTCCCCCTTCTCACTGATCCTTACTATGGAGAAGTGTGGGGTGTACAAAGATGTCCGCTTTCCCCCTTCTCACTGTATCCCTACTATGGAGGAGTGCGGGGTGTACATAGATGTCCGCTTTCCCCCTTCTCACTGTATCCTTACTATGGAGGAGTGCGGGGTGTACAAAGATGTCCGCTTTCCCCCTTCTCACTGTATCCTTACTATGGAGGAGTGCGGGGTGTACCAAGATGTCCGCTTTCCCCCTTCTCACTGTATCCTTACTATGGAGGAGTGCGGGGTGTAAAAAGATGTCCGCTTTCCCCCTTCTCACTGATCCTTACTATGGAGGAGTGCGGGGTGTACCAAGATGTCCGCTTTCCCCCATCTCACTGTATCCCTACTATGGAGGAGTGCGGGGTCTACCAAGATGTCCGCTTTCCCCCATCTCACTGTATCCCTACTATGGAGGAGTGCGGGGTGTACCAAGATGTCCGCTTTCCCCCTTCTCACTGATCCTTACTATGGAGGAGTGCGGGGTGTACAAAGATGTCCGCTTTCCCCCTTCTCACTGTATCCCTACTATGGAGGAGTGCGGGGTGTACATAGATGTCCGCTTTCCCCCTTCTCACTGTATCCTTACTATGGAGGAGTGCGGGGTGTACAAAGATGTCCGCTTTCCCCCTTCTCACTGTATCCTTACTATGGAGGAGTGCGGGGTGTACCAAGATGTCCGCTTTCCCCCTTCTCACTGTATCCTTACTATGAAGGGGTGCGGGGTGTACAAAGATGTCCGCTGTCCCCTTCTCACTGTATCCTTACTATGGAGGAGTGTGGGGTGTACAAAGATGTCCGCTTTCCCCCTTCTCATTGTATCCCTACTATGGAGGCGTGCGGGGTGTACAAAGATGTCCGCTTTCCCCTTCTCACTGTATCCCTACAATGGAGGAGTGTGGGGTGTACAAAGATGTCCGCTTTCCCCCTTCTCAGTGTATCCTTACTATGGAGGAGTGCCGGGTGTACCAAGATGTCCGCTGTCCCCTTCTCACTGTATCCCTACTATGGAGGAGTGCGGGGTGTACTAAGATGTCCGCTTTCCCCCTTCTCACAGTATCCCTACTATGGAGGAGTGCGGGGTGTACAAAAATGTCTGCTTTCCCCTTCTCACTGTATCCCTACTATGGAGGAGTGCGGGGTGTACAAAGATGTCCGTTTTCCCCCTTCTCACTGTATCCTTACTATGGAGGAGTGCGGGGTGTACCAAGATGTCCGCTGTCCCCTTCTCACTGTATCCCTACTATGGAGGAGTGCGGGGTGTACAAAGATGTCCGCTTTCCCCCTTCTCACTGTATCCCTACTATGGAGGAGTGCGGGGTGTACAAAGATGTCCGCTCTCCCCCTTCTCACTGTATCCCTACTATGGAGAAGTGCGGGGTGTACAAAGATGTCTGCTTTCCCCCTTCTCACTGTATCCCTACTATGGAGGAGTGCGGGGTGTACAAAGATGTCTGCTTTCCCCCTTCTCACTGTATCCTTACTATGGAGGAGTGCGGGGTGTACCAAGATGTCCGCTTTCCCCCATCTCACTGTATCCCTACTATGGAGGAGTGCGGGGTGTACCAAGATGTCCGCTTTCCCCCTTCTCACTGTATCCTTACTATGGAGGAGTGTGGGGTGTACAAAGATGTCCGCTTTCCCCCTTCTCACTGATCCTTACTATGGAGGAGTGCGGGGTGTACAAAGATGTCCACTTTCCCCCTTCTCACTGTATCCCTACTATGGAGGAGTGCGGGGTGTACATAGATGTCCGCTTTCCCCCTTCTCACTGTATCCTTACTATGAAGGAGTGCGGGGTGTACAAAGATGTCCGCTTTCCCCCTTCTCACTGTATCCTTACTATGGAGGAGTGCGGGGTGTACCAAGATGTCCGCTTTCCCCCTTCTCACTGTATCCTTACTATGGAGGGGTGTGGGGTGTACAAAGATGTCCGCTGTCCCCTTCTCACTGTATCCTTACTATGGAGGAGTGCGGGGTGTACAAAGATGTCCGCGTTCCCCTTCTCACTGTATCCCTACCATGGAGGAGTGCGAGGTGTACAAAGATGTCCGCTTTCCCCCTTCTCACTGTATCCTTACTATGGAGGAGTGCAGGGTGTACCAAGATGTCCGCTGTCCCCTTCTCACTGTATCCCTACTATGGAGGAGGGCGGGGTGTACTAAGATGTCCGCTTTCCCCCTTCTCACTGTATCCCTACTATGGAGGAGTGCGGGGTGTACAAAGATGTCTGCTTTCCCCTTCTCACTGTATCCCTACTATGGTGGAGCGCGGGGTGTACAAAGATGTCCGCTTTCCCCCTTCTCACTGTATCCTTACTATGGAGGAGTGCAGGGTGTACAAAGATGTCCGCTTTCCCCCTTCTCACTGTATCCCTACTATGGAGGAGTGCGGGGTGTACAAAGATGTCCGCTTTCCCCTTCTCACTATATCCCTACTATGGAGGAGTGCGGGGTGTACAAAGATGTCCGCTTTCCCCCTTCTCACTGTATCCTTAATATGGAGGAGTGCGGGGTGTACAAAGATGTCCGCTTTCCCCCTTCTCACTGTATCCTTACTATGGAGGAGTGCGGGGTGTACAAAGATGTCCGCTGTCCCCTTCTCATGTATCCCTACTATGGAGGAGTGCGGGGTGTACAAAGATGTCCGCTTTCCCCCTTCTCACTGTATCCATAATATGGAGGAGTGCGGTGTGTACAAAGATGTCCGCTTTCCCCCTTCTCACTGTATCCCTACTATGGAGGAGTGCGGGGTGTACAAAGATGTCCGCTTTCCCCCTTCTCACTGTATCCTTAACATGGAGGAGTGTGGGGTGTACAAAGATGTCCGCTTTCCCCCTTCTCACTGTATCCTTAATATGGAGGAGAGTGGGGTGTACCAAGATGTCCGCTTTCCCCCATCTCATTGTATCCCTACTATGGAGGAGTGCAGGGTGTACCAAGATGTCCGCTTTCCCCCTTCTCACTGTATCCCTACTATGGAGGAGTGTGGGGTGTACCAAGATGTTCGCTGTCCCCTTCTCACTGTATCCCTCCCTTCTATGGAGGAGTGCGGGGTGTACAAAGATGTCCGCTTTCCCCCTTCTCACTGTATCCTTACTATGGAGGAGTGTGGGGTGTACCAAGATGTCCGCTTTCCCCCTTCTCACTGTATCCTTACTATGGAGGAGTGCGGGGTGTACAAAGATGTCCGCTTTCCCCCTTCTCACTGTATCCCTACTATGGAGGAGTGCGGGGTGTACAAAGATGTCCGCTTTCCCCCTTCTCACTGTATCCTTACTATGGAGGAGTGCGGGGTGTGCAAAGATGTCCGCTGTCCCCTTCTCACTGTATCCTTACTATGGAGGAGTGCGGGGTGTACAAAGATGTCCGCTTTCCCCCTTCTCACTGTATCCTTACTATGGAGGAGTGCGGGGTGTGCAAAGATGTCCGCTGTCTCCTTCTCACTGTATCCTTACTATGGAGGAGTGCGGGGTGTACAAAGATGTCCGCTTTCCCCCTTCTCACTGATCCTTACTATGGAGGAGTGCAGGGTGTACAAAGATGTCCGCTGTCCCCTTCTCACTGTATCCCTACTATGGAGGAGTGCGGGGTGTACAAAGATGTCCGCTTTCCCCCTTCTCACTGTATCCTTACTATGGAGGAGTGCGGGGTGTACCAAGATGTCCGCTTTCCCCCTTCTCACTGTTTCCCTACTATGGAGGAGTGCGGGGTGTACCATACCAAGATGTCCGCTTTCCCCCTTCTCACTGTATACTTACTATGGAGGAGTGCGGGGTGTAAAAAGATGTCCTCTTTCCCCCTTCTCACTGATCCTTACTATGGAGGAGTGCGGGGTGTACCAAGATGTCCGCTTTCCCCCTTCTCACTGTATCCCTACTATGGAGGAGTGCGGGGTGTACCAAGATTCCGCTTTCCCCCTTCTCACTGTATCCTTACTATGGAGGAGTGCGGGGTGTACAAAGATGTCCGCTTTCCCCCTTCTCACTGATCCTTACTATGGAGGAGTGCGGGGTGTACAAAGATGTCCGCTTTCCCCCTTCTCACTGTATCCTTACTATGGAGGAGTGCGGGGTGTACAAAGATGTCCGCTTTCCCCCATCTCACTGTATCCCTACTATGGAGGAGTGCGGGGTGTACCAAGATGTCCGCTTTCCCCCTTCTCACTGTATCCTTACTATGGAGGAGTGTGGGGTGTACAAAGATGTCCGCTTTCCCCCTTCTCACTGATCCTTACTATGGGGGAGTGCGGGGTGTACAAAGATGTCCGCGTTCCCCCTTCTCACTCTATCCCTACTATGGAGGAGTGCGGGGTGTACAAAGATGTCCGCTTTCCCCCTTCTCACTGTATCCTTACTATGGAGGAGTGCGGGGTGTACAAAGATGTCCGCTTTCCCCCTTCTCACTGATCCTTACTATGGGGGAGTGCGGGGTGTACAAAGATGTCCGCTTTCCCCCTTCTCACTGTATCCCTACTATGGAGGAGTGCGGGGTGTACAAAGATGTCCGCTTTCCCCCTTCTCACTGTATCCTTACTATGGAGGAGTGCGGGCTGTACAAAGATGTCCGCTTTCCCCCTTCTCACTGTATCCTTACTATGGAGGAGTGCGGGGTGTACAAAGATGTCTGCTCTTCCACTTCTCACTGTATCCTTACTATGGAGGAGTGCGGGGTGTACAAAGATGTCCGCTGTCCCCTTCTCACTGTATCCTTACTATGGAGGAGTGCGGGGTGTACAAAGATGTCCGCATTCCCACTTCTCACTGTATCCTTACTATGGAGGAGTGCGGGGTGTACAAAGATGTCCGCTGTCCCCTTCTCACTGTATCCTTACTATGGAGGAGTGCGGGGTGTACAAAGATGTCCGCTTTCCACCTTCTCACTGTATCCTTACTATGGAGGAGTGCGGGGTGTACAAAGAGATCCGCTTTCCCCCTTCTCACTGTATCCTTACTATGGAGGAGTGCGGGCTGTACAAAGATGTCCGCTTTCCCCCTTCTCACTGTATCCTTACTATGGAGGAGTGCGGGGTGTACAAAGATGTCCGGTGTCCCATTCTCAGTGTATCCTTACTATGGAGGAGTGCGGGGTGTACAAAGATGTCCGCTTTCCCCCTTCTCACTGTATCCTTACTATGGAGGAGTGCGGGGTGTACAAAGATGTCCGCTTTCACCCTTCTCACTGTATCCTTACTATGGAGGAGTGCGGGGTGTACCAAGATGTCCGCTTTTCCCCTTCTCACTGTATCCCTACTATGGAGGAGTGTGGGGTGTACAATGATGTCCGCTTTCCCCCTTCTCACTGTATCCTTACTATGGAGGAGTGTGGGGTGTACAAAGATGTCCGCTGTCCCCTTCTCACTGTATCCTTACTATGGAGGAGTGCGGGGTGTACAAAGATGTCCGCTTTCCCCCTTCTCACTGTATCCTTACTATGGAGGAGTGCGGGGTGTACCAAGATGTCCGCTTTCCCCCTTCTCACTGTATCCCTACTATGGAGGAGTGTGGGGTGTACAAAGATGTCTGCTTTCCCCCTTCTCACTGTATCCTTACTATGGAGGAGTGCGGGGTGTACCAAGATTCCGCTTTCCCCCTTCTCACTGTATCCTTACTATGGAGGAGTGCGGGGTGTACAGAGATGTCCGCTTTCCCCCTTCTCACTGTATCCCTACTATGGAGGAGTGTGGGGTGTACAAAGATGTCCGCTTTCCCCCTTCTCACTGTATCCTTACTATGGAGGAGTGCGGGGTGTACAAAGATGTCCGCTTTCCCCCTTCTCACTGTATCCTTACTATGGAGGAGTGCGGGGTGTACAAAGATGTCCGCTTTCCCCCTTCTCACTGTATCCTTACTATGGAGGAGTGCGGGGTGTACAAAGATGTCCGCTTTCCCCCTTCTCACTGTATCCCTACTATGGAGGAGTGCGGGGTGTACAAAGATGTCCGCTTTCCCCCTTCTCACTGTATCCTTACTATGGAGGAGTGTGGGGTGTACCAAGATGTCCGCTTTCCCCCTTCTCACTGATCCTTACTATGGAGGAGTGCGGGGTGTACAAAGATGTCCGCTGTCCCCTTCTCACTGTATCCCTACTATGGAGAAGTGCGGGGTGTACAAAGATGTCCGCTTTCCCCCTTCTCACTGTATCCTTACTATGGAGGAGTGCGGGGTGTACCAAGATGTCCGCTTTCCCCCTTCTCACTGTATCCTTACTATGGAGGAGTGGGGGATGTAAAAAGATGTCCGTTTCCCCCTTCTCACTGATCCTTACTATGGAGGAGTGCGGGGTGTACCAAGATGTCCGCTTTCCCCCATCTCACTGTATCCCTACTATGGAGGAGTGCGGGGTGTACCAAGATGTCCGCTTTCCCCCATCTCACTGTATCCCTACTATGGAGGAGTGCGGGGTGTACCAAGATGTCCGCTTTCCCCCTTCTCACTGATCCTTACTATGGAGGAGTGCGGGGTGTACAAAGATGTCCGCTTTCCCCCTTCTCACTGTATCCCTACTATGGAGGAGTGCGGGGTGTACATAGATGTCCGCTTTCCCCCTTCTCACTGTATCCTTACTATGGAGGAGTGCGGGGTGTACAAAGATGTCCGCTTTCCCCCTTCTCACTGTATCCTTACTATGGAGGAGTGCGGGGTGTACCAAGATGTCCGCTTTCCCCCTTCTCACTGTATCCTTACTATGAAGGGGTGTGGGGTGTACAAAGATGTCCGCTGTCCCCTTCTCACTGTATCCTTACTATGGAGGAGTGCGGGGTGTACAAAGATGTCCGCTTTCCCCCTTCTCATTGTATCCCTACTATGGAGGAGTGCGGGGTGTACAAAGATGTCCGCTTTCCCCTTCTCACTGTATCCCTACAATGGAGGAGTGTGGGGTGTACAAAGATGTCCGCTTTCCCCCTTCTCACTGTATCCTTACTATGAAGGAGTGCCGGGTGTACCAAGATGTCCGCTGTCCCCTTCTCACTGTATCCCTACTATGGAGGAGTGCGGGGTGTACTAAGATGTCCGCTTTCCCCCTTCTCACAGTATCCCTACTATGGAGGAGTGCGGGGTGTACAAAGATGTCTGCTTTCCCCTTCTCACTGTATCCCTACTATGGAGGAGTGCGGGGTGTACAAAGATGCCCGTTTTCCCCCTTCTCACTGTATCCTTACTATGGAGGAGTGCGGGGTGTACCAAGATGTCCGCTGTCCCCTTCTCACTGTATCCCTACTATGGAGGAGTGCGGGGTGTACAAAGATGTCCGCTTTCCCCCTTCTCACTGTATCCCTACTATGGAGGAGTGCGGGGTGTACAAAGATGTCCGCTCTCCCCCTTCTCACTGTATCCCTACTATGGAGGAGTGTGGGGTGTACAAAGATGTCTGCTTTCCCCCTTCTCACTGTATCCCTACTATGGAGGAGTGCGGGGTGTACAAAAATGTCTGCTTTCCCCCTTCTCACTGATCCTTACTATGGAGGAGTGCGGGGTGTACAAAGATGTCCGCTTTCCCCCTTCTCACTGTATCCTTACTATGGAGGAGTGCGGGGTGTACCAAGATGTCTGCTTTCCCCCATCTCACTGTATCCCTACTATGGAGGAGTGCGGGGTGTACCAAGATGTCCGCTTTCCCCCTTCTCACTGTATCCTTACTATGGAGGAGTGTGGGGTGTACAAAGATGTCCGCTTTCCCCCTTCTCACTGATCCTTACTATGGAGGAGTGCGGGGTGTACAAAGATGTCCGCTTTCCCCCTTCTCACTGTATCCCTACTATGGAGGAGTGTGGGGTGTACATAGATGTCCGCTTTCCCCCTTCTCACTGTATCCTTACTATGGAGGAGTGCGGGGTGTACAAAGATGTCCGCTTTCCCCCTTCTCACTGTATCCTTTCTATGGAGGAGTGCGGGGTGTACCAAGATGTCCGCTTTCCCCCTTCTCACTGTATCCTTACTATGGAGGGGTGTGGGGTGTACAAAGATGTCCGCTGTCCCCTTCTCACTGTATCCTTACTATGGAGGAGTGCGGGGTGTACAAAGATGTCCGCTTTCCCCTTCTCACTGTATCCCTACCATGGAGGAGTGCGGGGTGTACAAAGATGTCCGCTTTCCCCCTTCTCACTGTATCCTTACTATGGAGGAGTGCGGGGTGTACCAAGATGTCCGCTGTCCCCTTCTCACTGTATCCCTACTATGGAGGAGGGCGGGGTGTACTAAGATGTCCGCTTTCCCCTTTCTCACTGTATCCCTACTATGGAGGAGTGCGGGGTGTACAAAGATGTCTGCTTTCCCCTTCTCACTGTATCCCTACTATGGAGGAGCGCGGGGTGTACAAAGATGTCCGCTTTCCCCCTTCTCACTGTATCCTTACTATGGAGGAGTGCGGGGTGTACCAATATGTCCGCTGTCCCCTTCTCACTGTATCCCTACTATGGAGGAGTGCGGGGTGTACTAAGATGTCCGCTTTCCCCCTTCTCACTGTATCCCTACTATGGAGGAGTGCGGGGTGTACCAAGATGTCCGCTTTCCCCCTTCTCACTGTATCACTACTATGGAGGAGTGCGGGGTGTACAAAGATGTCCGCTTTCCCCCTTCTCACTGTATCCTTAATATGGAGGAGTGCGGGGTGTACAAAGATGTCCGCTTTCCCCCTTCTCACTGTATCCTTACTATGGAGGAGTGCGGGGTGTACAAAGATGTCCGCTGTCCCCTTCTCATGTATCCCTACTATGGAGGAGTGCGGGGTGTACAAAGATGTCCGCTTTCCCCCTTCTCATTGTATCCATAATATGGAGGAGTGCGGTGTGTACAAAGATGTCCGCTTTCCCCCTTCTCACTGTATCCCTACTATGGAGGAGTGCGGGGTGTACAAAGATGTCCGCTTTCCCCCTTCTCACTGTATCCTTAATATGGAGGAGTGTGGGGTGTACAAAGATGTCCGCTTTCCCCCTTCTCACTGTATCCTTAATATGGAGGAGAGTGGGGTGTACAAAGATGTCCGCTTTCCCCCATCTCACTGTATCCCTACTATGGAGGAGTGCAGGGTGTACCAAGATGTCCGCTTTCCCCCTTCTCACTGTATCCCTACTATGGAGGAGTGTGGGGTGTACCAAGATGTTCGCTGTCCCCTTCTCACTGTATCCCTCCCTTCTATGGAGGAGTGCGGGGTGTACAAAGACGTCCGCTTTCCCCTTCTCACTGTATCTCTACTATGGAGGAGTGCGGGGTGTACAAAGATGTCCGCTTTCCCCCTTCTCACTGTATCCTTACTATGGAGGAGTGTGGGGTGTACCAAGATGTCCGCTTTCCCCCTTCTCACTGTATCCTTACTATGGGGGAGTGCGGGGTGTACAAAGATGTCCGCTTTCCCCCTTCTCACTGTATCCCTACTATGGAGGAGTGCGGGGTGTACAAAGATGTCCGCTTTCCCCCTTTTCACTGTATCCTTACTATGGAGGAGTGCGGGGTGTACAAAGATGTCCGCTTTCCCCCTTCTCACTGTATCCTTACTATGGAGGAGTGCGGGGTGTACAAAGATGTCCGCTTTCCCCCTTCTCACTGTATCCCTACTATGGAGGAGTGCGGGGTGTACAAAGATGTCCGCTTTCCCCCTTCTCACTGTATCCTTACTATGGAGGCGTGCGGGGTGTACAAAGATGTCCGCTTTCCCCCTTCTCACTGTATCCTTACTATGGAGGAGTGCGGGGTGTACAAAGATGTCCGCTTTCCCCCTTCTCACTGTATCCTTACTATGGAGGAGTGCGGGGTGTACAAAGATGTCCGCTTTCCCCCTTCTCACTGTATCCCTACTATGGAGGAGTGCGGGGTGTACAAAGATGTCCGCTTTCCCCCTTCTCACTGTATCCTTACTATGGAGGAGTGCGGGGTGTACAAAGATGTCCGCTTTCCCCCTTCTCACTGTATCCTTACTATGGAGGAGTGCGGGGTGTACAAAGATGTCCGCTTTCCCCCTTCTCACTGAATCCTTACTATGGAGGAGTGCGGGGTGTACAAAGATGTCCGCTTCCCCCCTTCTCACTGATCCTTACTATGGGGGAGTGCGGGGTGTACAAAGATGTCCGCTTCCCCCCTTCTCACTGATCCTTACTATGGGGGAGTGCGGGGTGTACAAAGATGTCCGCTTTCCCCCTTCTCACTGTATCCTTACTATGGAGGAGTGCGGGGTGTACCAAGATGTCCGCTGTCCCCTTCTCACTGTATCCTTACTATGGAGGAGTGCGGGGTGTACCAAGATGTCCGCTGTCCCCTTCTCACTGTATCCTTACTATGAAGGAGTGTGGGGTGTACAAATATGTCCGCTTTCCCCCTTCTCACTGTATCCTTACTATGGAGGAGTGCGGGGTGTACCAAGATGTCCGCTTTCCCCCTTCTCACTGTATCCCTATTATGGAGGAGTGCGGGGTGTACAAAGATGTCCGCTTTCCCCCTTCTCACTGTATCCCTATTATGGAGGAGTGCGGGGTGTACCAAGATGTCCTCTGTCCCCTTCTCACTGTATCCTTACTATGGAGGAGTGCGGGGTGTACAAAGATGTCCACTTTCCCCCTTCTCACTGTATCCCTATTATGGAGGAGTGCGGGGTGTACCAAGATGTCCTCTGTCCCCTTCTCACTGTATCCTTACTATGGAGGAGTGCGGGGTGTACAAAGATGGCGGCAACCGAAAGTCACTTCTATTACACATTCTGGTAAATCACCAGAATTCTCCCTAAAAATCCGCCATCCATCGAATACTTTCCAGAGATTTCAAAGTACCAATCAGATCACTTCGTACATGAGAGATATTTTATATATATATATCGGGGGAGGGACATAGGAGAACACGCCCACCATTGGGAGGATTCTACATAACAGCTGACTGGTTACGCCCCCGTGTGACGTCATCACCCCATCACTCTACACTGGATATTTTAAATACATCACGAGGGGGAGGGGCTGTACGGAGTGATGGGCAGGGACTCGCACAGCAATGACACCGCCCAGTATGATTGAAGGTGACAACGTGTGAAGGGAGGACCAATTAGCTGTCAGGCCTGAGCGCCACCCTCCAATCAGCGGACAGCCAGCTGTGGAAGGGGCGGAGATCGTCGTTATAAAAGTAATGATTGTAGCGGTGATTGGCCGGTTACACAGGAAGGGGCGGAGCCGGCTATCAGATGATGTTTGTTTATTCCGGATGTAGAAGAAGCCGGTGTGCGGAGAGGGAAGAATGGAGACCGAACCGGGGGGAGCCTGTCTGTCCTACAACCAGGACTGCACGTACGAAGCGTACCACCTACATGGGGGGGGGGGGACTTACCATTATATACCATGGGGGAGGAGGAGGAGGGATATACCATGATATACATAGGGGGAGGAGGAGGAGGAGGGATATACCATGATATACATGGGGGGGGGGGGGAGGAGGAGGGATATACCATGATATACATGGGGGGGGGAGGAGGGATATACCATGATATACATAGGGGGAGGAGGAGGAGGAGGGATATACCATGATATACATAGGGGGAGGAGGAGGGATATACCATGATATACATGGGGGGGGGGGAGGAGGAGGGATATACCATGATATACATAGGAGGAGGAGGGATATACCATGATATACATAGGGGGAGGAGGGATATACCATGATATACATGGGGGGGGATTTACCATGATATACATGGGGGGAGGAGGAGGAGGAGGGATATACCATGATATACATAGGGGAGGAGGAGGAGGGATATACCATGATATACATGGGGGGGGGATTTACCATTATATACATGGGGGGAGGAGGAGGAGGAGGGATATACCATGATATACATAGGGGAGGAGGAGGAGGAGGAGGAGGGATATACCATGATATACATAGGGGAGGAGGAGGAGGAGGAGGGATATACCATGATATACATAGGGGGGGGAGGAGGAGGGATATACCATAATATACATGGGGAGGAGGAGGAGGGATATACCATAATATACATGGGAGGAGGAGGAGGGATATACCATGATATATATAGGGGGGGGGAGTAGGAGGGATATACCATGATATATATAGGGGGGGGAGGAGGAGGGATATACCATGATATACATGGGGAGGAGGAGGAGGGATATACCATAATATACATGGGGAGGAGGAGGAGGGATATACCATAATATACATAGGGGGGAAGGAGGAGGGATATACCATGATATATATAGGGGGGGGGAGGAGGAGGAGGGATATACCATGATATATATAGGGGGGGGGAGGAGGAGGGATATACCATGATATACATAGGGGGGGAGGAGGAGGGATATACCATGATATACATAGGGGGGGAGGAGGAGGAGGGATATACCATAATATACATGGGGGGGGGGAGGAGGAGGAGGGATATACCATGATATACATAGGGGGGGGAGGAGGAGGAGGGATATACCATGATATACATAGGGGGGGAGGAGGGATATACCATGATATACATAGGGGGGGGAGGAGGAGGAGGGATATACCATAATATACATGGGGGGAGGAGGAGGAGGGATATACCATGATATACATGGGGGAGGAGGAGGAGGAGGGATATACCATAATATACATGGGGGGAGGAGGAGGAGGGATATACCATGATATACATAGGGGGGGAGGAGGAGGAGGGATATACCATGATATACATAGGGGGGGAGGAGGAGGGATATACCATAATATACATGGGGGGGAGGAGGAGGAGGGATATACCATGATATACATAGGGGGGAGGAGGGGGGATATACCATGATATACATAGGGGGAGGTGGGATATACCATGATATACATGGGGAGGAGGAGGAGGGATATACCATGATATACATGGGGGGGGAGGAGGGATATACCATGATATACATGGGGGGAGGAGGAGGAGGGATATACCATGATATACATGGGGGGAGGAGGAGGAGGGATATACCATGATATACATGGGGGGGAGGAGGAGGGATATACCATGATATACATGGGGGGGAGGAGGAGGAGGAGGGATATACCATGATATACATGGGGGGGAGGGGGAGGAGGAGGGATATACCATGATATACATGGGGGGAGGAGGAGGAGGAATATACCATTATATACATGGGGGGGGAGGGAGGAGGAGGGATATACCATGATATACATGGGGGGGAGGAGGAGGGATATACCATTATATACATGGGGGGAGGAGGAGGGATATACCATGATATACATGGGGGGGAGGAGGAGGAATATACCATTATATACATGGGGGGAGGGAGGAGGAGGAGGGATATACCATTATATACATGGGGGGGGGAGGGAGGAGGAGGAGGGATATACCATTATATACATGGGGGGAGGAGGAGGAGGGATATACCATGATATACATGGGGGGGGGGAGGAGGAAGGATATACCATGATATACATGGGGGGGAGGAGGAAGGATATACCATGATATACATGGGGGGGAGGGAGGAGGAGGGATATACCATGATATACATGGGGGGGAGGGAGGAGGAGGGATATACCATGATATACATGGGGGGGAGGGAGGAGGAGGGATATACCATGATATACATGGGGGGAGGAGGAGGAGGAGGGATATACCATGATATACATGGGGGGAGGAGGAGGAGGGATATACCATGATATACATGGGGGGAGGAGGAGGAGGGATATAGCAGAGCCCGCCAGGAAATCGGTTCTGCGCTAATTACAGGCAGGGAGACATTTCCCGATGGGTGGCTGCAGATATGGGGAAATGTCTCACTGTCTGTGATCAGCGCAGTGCAGATTTCCTGGCGGGCTCTATACGTGGGCTGTGCGAACACGCCAGAGCTTATCCTTGCCATTCTATACATGGGAGGAGGAGGGGGATATAGCATTATATACATGGGGGGGAGGAGGAGGGATATACCATGATATACATGGGGGGGAGGAGGAGGAGAAGGAGGGATATACCATGATATACATGGGGGGGGGGGAGGAGGAGGGATATACCATGATATACATGGGGGGGGAGAAGGAGGGATATACCATGATATACATGGGGGGGGGGAGGAGGGATATACCATGATATACATGGGGGGAGGAGGGATATACCATGATATACATGGGGGGAGGAGGGATATACCATGATATACATGGGTGGGGGAGGAGGAGGTGGGATATACCATTATATACATGGGGGAGGAGGGATATACCATTTTATATACATGGGATATACCATAATATACATGGGGGGGGGGAGGAGGGATATACCATGATATACATGGGGAGGAGGGATATACCATGATAAACATGGGGGGAGGAGGAGGGATATACCATTATATGCATGAGGAGGAGGAGGGATATATACATGAGGAGGAGGGATATACCATGATATACATGGGGAGGAGGGATATACCATTATATAAGGATGAGCTCTGGTGTGTTCAAACAGCCCATGGGCGGAAGGAGGAGGAGGGGGGATATACCATTATATGTATGGGAGGGGGGATATACCATTATATGCATGGGAAAGGAGGAGAAATATACCATTATATGCATGGGGAAGGAGGAGGAGGGATATACCAGTATATACTTGGGAGGAGGAAAAGGGATATACCATTATATACATGGGGGGGGGGGGAGGAGGAGGGATATACCATTATATGCATGGGGGGAGGAGGGGGGATATACCATTATATGCATGGGGGGGAGGAGGAGGGATATACCATTATATACATGGAGGAAGAGGGATATACCATTATATGCATGGGGAAGGAGGAGAAATATACCATTGTATGCATAGGGAAGAAGGAGGGATTTACCATTATATACATGGGAGGATGAGGGAAAGGAGGAGGGATATACCATTATATGCATGGGGGGGAGGAGGAGAGATACACTATTATATGCATGGGAGGAGGACGAGGCATATATCATTATATACATGGGGGGGGGAGGAGGAGGGATATACCATTATATGCATGGGGGGAGGAGGAGGGATATACCATTATATACATGGGAGGAAAAGGAGGAGGGATATACCATTTATATGCATGGGGGGAGGAGGGATATACCATTATATGCATAGGAGGAGGAGAAAAGGGAGGAGGAATATACCATTATATACATATGGGGGGGAGAGAAGAGATATACCATTATATATACATGGGGGGGAGGAGGAGGGATATACCATTATATATGCATGGGGGGGAGGAGGAGGGATATACCATTATATACATGGGGGTGAGGAAGAGGGATATACCATTATATGCATTGGGGGAGGAGGAGGAGGGATATAACTTTTATATACATGGAGGAGTGGGGATATACCATTATATGTATGGGGGGGAGGAGGAGGAGGGATATACCATTATATACATGGGAGGAGGAGGAAGAGGGATATACCATTATATACATGGGAGGAGGAGGAAGGATATACCATTATATACATGGGAGGGGGAGGAGTGATGTACCATTATATACATGGGTGGAGGAGGGATATACCATTATATACTTGGGTGGAGGAGGGATATACAATTATATACATGAGGAGGAGGAAGAGAAGGAATAATATTATACCATTACTACACCAACTTCAACTCTGCCATCTTTTTAGGTCGTTGGCCATTGGGATAAGGACGGGTTATCGGCTTTTTTCTCTCAGTTCTGTGGATCATCTGGATCTCGTCCATGAAAGCTGTAAGGACTTTAAGTCTTCTATCATTATTAGTCAGGATGAAGAGCAGACCCCGGCCATTGGTAGAGATGGGGCTCTGAGGAGGGGCGGCCATTGGTAGAGATGGGGCTCTGAGGAGGGGCGGCCATTGGTAGAGATGGGGCTCTGAGGAGGGGCGGCCATTGGTAGAGATGGGGCTCTGAGGAGGGGCGGCCATTGGTAGAGATGGGGCTCTGAGGAGGGGCGGCCATTGGTAGAGATGGGGCTCTGAGGAGGGGCGGCCATTGGTAGAGATGGGGCTCTGAGGAGGGGCGGCCATTGGTAGAGATGGGGCTCTGAGGAGGGGCGGCCATTGGTAGAGATGGGGCTGTGAGGAGGGGCGGCCATTGGTAGAGATGGGGCTGTGAGGAGGGGCGGCCATTGGTAGAGATGGGGCTCTGAGGAGGGGCGGCCATTGGTAGAGATGGGGCTGTGAGGAGGGGCGGCCATTGGTAGAGATGGGGCTGTAAGGAGGGGCGGCCATTGGTAGAGATGGGGCTGTGAGGAGGGGCGGCCATTGGTAGAGATGGGGCTGTGAGGAGGGGCAGCCATTGGTAGAGATGGGGCTGTGAGGAGGGGCGGCCATTGGTAGAGATGGGGCTGTGAGGAGGGGCGGCCATTGGTAGAGATGGGGCTCTGAGGAGGGGCGGCCATTGGTAGAGATGGGGCTCTGAGGAGGGGCGGCCATTGGTAGAGATGGGGCTCTGAGGAGGGGCGGCCATTGGTAGAGATGGGGCTCTGAGGAGGGGCGGCCATTGGTAGAGATGGGGCTGTGAGGAGGGGCGGCCATTGGTAGAGATGGGGCTGTGAGGAGGGGCGGCCATTGGTAGAGATGGGGCTGTGAGGAGGGGCGGCCATTGGTAGAGATGGGGCTGTGAGGAGGGGCGGCCATTGGTAGAGATGGGGCTGTGAGGAGGGGCGGCCATTGGTAGAGATGGGGCTGTGAGGAGGGGCGGCCATTGGTAGAGATGGGGCTGTGAGGAGGGGCGGCCATTGGTAGAGATGGGGCTGTGAGGAGGGGCGGCCATTGGTAGAGATGGGGCTGTGAGGAGGGGCGGCCATTGGTAGAGATGGGGCTGTGAGGAGGGGCGGCCATTGGTAGAGATGGGGCTGTGAGGAGGGGCGGCCATTGGTAGAGATGGGGCTGTGAGGAGGGGCGGCCATTGGTAGAGATGGGGCTGTGAGGAGGGGCGGCCATTGGTAGAGATGGGGCTGTGAGGAGGGGCGGCCATTGGTAGAGATGGGGCTGTGAGGAGGGGCGGCCATTGGTAGAGATGGGGCTGTGAGGAGGGGCGGCCATTGGTAGAGATGGGGCTCTGAGGAGGGGCGGCCATTGGTAGAGATGGGGCTCTGAGGAGGGGCGGCCATTGGTAGAGATGGGGCTCTGAGGAGGGGCGGCCATTGGTAGAGATGGGGCTCTGAGGAGGGGCGGCCATTGGTAGAGATGGGGCTTCATAAGAGGTGAGGCTGGTTGAGAAGATGTACTCTATGTCTTGTTCTATGGGGAAGTGTATGATTGACTGGACTGTGGATGAGTCTTGGTCTGTAGCAGGAATCTGATGGCCTCCCATGTCGGCTCCCTTGTTCTGTGCAGTACTTTGTGTGGAGAAGGGTCAGGTTCGTATTCTCTCATTATTCCGTTCCTTTCTTCCAGCCGATCTCCCGGACGTGTACATCGTGGAGAGGCTTTTTTCCAGCAGTCTGGTGGTTGTTGTCAGTCACTCCAAACCGCGGCAAATGAATGTTTTTCACTTTAAAAAAGGTACAGAAATCTGCAACTACAACTACTCCTCCAACATCCTCTCCATCAGGCTGAACCGTCAGGTATGTGCCGGCGTCGCCCTGTCACTGCGTCCTGCATGGGTTGGGGCTCACTGATTGGACATTTCCCTTTTTGTTGCAGAGGCTGGTGGTGTGTCTGGAGGAGGCCCTCTACATCCATAACATTAAAGACATGAAACTGCTAAAAACACTGCTGGACACTCCGAGGAACGGATCCGGTAAGCGGTGCGCTTTGTATTGAGGGGTCCATTCATTGCTGTTCTTTGCACCCCATCTCACTCACGACAAACCCTACGGGGCTCTGTGATTGGAGGAGAGCAGATTATGTCATTTCGATCGTATGACTAGGCTTTGCCTTTTCCTGGTCTGTCATTCATCGCTGTGCAGCCAGACGACTGCTTTGTACACGAGCCTCTTGTGTCTGTAGAATGGTGGAACTACCTGACATGAGTACACAGAGCTGCGATTCTTGGGCCGAACAAACGGTCTTCACCTACAGACGAGGCTTCAACGTCCCCAACCTTTAAAATTTACCTGGCCCTCGGGTTGGGGTGTAGATGGCATGTCTTGTACTGGCCCTCGGGTTGGGATGTAGACCTGTGTAGAGGGTATGTCTTGTTCTGGCCCTTGGGTTGGGGTGTAGATGGCATGTCTTGTACTGGCCCTCGGGTTGGGGTGTAGATGGCATGTCTTGTACTGGCCCTCGGGTTGGGGTGTAGATGGCATGTCTTGTACTGGCCCTCGGGTTGGGATGTAGATGGCATGTCTTGTACTGGCCTTCGGGTTGGGATGTAGATGGCATGTCTTGTACTGGCCCTCGGGTTGGGTTGTAGATGGCATGTCTTGTACTGGCCCTCGGGTTGGGATGTAGACCTGTGTAGAGGGTATGTCTTGTTCTGGCCCTCGGGTTGGGGTGTAGATGGCATGTCTTGTACTGGCCCTCGGGTTGGGGTGTAGATGGCATGTCTTGTACTGGCCCTCGGGTTGGGATGTAGATGGCATGTCTTGTACTGGCCCTCGGGTTGGGATGTAGATGGCATGTCTTGTACTGGCCCTCGGGTTAGGGTGTAGACCTGTGTAGATGGCATGTCTTGTTCTGGCCCTCGGGTTGGGGTGTATATGGCATGTCTTGTACTGGCCCTCGGGTTGGGGTGTAAATGGCATGTCTTGTACTGGCCCTCGGGTTGGGATGTAGACCTGTGTATATGGCATGTCTTGTTCTGGCCCTTGGGTTGGGGTGTATATGGCATGTCTTGTTCTGGCCCTCGGGTTGGGATGTAGATGGCATGTCTTGTACTGGCCCTCGGGTTGGGGTGTAGATGGCATGTCTTGTACTGGCCCTCGGGCTGGGGTGTAGATGGCATGTCTTGTACTGGCCCTCGGGCTGGGGTGTAGATGGCATGTCTTGTACTGGCCCTCGGGCTGGGGTGTAGATGGCATGTCTTGTACTGGCCCTCGGGTTGGGGTGTAGATGGCATGTCTTGTACTGGCCCTCGGGTTGGGATGTAGATGGCATGTCTTGTACTGGCCCTCGGGTTGGGGTGTATATGGCATGTCTTGTACTGGCCCTCGGGTTGGGGTGTAAATGGCATGTCTTGTACTGGCCCTCGGGTTGGGATGTAGACCTGTGTATATGGCATGTCTTGTTCTGGCCCTTGGGTTGGGGTGTATATGGCATGTCTTGTTCTGGCCCTCGGGTTGGGATGTAGATGGCATGTCTTGTACTGGCCCTCGGGTTGGGGTGTAGATGGCATGGCTTGTACTGGCCCTCGGGCTGGGGTGTAGATGGCATGTCTTGTACTGGCCCTCGGGCTGGGGTGTAGATGGCATGTCTTGTACTGGCCCTCGGGCTGGGGTGTAGATGGCATGTCTTGTACTGGCCCTCGGGTTGGGGTGTATATGGCATGTCTTGTACTGGCCCTCGGGTTGGGGTGTAAATGGCATGTCTTGTACTGGCCCTCGGGTTGGGATGTAGACCTGTGTATATGGCATGTCTTGTTCTGGCCCTTGGGTTGGGGTGTATATGGCATGTCTTGTTCTGGCCCTCGGGTTGGGATGTAGATGGCATGTCTTGTACTGGCCCTCGGGTTGGGGTGTAGATGGCATGTCTTGTACTGGCCCTCGGGTTGGGGTGTAGATGGCATGTCTTGTACTGGCCCTCGGGTTGGGGTGTAGATGGCATGTCTTGTACTGGCCCTCGGGTTGGGGTGTAGATGGCATGTCTTGTACTGGCCCTCGGGTTGGGGTGTAGATGGCATGTCTTGTACTGGCCCTCGGGTTGGGGTGTAGATGGCATGTCTTGTACTGGCCCTCGGGCTGGGGTGTAGATGGCATGTCTTGTACTGGCCCTCGGGTTGGGATGTAGATGGCATGTCTTGTACTGGCCCTCGGGTTGGGATGTAGATGGCATGTCTTGTACTGGCCCTCGGGTTAGGGTGTAGACCTGTGTAGATGGCATGTCTTGTACTGGCCCTCGGGTTGGGATGTAGATGGCATGTCTTGTACTGGCCCTCGGGTTGGGATGTAGATGGCATGTCTTGTACTGGCCCTCGGGTTAGGGTGTAGACCTGTGTAGATGGCATGTCTTGTTCTGGCCCTCGGGTTGGGGTGTATATGGCATGTCTTGTACTGGCCCTCGGGTTGGGGTGTAAATGGCATGTCTTGTACTGGCCCTCGGGCTGGGGTGTAGATGGCATGTCTTGTACTGGCCCTCGGGTTGGGATGTAGATGGCATGTCTTGTACTGGCCCTCGGGTTGGGATGTAGATGGCATGTCTTGTACTGGCCCTCGGGTTGGGGTGTAAATGGCATGTCTTGTACTGGCCCTCGGGTTGGGATGTAGACCTGTGTAGAGGGTATGTCTTGTTCTGGCCCTTGGGTTGGGGTGTAGATGGCATGTCTTGTACTGGCCCTCGGGTTGGGGTGTAGATGGCATGTCTTGTACTGGCCCTCGGGTTGGTGTGTAGATGGCATGTCTTGTACTGGCCCTCGGGTTGGGATGTAGATGGCATGTCTTGTACTGGCCCTCGGGTTGGGATGTAGATGGCATGTCTTGTACTGGCCCTCGGGTTGGGATGTAGATGGCATGTCTTGTACTGGCCCTCGGGTTGGGATGTAGATGGCATGTCTTGTACTGGCCCTCGGGTTGGGATGTAGACCTGTGTAGAGGGTATGTCTTGTTCTGGCCCTCGGGTTGGGGTGTAGATGGCATGTCTTGTACTGGCCCTCGGGTTGGGATGTAGATGGCATGTCTTGTACTGGCCCTCGGGTTGGGATGTAGATGGCATGTCTTGTACTGGCCCTCGGGTTGGGATGTAGACCTGTGTAGAGGGTATGTCTTGTTCTGGCCCTCGGGTTGGGGTGTAGATGGCATGTCTTGTACTGGCCCTCGGGTTGGGGTGTAGATGGCATGTCTTGTACTGGCCCTCGGGTTGGGATGTAGATGGCATGTCTTGTACTGGCCCTCGGGTTGGGATGTAGATGGCATGTCTTGTACTGGCCCTCGGGTTGGGGTGTAGATGGCATGTCTTGTACTGGCCCTCGGGTTGGGGTGTAGATGGCATGTCTTGTACTGGCCCTCGGGTTGGGATGTAGACCTGTGTAGAGGGTATGTCTTGTTCTGGCCCTCGGGTTGGGGTGTAGATGGCATGTCTTGTACTGGCCCTCGGGTTGGGATGTAGATGGCATGTCTTGTACTGGCCCTCGGGTTGGGGTGTAGATGGCATGTCTTGTACTGGCCCTCGGGCTGGGGTGTAGATGGCATGTCTTGTACTGGCCCTCGGGTTGGGGTGTAGATGGCATGTCTTGTACTGGCCCTCGGGTTAGGGTGTAGACCTGTGTAGATGGCATGTCTTGTTCTGGCCCTCGGGTTGGGGTGTAGATGGCATGTCTTGTACTGCCTCTCGGGTTGGGGTGTAGATGGCATGTCTTGTACTGGCCCTCGGGCTGGGGTGTAGATGGCATGTCTTGTACTGGCCCTCGGGCTGGGGTGTAGATGGCATGTCTTGCACTGGCCCTCGGGTTGGGGTGTAGATGGCATGTCTTGTACTGGCCCTCGGGTTGGGGTGTAGATGGCATGTCTTGTACTGGCCCTCGGGTTGGGATGTAGATGGCATGTCTTGTACTGGCCCTCGGGTTGGGGTGTAGATGGCATGTCTTGTACTGGCCCTCGGGTTGGGGTGTAGATGGCATGTCTTGTACTGGCCCTCGGGTTGGGGTGTAGATGGCATGTCTTGTACTGGCCCTCGGGCTGGGGTGTAGATGGCATGTCTTGTACTGGCCCTCGGGTTGGGGTGTAGATGGCATGTCTTGTACTGGCCCTCGGGTTGGGGTGTAGATGGCATGTCTTGTACTGGCCCTCGGGTTGGGGTGTAGATGGCATGTCTTGTACTGGCCCTCGGTTTGGGATGTAGATGGCATGTCTTGTACTGGCCCTCGGTTTGGGATGTAGATGGCATGTCTTGTACTGGCCCTCGGTTTGGGATGTAGATGGCATGTCTTGTACTGGCCCTCGGTTTGGGGTGTAAATGGCATGTCTTGTACTGGCCCTCGGGTTGGGGTGTAAATGGCATGTCTTGTACTGGCCCTCGGGTTGGGATGTAGACCTGTGTATATGGCATGTCTTGTTCTGGCCCTTGGGTTGGGGTGTAGATGGCATGTCTTGTACTGGCCCTCGGGTTGGGATGTAGATGGCATGTCTTGTACTGGCCCTCGGGTTGGGGTGTAGATGGCATGTCTTGTACTGGCCCTCGGGCTGGGGTGTAGATGGCATGTCTTGTACTGGCCCTCGGGTTGGGGTGTAGATGGCATGTCTTGTACTGGCCCTCGGGTTGGGATGTAGATGGCATGTCTTGTACTGGCCCTCGGGTTGGGGTGTAGATGGCATGTCTTGTACTGGCCCTCGGGTTGGGGTGTAGATGGCATGTCTTGTACTGGCCCTCGGGTTGGGGTGTAGATGGCATGTCTTGTACTGGCCCTCGGGTTGGGGTGTAGATGGCATGTCTTGTACTGGCCCTCGGGTTGGGGTGTAGATGGCATGTCTTGTACTGGCCCTCGGGCTGGGGTGTAGATGGCATGTCTTGTACTGGCCCTCGGGTTGGGATGTAGATGGCATGTCTTGTACTGGCCCTCGGGTTGGGATGTAGATGGCATGTCTTGTACTGGCCCTCGGGTTAGGGTGTAGACCTGTGTAGATGGCATGTCTTGTACTGGCCCTCGGGTTGGGATGTAGATGGCATGTCTTGTACTGGCCCTCGGGTTGGGATGTAGATGGCATGTCTTGTACTGGCCCTCGGGTTGGGATGTAGATGGCATGTCTTGTACTGGCCCTCGGGTTGGGATGTAGATGGCATGTCTTGTACTGGCCCTCGGGTTAGGGTGTAGACCTGTGTAGATGGCATGTCTTGTACTGGCCCTCGGGCTGGGGTGTAGATGGCATGTCTTGTACTGGCCCTCGGGTTGGGATGTAGATGGCATGTCTTGTACTGGCCCTCGGGTTAGGGTGTAGATGGCATGTCTTGTACTGGCCCTCGGGTTGGGGTGTAAATGGCATGTCTTGTACTGGCCCTCGGGTTGGGATGTAGACCTGTGTAGAGGGTATGTCTTGTTCTGGCCCTTGGGTTGGGGTGTAGATGGCATGTCTTGTACTGGCCCTCGGGTTGGGGTGTAGATGGCATGTCTTGTACTGGCCCTCGGGTTGGTGTGTAGATGGCATGTCTTGTACTGGCCCTCGGGTTGGGATGTAGATGGCATGTCTTGTACTGGCCTTCGGGCTGGGGTGTAGACCTGTGTAGATGGCATGTCTTGTTCTGGCCCTCGGGTTGGGATGTAGATGGCATGTCTTGTACTGGCCCTCGGGTTGGGATGTAGATGGCATGTCTTGTACTGGCCCTCGGGTTGGGATGTAGACCTGTGTAGAGGGTATGTCTTGTTCTGGCCCTCGGGTTGGGGTGTAGATGGCATGTCTTGTACTGGCCCTCGGGTTGGGATGTAGATGGCATGTCTTGTACTGGCCCTCGGGTTGGGATGTAGATGGCATGTCTTGTACTGGCCCTCGGGTTGGGATGTAGACCTGTGTAGAGGGTATGTCTTGTTCTGGCCCTCGGGTTGGGGTGTAGATGGCATGTCTTGTACTGGCCCTCGGGTTGGGGTGTAGATGGCATGTCTTGTACTGGCCCTCGGGTTGGGATGTAGATGGCATGTCTTGTACTGGCCCTCGGGTTGGGATGTAGATGGCATGTCTTGTACTGGCCCTCGGGTTGGGATGTAGATGGCATGTCTTGTACTGGCCCTCGGGTTGGGATGTAGATAGCATGTCTTGTACTGGCCCTCGGGTTGGGGTGTAGATGGCATGTCTTGTACTGGCCCTCGGGTTGGGATGTAGACCTGTGTAGAGGGTATGTCTTGTTCTGGCCCTCGGGTTGGGGTGTAGATGGCATGTCTTGTACTGGCCCTCGGGTTAGGGTGTAGACCTGTGTAGATGGCATGTCTTGTTCTGGCCCTCGGGTTGGGGTGTATATGGCATGTCTTGTACTGGCCCTCGGGTTGGGGTGTAAATGGCATGTCTTGTACTGGCCCTCGGGTTGGGATGTAGACCTGTGTAGAGGGTATGTCTTGTTCTGGCCCTTGGGTTGGGGTGTAGATGGCATGTCTTGTACTGGCCCTCGGGTTGGGATGTAGATGGCATGTCTTGTACTGCCTCTCGGGTTGGGGTGTAGATGGCATGTCTTGTACTGGCCCTCGGGCTGGGGTGTAGATGGCATGTCTTGCACTGGCCCTCGGGTTGGGGTGTAGATGGCATGTCTTGTACTGGCCCTCGGGTTGGGGTGTAGATGGCATGTCTTGTACTGGCCCTCGGGTTGGGATGTAGATGGCATGTCTTGTACTGGCCCTCGGGTTGGGGTGTAGATGGCATGTCTTGTACTGGCCCTCGGGTTGGGGTGTAGATGGCATGTCTTGTACTGGCCCTCGGGTTGGGGTGTAGATGGCATGTCTTGTACTGGCCCTCGGGTTGGGGTGTAGATGGCATGTCTTGTACTGGCCCTCGGGTTGGGGTGTAGATGGCATGTCTTGTACTGGCCCTCGGTTTGGGATGTAGATGGCATGTCTTGTACTGGCCCTCGGTTTGGGATGTAGATGGCATGTCTTGTACTGGCCCTCGGGTTGGGGTGTAGATGGCATGTCTTGTACTGGCCCTCGGGTTGGGGTGTAGATGGCAAGTCTTGTACTGGCCCTCGGGTTGGGATGTAGATGGCATGTCTTGTACTGGCCCTCGGGTTGGGGTGTAGATGGCATGTCTTGTACTGGCCCTCGGGTTGGGGTGTAGATGGCATGTCTTGTACTGGCCCTCGGGTTGGGGTGTAGATGGCATGTCTTGTACTGGCCCTCGGGTTGGGGTGTAGATGGCATGTCTTGTACTGGCCCTCGGGTTGGGGTGTAGATGGCATGTCTTGTACTGGCCCTCGGGTTGGGGTGTAGATGGCATGTCTTGTACTGGCCCTCGGGTTGGGGTGTAGATGGCATGTCTTGTACTGGCCCTCGGGTTGGGATGTAGATGGCATGTCTTGTACTGGCCCTCGGTTTGGGATGTAGATGGCATGTCTTGTACTGGCCCTTGGGTTGGGGTGTAGATGGCATGTCTTGTACTGGCCCTTGGGTTGGGGTGTAGATGGCATGTCTTGTACTGGCCCTCGGGTTGGGGTGCCCCTGGTTACACTATAAGCTCTTGGCAGGACTTGTGGTACTGATGATCTTCTGATGTTGTCCATCCTATGGCACGGTGTTCACCTCTTTCATGGCAGCGAGTTCTAGTGGTTCTAAAGGCATAAGAATTTTTACCTTGAACCACTTCAGCCCCGGAGGATTTGGCTGGCCAATGACCAGAGCACTTTTTGCGATTCGGCACTGCGTCGCTTTAGCTGACAATTGCGCAGTCGTGCGACGTGGCTCCCAAACAAGATTGACGTCCTTTTTTCCCCAGAAATAGAGCTTTCTTTTGGTGGAATTTTATCACCTCTGCGGCTTTTATTTTTGGCGCCATAAACAAAAATAGAGCGACAATTTTGAAAAAAAGCAATAATTTTTGCTATAATAAATATCCCAAAAAAAAAAATTTCCTCAGTTTAGGCCGATACGTATTCTTCTACATATTTTTGGTAAAAAAAATCGCAATAAGCGTTTGATTGGTTTGCGCAAAAGTTATAGCATCTACAAAATAGGGGATAGTTTTATGGCATTTTTATTATTTTTTTTTACTAGTAATGGCGGCGATCAGCGATTTTTATTTTTATCGTGACTGCAACTTTATGGCGGACACATCAGACACTTTTGGCGCTATTTTAAGACCATTTACATGTATACAGCGATCACTGCCAGTGTCATTTTTACAGTAACCTGTGCATTTTTATAGCACCAAAGTGGTTAACCACTAGGGGGCGATCAAGGGGTTAAGTGTGTCCTAGGGAGTGTTTCTAACTGTAGGGGGGATGGGCTATGTGTGACACGACACTGATCACCGCTTCCGATTACAGGAAGCGTGATCAGTGTCCTGTCACTAGGAAGACTGGGGAAATGCTTGTTTACATCAGCATTTCCCCGTTCTTCCTCACCGTGAGACGATCGTGGGACTCCCGGCAGACATCGAGTCGATCTGCCCAGCCGTGCCATTCTGCCGATGTATATAGTCGTGCAGCGGTCGGCAAGGGGTTAATGCATTCTCTACATTAATGTAAAGATCCTTCTGTGCAGGTTCAGGGCTTCTATGGAAAGTGCTTTACTTGTGAGCTCTGGTGGGATCCTGGACCAGACCAGACACGTAGCTACACGAGGGAACTGAGACCAAACAAAGGATCGATCATTCAAGTGATTGATTTACAGTGAAATACACCAATACACAGGCACAGCGACCAGTGAGAACATAAACCACAACAGCAAACAAAGGGGGAGACAACCTGGGGCCCTCCAGCTGTTGTGGAACTACATTTCCCATGAGGCATTGCAAGGTTAGCAGTTACAATTTCTCCCAGAGGCATGATGGGACTTGGGGACTTGTAGTTCTGCAACAGCTGGAGTGCCACAGGTTGCCTACCCCTGGTCTATATACTAAAGACTAAATACAACTAAACACAAGGTACAGGGAATGCAGGGATACAAGAAAGGGAATCACGACTGGGTACAAGAGCAGGGAGCAAGGCAGAGGGGGGAGCAAGGGGGGAACGAGGCAGAGGGGGGAGCAAGAGGGGAACGAGGCAGAAGGGAGAGCAAGGGGGGAACGAGGCAGAGGGGGGAGCAAGGGGGGAACGAGGCAGAGGGGGGAGCAAGGGGGGAACGAGGCAGAGGGGGGAGCAAGGGGGGAACGAGGCAGAGGGGGGAGCAAGGGGGGAACGAGGCAGAAGGGAGAGCAAGGGGGGAACGAGGCAGAGGGGAGAGCAAGGGGGGAACGAGGCAGAGGGGAGAGCAAGGGGGGAACGAGGCAGAGGGGAGAGCAAGGGGGGAACGAGGCAGAGGGGGGAGCAAGGGGGGAACGAGGCAGAGGGGGGAGCAAGGGGGGAACGAGGCAGAGGGGGGAGCAAGGGGGGGAACGAGGCAGAGGGGGGAGCAAGGGGGGAACGAGGCAGAGGGGGGAGCAAGGGGGGAACGAGGCAGAGGGGGGAGCACGAGGGGAACGAGGCAGAGGGGGGAGAACGAGGCAGAGGGGGGAGCAAGGGGGGAGCAAGGCAGAGGGGGGAGCAAGGCAGAGGGGGGAGCAAGGCAGAGGGGGGAGCAAGGCAGAGGGGGGAGCAAGGCAGAGGGGGGAGCAAGGCAGAGGGGGGAGCAAGGCAGAGGAGGGAGCAAGGCAGAGGAGGGAGCAAGGCAGAGGAGGGAGCAAGGCAGAGGAGGGAGCAAGGCAGAGGAGGGAGCAAGGCAGAGGAGGGAACAAGGCAGAGGAGGGAACAAGGCAGAGGGGAGCAGACATGATTAGGCTAAGCATGAACAACGGGTAGCAAGGAAGGACCGGAATCGTGACGCACTGGGCCAGCTGAACACTATTTTGCCTGCTGGTGGACAGTGGAGCTGCAGCAAACAGCCCAGAACAGGATAGTTCCACCAGCAGGGGAATGTAATCCTAACACTACCTCTGCGTAGTTAGCTTGGTGCACATTGTGATGTTTATCCACAAAGGAATCATTGAATTCTAATTTCCACTAGTTCAGTCTATTCACATTATTGGTCTACGGTAGCGCCCCTTGTCCTGGTGTAGCCCACTGCTGCCCCGGCCCCGGACTGTCCCCCACAATGACAGACTTGGTCTCCCCAGGGATCGGGTTCCAGGGTGGAGAACCTTCCCTAAGCAGCCTGGGAACTCCATATAGAGCCCCAAGTACTGGACCCGTTTCAGCTGAGCTCATTAACCCCTCAGTGACCCAAACGGGCTCCCTACCCTTCAGAGAGGAAAGCGGTTTCCTATACCACATGAATGTGGGACAAATCTCCCCTCCGGGACACAAGCCCTGGATCTCCTGCTATGGTGTCTGTAGGTCCTGTACAAGGATGACCCCTGTAACGGCACCCCAATCTCAAGGGGTATTAACGCCGTTTACGAGGTTCCCTCTCCTAGACACACATCCACTCGCTACCGATATCCACAGCTAAACGACCCTTCCTTTCCTATAGGAGCCGACCCCTCTGGAAGAAGACGAGACGCACTCTGTCTCTTCTGTAGTAGGAATGAATTTATTATTGAGAAACATTGTAACTTTATACACAATTCAAGGCACATGATTTAACATGAACAAGGGCCCAGCTCCACCCACACATCCCAACACAATAGAATATACGATCTCCAATACACATCTTTTCACAAAGGGTTGGCAGCCAGTCTGTCTGGCACTTTACAATACACACAAGGACAGACTTAATGAACAATAGAAATGCAAAACAACTTAATTCCTCACAGCAATGATACTTAACCCCCACATACAGTATACATCCAATCTATATACAATGTATTGTGAGGGGGTTAGCTCGGCAGCGGGTGTGTGTGACCCCCGGGATGGGCTCCCCACACAAAAACAGGCCCAGCAGACGGAGGTTGTGGTTTTCAAAATCAAAAAGGTGCGGTTTATTTTCTATTTACAGTGACAAAAACACAGCAAGGCAAAAGAAACATAAACAAAATAAATCCTGGTCAACTTGACCTCTGACTAAACACACAGGTTTCCTAACTAACAACTGGGATCAGCCTAGTGCTGTCCTAGTCCCTAAGTCCCTGGTTTTTAAATGTCCAAGCAAATAGCCACACAGGCTTTGTCTCACCGCACAGGGGTTCACTCTCCCTAGACAGTCCACACAGGTCTGCTTCCAGGCATCAGCTAACACCTAATGAATCTGGGAGTTCTTATAGAGGCCTAAATGAGCTGACAAGCTTCAGCTGGTCTCATCAACTCCCTGTCTGCACGACGCCCAGCCCTCTCCCTAGAGGTATGAGTCATCAATGAGCCCACTAGTCTCAGCTGGGCTTCATTAACTCTCTACCTAGTTGTATAAGTCGGCGTAAAGCCTGAATCTGGGCGAAATATATCTACCCCCCTGGATGCAACCAGGTGACTTTACCTTCCTGCTGTCACAGTATATACAGCCTTGAATATGGCTATCACAGACCATATCGGGGGTTTCTTTTATTCACCCTGTGTCCAAAGTGACCCCACTGTCACACATCTCCCCTTTCGGCAGGGGACTAACAGAGGAGGGGACCCCAGACGGGTCTACTCCGAAGTTAGTCCATGGGTCCATTCTTCCAATGCTGGTATCCACCCAGTACCACAAATGAATTGCTCCAAGCAGAGCATTACTTACCCAGCCAACCTCTGCCTCTCTCAGAGAACATACCCGCCGCTGGGGAGAAGACAGGGTGACTGGGCTCAGTCCGTCATGCTGTTGGGGATCTGGGTCGACTGCCCGGCATCCCTGGGGTATACAAGTGGAGACTGAAGTCCCATCCACTTGTGGTAGGTGAAAATCCCCCAGTACGTGCAAAGCAAGGCTGACATCCTCCTGTTTCAGTGTCACACCATTTTCTGGGGTTGTGTCAGTGAGGACTGAAGTCCCATCCAATACCACAGGAACTCCCTCTTCTGTTAGTTGAGAGCCGAGGCCCGTGGCACTCGGCTCTGTTGCCAGCTCTTCTGCTAGGTTGCTGTGAGTGGAGACCGCAGTCCCATCCACCGATATCCACTCAAGTGGCAGTTGTGTGCAGCGGCCAGTAGCATTCTGCCCTGCTGCCAGTGATTCAGCTGGGGGTAAAAGCTTTACCACCTCAGCTTGTTGCTGGAGAGAGGGGCCAACTGCCCCGGCTCCCTGAAACTCCACAGTTGTTTCCGGTGCTGGGCAGCACAGGTTGCTATCACTCTGCCCTGTTGCCAGTACTCCTGCTGGGGACTTCACACCATCTGCTCTGGCTACCTGTTGGGGAGGGAAAATGGCTGCTTCTCCTCCCTGCATCTCTGAAATCCACTCAGAAAGAGGAACCATCACCTTCTCAACTCGGGCCTCCAACACTGCCATGGGTGTAGAGCAGGGGTCTGCAGTACTTTGTCCTGCTGCCAGTACTTGAGCGGGCGATGCATAATTCATAACACCCTCTGCACAGTCCATTAAGTCCATACCTTCTGTAATCTGTGGTTGGGGAGATGAGCCAACTGCCCTAGCTCCCTGGAACTCCATATCTTCCACTTCGGCTTTAAGGGTGGCAATCTTCAGATTTTCCACTGCTGATTCTTCAGCCAGGCTAGCTCCCTGGAACTCCATATCATCCACTTCGGCTTTAAGGGTGGCAATCTTCAGATTTTCCACTGCTGATTCTTCAGCCAGGATTTCATAGTTGTCAACTGGTAATTCCTGATAGTCCCAGGCAAAGGGAGCCCCACCCTGCTGCTGAGCAGAGTCTAGCAGCTGTTTGGAGGCCATCTCCAGCTCCCATTCCTTAACAGCCAGAAACTCCAAATCTTCCTGTGCCCAGTGCCCTTCCGAGACATTCAGTCTTTGTTCTCTGTGCTCCATTATTTCCTCAAAACGCCACTCCTGATCACTCCCAAAGTCAGGGTCCTCGGACAGCCTCCAATACAACAATCCCAGGCCATTATAGTCAAAGCCTTCCGTGGGGCTGTCATCCGCTGACCATGGGCACTCTTGGGCTACATACCACCGGAGGGGTCTGTAGCTCTCGTCCAACCGCATCTCTGCCCGGATCAGCCTGCTTAACTCAGCTGTCCACTCCTGCTTTGGTTGTTCTCCCAATAACAGCATTCTTACTTCATACTGCGACCAGTACCTTACATAGATGGAGGGGAGAATCTTTCCCTGGTGTTGCTGCTCGAGAGCTAGCGCTTTCTTCCAGAGTTCGCAGCGGATCGAATCAGACCATCCCAGCAGGACCTCCTCTGATACTGGTCCTCTATGCTGTATCTGCATCTCTCGCAACCTCCTTCTGAATTCCTTTTCCATGTCGGCTGGTATCTGTATCTCTCCTCTCCTTTCAGTTGGTGCTGCTTTTTTAGGTGTTGTCTCTGATTCCGCCATTCTCTGCTCATGTTGTCACTCATCCTGCCGCTCGATTTCTCTAATGGCTTCCTGTATGGCGGTCTCTGATGGGTTAGCACCATATAATGCCAAGCGCTCTCGAACTCGTTGCTGAAACAAATCTTTAACTGACCGGGGTCCTGCATCACCATTCCTCTGGTTCATCTCGGCTCTCAAGTAAGGCCTCGTACACACGGCCGAGATTCTCGTTGAAAAAAACATGTCGTTTTTTCGACGAGATTCTTGGACAAGAAACTTGTCCCGGCCGAGTGTACACACGCTCGTTTCAAAGAACCCGCGGTTCTTTGAAAGGAGTGTACGCGGTGACGTCATCGACTACGTCGAGCATGCGCTCGTCACATTCGATGCCGTCGCCGCCATCTTGGTATACCCTACGTATGCCTAGGAAGCTACCGCGCATGCGTCGAATACATTTCGAACATGCGCGGGCTTCCGGGCGGACAGGTAAGTGTACACACACTCACTTTTCTCGTCGAGAAACATGCCGAGGAGAATCTCGACGAGAAAATAGAGAGCAGGTTCTCTATTTTCTCGTCGAGGTTTCTTGTCGGTTTTCTCGACGAGAAACCCGCTAGCAGCGTACACACAACCGATTTACTCGGCAAGACCTCTCTGCCAGCAAGTTTCTTGCTGGTTCTTGCCGAGAAAATCGGTCGTGTGTACGAGGCCTAAGTCTTTCAGCGTGACTTTCCTACAGGCTGCATAGCTTGGTCATTCACTGTGGTGGCTTGGAGTGTCCCAGGAACTGGAGGGAAAATCCCGCTGCTGCCAACCAATGTAACGGCACCCCAATCTCAAGGGGTATTAACGCCGTTTACGAGGTTCCCTCTCCTAGACACACATCCACTCGCTACCGATATCCACAGCTAAACGACCCTTTCCTATAGGAGCCGACCCCTCTGGAAGAAGACGAGACGCATTCTGTCTCTTCTGTAGTAGGAATGAATTTATTATTGAGAAACATTGTAACTTTATACACAATTCAAGGCACATGATTTAACATGAACAAGGGCCCAGCTCCACCCACACATCCCAACACAATAGAATATACGATCTCCAATACACATCTTTTCACAAAGGGTTGGCAGCCAGTCTGTCTGGCACTTTACAATACACACAAGGACAGACTTAAATGAACAATAGAAATGCAAAACAACTTAATTCCTCACAGCAATGATACTTAACCCCCACATACAGTATACATCCAATCTATATACAATGTATATACAGCCTTGAATATGGCTATCACAGACCATATCGGGGGTTTCTTTTATTCACCCTGTGTCCAAAGTGACTACACTGTCACAACCCCCATCTGATAGGATTGGTAGGTCGTCTCGTAATGTACCCCGTCCTCCTTCCTGCCTCTGTTGGGTTTCTGTCATTCGGAGTCAGTCTAGTCCTCCTTTCTCTAACTGCACTGTGATTGGACCGTTCGCTCCGGGTTGTCCGTAACCTTGATGAACATTGGTACCTCTGTACTCCCCCCTCAGACCCCGCTATGGAGACCGAACTACTCTAATTATGTTATGTGATGAGGACAGCACAGCGCTGCTTGGCCTTTCAGTGGTGGGAGGTGTACAGGCTCTTGGGGTATCCGTGGTGCCACCATGACAGACGACGTATTGCTGACAGCTTGTTCTTCCTACATAGTGGGGTGAGCGGGTCACCTTGGATGATATTGTAGGTCTCGGGACACGGGGAGTTCCCTTCATATAGGATAGAAGCATATAAAGTATCTGACAAGTGACTTCTGTGAGACACTGTATATAGACCAATGGTCTGCGAGTCCCTGCCCCCCCCCCCCCGTGTCCTGTACAGCCGCCCCATGGTCTGCGAGTCCCTGCCCCCCCCCCGTGTCCTGTACAGCCGCCCCATGGTCTGCGAGTCCCTGCCCCCCCCCCCCCCGTGTCCTGTACAGCCGCCCCATGGTCTGCGAGTCCCTGCCCCCCCGTGTCCTGTATAGCCGCCCCATGGTCTGAGTCCCTGCGCCCCCCCCCCCCAGTGTCCTGTATAGCCGCCCCATGGTCTGTAAGTCCCTGCCCCCCCCCCCGTGTCCTGTATAGCCCCATGGTCTGTGAGTCCCTGCCCCCCCCCCCCCGTGTCTTGTATAGCCCCATGGTCTGTGAGTCCCTGCCCCCCCAACGTCCTGTAGCTGGCAGGGTAATGGGGGGCATGTAGGGATGTAGACTTTAGAGGGATGTGCTGTGCAGTTAGCGGTGTGGGTAAGAAGAGGGTGACGAGTGGGATCCCCACAGACAGGCAGAAGTCAGGGCTGTGATTCTTGTATTCTCCAGCAGGGCGGCGCTGTGACTGATGAGCTCTCTCCATTTTGCAGGTCTCTGTGCTCTTTCAATAAACCATTCCAACTCCTTCCTGGCATACCCTGGCAGCTCCTCTGCGGGGGAGATCGTGGTGTACGACGCCAACATGCTGGTGAGTCATGTGACCTGCCTGGTGATTGAATTCTTGTCCCATGGAGCTTACAATCTAATGGGGAGGCGGCCAGCAGAGATGGTTCTGTATGAATAAAACCCACAAAGCTTTCCTTACACTGAGAGAATCTTCCCTTCTAATTATTTCCATTTTCTAATCACTGGTGGGGGGGATGGAAGGTCACCTTGTAGCGGGGTGGCAGGTCACCTTGTAGCGGGGTGGCAGGTCACCTTGTAGCGGGGTGGCAGGTCACCTTGTAGCGGGGTGGCAGGTCACCTTGTAGCGGGGTGGCAGGTCACCTTGTAGCGGGGTGGAAGGTCACCTTGTAGCGGGATGGCATTCACCCCAAAAAACAACCTTCGTCCTGAGAATGTTCCTTCCAAAAATCTACCAATGTGTGGTCAGCTTAAATCTTCAGAAGCTTCCCCCCTCCCCTTCAAGAAATGCTCGATGTGACTCCACCCCTCAGTGTCCCCGCCTTTCCTTCCCCTAATGATGATGATATCACTGATGAGGTCATAGAGGTGGGATTTTTTATTTTTTTTATATTTCAACTCCTTCCTTTTCCTGCAGAAAACTGAATGCTCCATTCCAGCTCATGACAGCCCCCTGGCTGCCATCGCCTTCAGTCCTCCAGGGACCAAACTGGCCAGCGCCTCTGAAAAAGTGAGTTTGGTGCTCTGTGCATCCTTTCTCCGCCCACAACGGACACAACTGACCCGCCTCTTCCCTACAGGGGACCGTGATCCGTGTCTTCTCCATCCCAGAGGGGCAGAGACTGTACGAATTCCGCAGAGGAATGAAGAGGTCAGAATTCCACCCCCTCTACTATACTCCGCCTACACTGCCACTACTCCACCCCATTCTACTATACTCCGCCTACACTGCCACTGCTCCACCTCCTTCTACTATACTCCACCTACACTGCCACTACTCCACCCCTTTTTACTATACTCCGCCTACACAGCCACTACTCCACCCCTTTTTACTATACTCCGCCTACACAGCCACTGCTCCACCTCCTTCTACTATACACTACTCCACCCCTTTCTACTATACTCCGGCTACACTGCCACTACTCCACCCCTTTCTACTATACTCCGGCTACACTGCCACCACTCCACCCCTTTCTACTATACTCCGCCTACACTACCACTACTCCACCCCTTTCTGCTATACACTGCTCCACCCCCTCTACTATACTCCGCCTACACTGCCACTACTCGACTTCTTTCTACTATACTCCGCCTACACTGCCACTACTCCACCCCTTTCTACTATACTCCGCCTACACTGCCACTACTCCACCCCTTTCTACTATACTCCGCCTACACTGCCACTAATCCACCCCTTTCTACTATACTCTGCCTACACTGCAACCGCTCCACCCCTTTCTACTATAATCCAACTCCACAGCTCTTGCTCCACCCCCTTCTACTGTACACTGCTCCACCCCCTTCTACTATACTCCGCCTACACTGCCACTAATCCACCCCTTTCTACTATACCCGGCCTACACTGCCACTACTCCACCCCTTTCTACTATACTCCGCCTACACTGCAAATGCTCCACCCCTTTCTACTATACCCTGCCTACACTGCCACTACTCCACCCCTTTCTCCTATACTCCACCTACACAGCCATTGCTCCACCCCTTTCTACTATACACTGCTCCACCCCCTCTACTATACTCCGCCTACACTGCCACTACTCCACCCCTTTCTTCTATACTCCGCCTACACTGCCACTACTCCACCCCTTTCTACTATAATCCGCCTACACGGGCACTGCTCCACCTCCTTCTACTATACACTGCTCCACCTCCTTCTACTATACCCTGCTCCACCCCCTTCTACTATACACTGCTCCACCCCCTTCTACTATACTCCGCCTACACTGCCACTAATCCACCCCTTTCTACTATACTCCACCTACACTGCCACTACTCCACTTCCTCTACTATACTCCGCCTACACTGCCACTAGTCCACCTCCTTTCTACTATACTCCACCTACACTGCAACCGCTCCAACCCTTTCTATTATACTCCGCCTACACTGCCACTAGTCCACCCCTTTCTACTATACTCCGCCTACACTGCCACTTCTCGACCTCTTTCTACTATACTCCGCCTACACTGCCACTACTCCACCCCTTTCTACTATACTCCGCCTACACTGCCACTACTCCACCCCTTTCTTCTATACTCCGCCTACACTGCCACTACTCCACCCCTGCCACTACTCCACCCCTTTCTATTATACTCCGCCTACACAGCCACTGCTCCACCCCCTTCTACTATACACTGTTCCACCCCCTTCTACTATACTCCACCCCTTTTTACTATACCCCACCTACACAGCCACTGCTCCACCCCTTCCACATCTCCAGCCTCATTATAATACCTCTGCTGCCCCCACCTGTACTTTTTTGAGGTTCCTCTCCAGATTCCGATCAGAATCTGAAGAGGATGACTCATCAGGTCTCTGCTTTTACTATCAGCCAATAGGATAGCCGTTCCGGTTAGGAAGGAGTCTTCTGATTGGTCATTGCTGGTGATTGTCTTTTCAGGTACGTCTCTATAAATTCTCTGGTGTTCAGTACAGACTGCCAGTTCCTGTGCGTGTCCAGCAACACGGAGACCGTGCACATCTTCCGCCTGGAGGTTCCCCTGGAGCGGTGAGTACCCCTCCCTCCAACCCTGGACCTGTTGTCTATTACTAATGCTGCATTCAGCTGGTGTGGGAGATAACAGGTTGTGATGTCATAGTGGTGGGCATGGTCTGCCTCCCACACTATGGTCCTGTGTTCCCATCCTACAGAGCACTCCGGCATTTCTCTTCTTGCCAGGATTAGGCACATTGAGTCTTTTCCCAGCTCTAGTCCACCATGTGTGACCAGGAGGGTGAAGGAGGAGTCAATTGGAGCGAACTGCAAGGCCCAAGACGGTGCCCACCTCATCCTAGGTGGCCCCAGGAGGAGTCTGTCTTAAAGCGGTTGTATAGTCCCATTAAAAAAAAAAAAAATAAAAAAAAAAAAATTCTCCTGTAAGGCAAAAGGCATAATGAGTTAGTATGCACCGCATACTAGCTCATTATGAATTTTTTACCTTAGAACAAGGCGTCGGTAACTCACCTGGTCCACGCAGAGGTAGCTGACATGTTTCCTCGGCGTGTCTTCCGGGTATCGCAGCTCCAGCGCTGTGAGTGGCTGGAGCTGCGATGTCGTCACTCCCGCGCATGCAGGCGGAAGACTTCTTTCCGGCAAGGTCCGGCGTCTGCCGGGCCTTCAGCCGAGAATCACCTGTGCGCATGCGCCGCTGCACTCAGCGGCTCATTGCAGGGGGAATATCTCTTAAACTGTAAAGGTTTAGGAGATATTTTTTTACCTACAGGTAAGCCTTATTATAGGCCTTATTATAGGCTTATCTGTAGGTAAAAATTCCAAAAATGACTTTACAACCACTTTAAATCTGCAGAATTGTCTGTGGAGTGGCTGGAGAGGAATGAAAGGTCTCGATGGGAGGAGAAGATCGATTTCCTCTTCTACCTCTGGATTTTAAGGTGTCTCTGCTGGGCGGTATATTTTTAGGGCGGGTAGAACTTGTAAAGGAATTCCAGAAGTTCCACTTTGACAGCCCATCGCCCTTTAGGAGCTTCCGTCACCTATTCACACCCCCACACTGCCTCTGATGAGTTGGGGGTACATTGATGGAGACCGGTTGGGAGTTGGGTCTCTTAATATGCAGATTTCCTTTTTTAATTTTTTTTCCCCCCACTATGTAAAGGTTTGCTATTCCCACCGTTGCATTGAGTCACGCTGGCTGTAGTAGGGGCGGAGTGGTGGCCACGCTGGTTCCCAGTGATGCATCTTCTAGGACGTCTCTGTCAGGGTCACCTGTGGCCAGGTGACAGATGCACACCGTAGGGGGACAGGAGTGCACCGCGAGGTAGTGAACCCTATGGCTGGCTTCTGCGGATAGGAAACTGGGTGGTTGTGGAAAGCGGGACCAGAGGAGCACAACCGGGATCCCAACGGAAGCTAGAGCCAAGATTCCCCAGGGCGCGGAGTCTAAGACCCAGCAGGTCTTCTCCAGGGCCTCTAGTGGTGAGGATGTTATGCTGCAGGCTGGGACCAGGTCGCGGCCCCTGGAGTTTCCTAGCTCACGCCCCGTAGGATAAGGGGAAAAGAGGGGAAGCAGTAGCACACGATAGAGAGAACCGAATAACAAGCTGAAGGTCAGGGGCCACAAGCAGACAAGGATAACGAAGAACGAGCCGAAGGTCAAGGGTCACGAGCAGACAGGGATAGTCGGGGACAAGCCAATAACGTAACAGAGAGACAGACGTAGCACACGGCAGGCAGGAACCCAAACACACAATGCCTAACAAACACGTTGATCAGCAAAGCAGGCTTGCAGTGCACAGGTTAATATAGTGTTCTGTGATAGGGCCTGGGGTGGAGTCTGGCTGGGAGGAGATTATAAAGGAAGCCAGGTGAAGGAGGTCTGGTCTCTAGATGAACACATGAGGAGGAAGGTAAGATGGCAGACAGACATTAATGCATATCCATGACAGTCTCCTATCCTCCTTTCTATGTATTGGATGTGTTTTTCTATGATTTCTGTCTTTCTAACCGTTTCACATTCTTTCCTGGAATGTTGGTGGCCTAAAACACCAAATCTTGCAACGCTTGTTTATGGACGCAACAATTTATAGCCAAAGCATCCACTTTATTGTACATAAAGCATACAAACCTACAATTCCAAAACCAAAAGGTTTTTATGTTTTTTTTGTGTACAATAAAGTGGATTGATAATGCTTTGGCTAGTGGCAGAACTACCAGGGTCACGATGGTTGCATTTGGGACCAGGCTCTGGCATTCCACCACTGTCGGAGGGGCCGAGCGAGGTTTCTGGCTGCAGTGCTCTGAGCTGAGAGCATCTTTCATACAGCCCAGAGCCTGGGATGGGAGAGGAGAGAGCCGATCTGCTCCCTCTCCTCCTGCCCCCTCCTCCTGTGTGTGCTCCCTGGCACAGATGGGAGAGGAGAGAGCCGATCTGCTCCCTCTCCTCCTGTGTGCTCCCCGGCATGGAAGGGAAAGGAGAGAGCCGATCTGCTCCCTCTCCTTCTGCCCCCCTTCTTCTGTGTGTGCTCCCCGGCACGGATGGGAGAGGAGAGGGCCGATCTGCTCCTCCCGCCCCCCTCCTACTGTGTGCGCTCCCCAGCACGAATGGGAGAGGAGAGAGCCGATCTCCTCCTCCCGCCCCCCTCCTACTGTGTGTGCTCCCCGGCACGGATGGGAGAGGAGAGAGCCGATCTCCTCCTTCCGCCCCTTTCCTCCTGTGTGTGCACTGCAGAACGTGTGGAGTGGGGCCGGAGGAGAAGGAGCACATGGGCTCTCTTATCTCCCATCTGTAGGAGGGAGGGGGAACTGTCAGTGCAGGCTCTGGGCTGTATGAGAGAGACTCTCTCAGCTCAGAGTCCTGCTGAGAAGGCATTGTTGGGTGTCACTGATGATCGGTGTAAACAATGTACTGATCGTTTTGCCAGCATAACCGGCAAGTCCGTTTTACATGTGATCAGCTGATCTCATGGTAAAGAGCCGCTGTGATTTACCGTGATCTGTGATTTCACAGAGAGCACTGGATACATGCCCCAGGGTTCTGGAAGGATGTCCATGGACCTTCATGGTTTCTTGCACCGGGGCCCTGAAGGTTCTAGTTATGCCTCGAGTTTTGGCGATACATTTTTGGATAGATAGGAGACCCACTCCAGATCTGGTTGAGTCCATAGACTAGCGTTACAAGCTTTTGGTGTTTTCTATAGATATGACTAGGGACCCCCAGATTACCTTTGTGGGGGGCCCTGAGGTTATCTAGTGTTTGTGATGAAATGTTGAAGGCCTGCAGGAGCCTATTTATCATATCACTGGGGACCCGCCTTACAAAGACTCCCCCCCCCCCCCCCCCCCCCCCCCATTGGCTGCGTAGATCTAACACAGTTCCTTTCATACATCGTATTCCGGAGGTGTCCGGAACCTTCCGTCCAAGTTAGACATGACAGGCTCATTGCTTCACATGCAGCCATTAATAATAATGTGCCTTGTCTATTGGCTAATGCCCCCCCATCCCCCCCCCCTTATACCCCTGAAGTTGTGATTGGCTGGATTCAGTTGTGGATGGGACACCGGCTCTTCCCGGTAATATTCTTGGAGATTTTGGTACCGTTGTTTCTGTTGCTGGATAGACTTTCTACATCCGGAACTTCCCGAGTCTCTTCTGTATCAGCCCTGTGATGTCACACTGCTCCGCCTCCACAAAGCACAGCGATTGGTTAGACCACTTTCTGCAGGAAATGGAATGAGCTGGTAGGAAGAATCTGATCCCATATGAATGCAGCAAGAGCACCCTGCTAGCCACACCCCCCTCCAATTAGGTTTCTGGTCAATAACTTGAGTTCTGATTGGTTTTCATCTCTCTAATAAACTCTCCAGATTGGAGGAGGCGTCTTCCTGGAGCGGCTACATGGGGAAGATGTTTACGGCGGCATCGAACTACCTCCCAGCTCAGGTGTCAGACATGATGAACCAGGACCGGGCATTCGCCACCGTGCGTCTCACCTTCTCCGGGCACAAGAACATTTGCACTTTGGTGACGTAAGTACATCTGACACTAACGAATATCACTCCCTGATTGGCCGAAAATCATTAACTTGTCCTGTCTGCTTCCAGAATTCAGAAACTTCCCCGACTCCTGGTTGCCTCATCTAGTGGCCATCTCTACATCTACAATGTGGACCCGCAGGATGGGGGCGAGTGTGTCCTGATCCAGAAACACAGGTGACTAGTGTTGAAATAGTGGAGAAGGGGGCACCATAGGATGACTGGGGGCCGGGACTGGTGACTGGGGGCCGGGACTGGTGACTGGGGGCCGGGACTGGTGACTGGGGGCCGGGACTGGGGGCCGGGACTGGTGACTGGGGGCCGGGACAGTACTGGGGGCCGGGACTGGTGGCGGGGTGCGTACTGGGGGCCGGGACTGGTGGCGGGAACCATACTGGGGGCCGGGACTGGTGGCGGGGACAGTATTGGTGGCGGGGACAGTATTGGGGCCGGGACTGGTGACTGGGACAGTGCTGGGACTGGTGGCAGGAACCATACCAGGGGCCGGGACTGGTGGCGGGGACAGTGCTGGGACTGGTGGCGGGAACCATACCAGGGGCCAGGACTGGTGGCGGGGAGGACTATAGTAGGACCATGTGACGTATTGTGACAAGTGGTCCTCTTCTGGTGTCTCTCTGCAGCCTCCTGGATTGTGAAAAGTCAGATAAAGGTGGAGATGGATCAGCAGAGAGTTCAGCGCCAACGTCTTATGCTGCCACAGTAGCCAGGCCAAGTAACGTCCCCTCCTCATCCGCTGTCACAGGTGAGAGCGCCCCCTGGAGGGGAAGATGGGGGACAATGGTTTAGGGGTTTCATAGATGTGACATTTACATTTGCTTGCACCAACCTCAGGTTATTCAGAAGATGGAGGGGCGCGGCGCGGGGAGCTTCTTCCAGAACACGAGTTTGCAGTTGGACCAGTTCAGTTGGACGATGAGAGAGAATTTCCTCCTGTGAGCATTCGGGGTCCCTGAGAGAACTTGGGGGGAAGGGTCGCTCACCCCGGACCACGCCGCACCATGCACTTTACACACCAAGAACTGTGCTGGAGGTGCCTTCAGTCTGCCATAGAACAGTCTACAGATATTTCTGTTCTATCGTATACAGCCGATGCTGGGTGCCAACCCCCGCCTTGTATTAGTTCCCAACTCCCCCCCCCGCCTTGTATTAGTTCCCAACTCCCCCCCCCCCCCGCCTTGTATTAGTTCCCAACTCCCCCCCCCCCGCCTTGTATTAGTTCCCAACTCCCCCCCCCGCCTTGTATTAGTTCCCAACTCCCCCCCCCCCGCCTTGTATTAGTTCCCAACTCCCCCCCCCCGCCTTGTATTAGTTCCCAACTCCCCCCCCCGCCTTGTATTAGTTCCCAACTCCCCCCCCCGCCTTGTATTAGTTCCCAACTCCCCCCCCCCCCGCCTTGTATTAGTTCCCAACTCCCAACTCCCCCCGCCTTGTATAAGTTCCCAACTCCCCCCCCCCGCCTTGTATAAGTTCCCAACTCCCCCCCCCCCCGCCTTGTATTAGTTCCCAACTCCCCCCCCCCGCCTTGTATTAGTTCCCAACTCCCCCCCCCCCGCCTTGTATTAGTTCCCAACTCCCCCCCCCCGCCTTGTATTAGTTCCCAACTCCCCCCCCCCGCCTTGTATTAGTTCCCAACTCCCCCCCCCCCCGCCTTGTATTAGTTCCCAACTCCCCCCCCCGCCTTGTATTAGTTCCCAACTCCCCCCCCCCCCCGCCTTGTATTAGTTCCCAACTCCCCCCCCCCCCCGCCTTGTATTAGTTCCCAACTCCCCCCCCCCGCCTTGTATTAGTTCCCAACTCCCCCCCCCCGCCTTGTATTAGTTCCCAACTCCCCCCCCCCCGCCTTGTATTAGTTCCCAACTCCCCCCCCCCCGCCTTGTATTAGTTCCCAACTCCCCCCCCCCCCCCGCCTTGTATTAGTTCCCAACTCCCCCCCCCCCCGCCTTGTATTAGTTCCCAACTCCCCCCCGCCTTGTATTAGTTCCCAACTCCCCCCCCCCCCCCCGCCTTGTATTAGTTCCCGACTCCCCCCCCCCCCCGCCTTGTATTAGTTCCCGACTCCCCCCCCCCCGCCTTGTATTAGTTCCCGACTCCCCCCCCCCCCCCCCCCGCCTTGTATTAGTTCCCAACTCCCCCCCCCCCCCCGCCTTGTATTAGTTCCCAACCCCCCCCCCCCCCGCCTTGTATTAGTTCCCGACTCCCCCCCCCCCGCCTTGTATTAGTTCCCAACTTCCCCCCCCCCCCCGCCTTGTATTAGTTCCCGACTCCCCCCCCCCCCCCGCCTTGTATTAGTTCCCAACTCCCCCCCCCGCCTTGTATTAGTTCCCAACTCCCCCCCCCGCCTTGTATTAGTTCCCAACTCCCCCCCCCCCGCCTTGTATTAGTTCCCAACTCCCCCCCCCCCCCGCCTTGTATTAGTTCCCAACTCCCCCCCCCCGCCTTGTATTAGTTCCCGATTCCCCCCCCCCCCGCCTTGTATTAGTTCCCAACTCCCCCCCCCGCCTTGTATTAGTTCCCAACTCCCCCCCCCCCGCCTTGTATTAGTTCCCAACTCCCCCCCCCCCCCGCCTTGTATTAGTTCCCAACTCCCCCCCCCCGCCTTGTATTAGTTCCCGATTCCCCCCCCCCCCGCCTTGTATTAGTTCCCGACTCCCCCCCCCCGCCTTGTATTAGTTCCCCCCCCCCCCCCCCGCCTTGTATTAGTTCCCAACTCCCCCCCCCCCCCCGCCTTGTATTAGTTCCCAACTCCCCCCCCCCCCGCCTTGTATTAGTTCCCAACTCCCCCCCCCCCGCCTTGTATTAGTTCCCAACTCCCCCCCCCCCGCCTTGTATTAGTTCCCAACTCCCCCCCCCCCCGCCTTGTATTAGTTCCCAACTCCCCCCCCCCCCGCCTTGTATTAGTTCCCAACTCCCCCCCCCCCGCCTTGTATTAGTTCCCAACTCCCCCCCCCCCCCCCCCCGCCTTGTATTAGTTCCCAACTCCCCCCCCCCCCCCGCCTTGTATTAGTTCCCAACTCCCCCCCCCCCCGCCTTATATTAGTTCCCAACTCCCCCCCCCCGCCTTGTATTAGTTCCCAACTCCCCCCCCCCCCCCCGCCTTGTATTAGTTCCCAACTCCCCCCCCCGCCTTGTATTAGTTCCCGACTCCCCCCCCCGCCTTGTATTAGTTCCCGACTCCCCCCCCCCCCCCCCGCCTTGTATTAGTTCCCAACTCCCCCCCCGCCTTGTATTAGTCCCCCCCCCCCCCCGCCTTGTATTAGTCCCCCCCCCCCCCGCCTTGTATTAGTTCCCGACTCCCCCCCCGCCTTGTATTAGTTCCCGACTCCCCCCCGCCTTGTATTAGTTCCCGACTCCCCCCCGCCTTGTATTAGTTCCCGACTCCCCCCCCGCCTTGTTCCCCTCCCCTGTGTGACCTCTGATGTCATAGGCTCATCCCAGAGGTGGGTGGGTGTGAGCTCTGTCATCCACTACTCCCCCTGGAGGTGTCTATGTGGCCGGGGTCTGTCTATTGGGGGGGGGGGGGGGGTACAAATCGAGGTGAATAATTCTGCATGTCCCCTTAGATGTTAGATAAACCTGCACACTGCTTGTATGTACACCGCCATGGTATGTGTGTGTGCCTTCCCCTTCCATGTCCAGTGTTATCACACGTGTTACATGTATGCGAGGAGATGTCATCCCCATCCTTGTCTTCCAGGCGAGCCGTGCCATGTTGTCTTGTATTTATAGCCCCTCCCCCTCCCCTCCCCCGCACTCGGGAGAATAAGATGGTTTTGTTTTGGTTTTGGTAGATAAGTTTGTGTCGCAGAGGTCAGAGGTCAGAGAGGGACGCCGTGCCGTGACCAGACAAGGAGCCGCCGAGTCGCAGGTGTGGGAGTGACTAATATGGAGGATGTTTACTATTGTAAGATATTCATTATATAGACAGACGTCTAATTTATACTTTGTATTGTACAAATGTTCATATAGACAACTTATTAATATGATAATCTTCTACAATAAATACTCTGCAATGTACGGCTCTGTGACTGCGTCTTCTACGAGGAACTCTCCACTCCAACAATCAATATCCGTCACATCCAGTAATGGTTTGTGTCCCTGCCCCGCCCACATCAGTAATGGTTTGTGTCTCTGCCCCTCCCACATCAGTAATGGTTTGTGTCTCTGCCCCTCCCACATCAGTAATGGTTTGTGTCTCTGCCCCTCCCACATCAGTAATGGTTTGTGTCTCTGCCCCTCCCACATCAGTAATGGATTGTGTCTCTGCCCTGCCCACATCCAGTAATGGAGTTTGTCTCTGCCCCGCCCACATCAGTAATAGATTGTGTCTCTGCCCCGCCCACATCAGTAATAGATTGTGTCTCTGCCCCGCCCACATCAGTAATAGATTGTGTCTCTGCCCCGCCCACATCAGTAATAGATTGTGTCTCTGCCCCGCCCACATCAGTAATAGATTGTGTCTCTGCCTCTCCCACATCGGTCATATTTACCCAAAGTAGTGTTTCTTTCTCGTTCATTGAGGAACACAGGAAGTCCGTCGGGTTACACCGCTACCTTCAGGGGGATTGGACACTGGTAAACCTATAACCCCTCCTACTCCCAGCATTCCCCTGATTATTATTTTTTTGTGGAGGGGGGCGGGGCATGCCTTTTTTTGAAATTCAACAGTTTTTGCTAGCTACTTTTGTTCTCAGGTTGATACCCGCTGCTGAGCTGTCCAGATTGGGGTATCCTCAGTAATGATTTTGGAGGCCATATCTGGACCCCTCAGGACTGGGTGATTGTGGGGATGGTCTAAAACAGTGATGGTGAACCTTGGCACCCCAGATGTTTTGGAACTACATTTCCCATGATGCTCAACTTCACTGCAGAGTGCAAGAGCATCATGGGAAATGAAGTTCCAAAACATCTGGGGTGCCAAGGTTCGCCATCACTGGTCTAGAACATGACTACTGGGTTCTGCATCGTGGTGTTGATCCGCAGAGGTCCAGAACCGTGGCAAAGCCCCCAGTGTGACCCGGTCTTTGAAGACGCACTTTGTGAGTACACTATATGGGCCGAGCACTTGTTGGGCACTATTTTTCCAATTCCCACACTCATGAAGGGGTTAATGCTGAGTGATGGGGAGCGACATGCTCTACCTCAGGGGGTCGTGTATTTTATCACACCATTCAGCGTTGAGGAAGAACCTTCTGCTCAGAAGTACAAGTGACGCTTGGCATCCCACTCGGATAGTCTCCATCCACCTTCAGTGACCTTCGGCCACCTGACCCTATTGATACCCAGCAGACAGGTTTGTGAGTTGCCTTTTACCCTTCGATGTCACATGTCAAAACCCTAGAGACGGGGGGGGGGGGGTCCTAGAGACGGGGGGGGGTTTGGTCTTAGAGACGGGGGGTTTGGTCCTAGAGACGGGGGATCGGTCTCGCTGTACAAGGTATCCCCCAACTCGCACTCCACAAACACTTCTTGTGCTGCCTGACATTGATGGTCTGGAATGTTGCCCTCTGCTACACTTTATTCCCTCATCAGATTCTTCCTCCTCAGCCCCCTCCTCTTCTGTCTTTCCCCGGAAGGGTTTCACAGCAGTCATGCAGGATCAGCACATTTCATTGTTGAGGTCATACTTGTGCTTTTCACGTCTCCCCTGCAGAATTCTTGCAGCCTTGGAAGTCGCTGAGTCCAGATCCAGCAAGGTTCTGTCTGATATGGAATTCCTTAAATCCTTTCTGGAGGAGCCAATACAGGAGGTGCATTCTTCTTCTTCTGCTATCCGTTGCAAACTTATGGAAATTGTTTTGCCATTACTGACCCGGTGGGCACCACCTTTAAAAAGATGAGCCTGTAGCTCCTACCAGTGCTGACCCAAGTCGTGGTTCCTTTAGCACTCCTAAGTCTGCCAAGACCTTCCTGGTGCTCCTGCTGTTCTCAACCTTCCTTTATGGACACTAGAAGTGCCCTGAAAAGTCCTTTGTCCTTTCTTGGCGCTTGCCGGCCAAATATCCCTTCAAGGAAGACTTTGTTACAAAGTGGAGTTTTCTTTCTCGTACATCACGGGACACAGAGCGACATAGTCATTACTAATGGGTTATATAGATACCGTCAGGTGCTGGCACTGGCAACTTCCAAAACCGGAAGTACCCTCCCCTATATAAGCCCCTCCCATCCGGGAGCACCTCAGTTTTTTGCCAGTGTCTAAGGTGTTGGCCAAGAAGAAACATGTGTTTTTCACTGAGCTTGCGTACAGGTTCTTTTGGGCCTCAGTAAGCTATTCCGGATCCGACCAAAAAAGCTTCATAGCTAAACGGTCGGTACCCGGGCCTTGCAGAGAAGAGCAAGGTTTTGCCTGTAATGCTTCTCTTAGGAGAGCTGGACCCTGGGATCCAGAGCTCTGGTCATACCCACGACCAAGATGTTTTCTGTGCAGGGTGCTATACAGGTCCAGGGGAGTGGAATCCTTGGGAACCCGGTCCCTGAAGGTTTGATTACAATGCCTGCCGTGATAGGTGAAGTTTGGGCTTTTGTGGACCAAACAAAGTCCTGCGGCGGGGAACAGGTAAGTGGGGGCCCCCAGGAACTTGGTTCTATTGGGGGACCCCCAAGCCTAATTTGTCTTTCTGTCTGTTACCTAATGGTATTCCCGCAAGATTCTGTGCATGCCTGTAACTACTAAAAAAATGTAATAATTTTTAATGGTGGTCAAGAAAAAATATGTTTTTTATATATATTTAGTATATTAGACTGCGGTACCTGTGTTTGTCCACTAGAGGCCGCTGTGGAATGTTTTCTTGTCATGTGGACTAGCTTCTTCTCAGCAGAGCAAAGTCCAGGCAGATGGTGAGTTCTCTTATAGGAAACTGCTTCCTCTGCCATGTTGCAGTGCTCGTCCATCCCCCGGCCTGCGGCAAAGAGGGGCCCTGGCTCCTGTCCCTTGTTACCATATTTGAAATTAGCGCCGAAGGCGCACGTGCCCGTGCGCGTGCGCGTGCACGCGCCTCTATATATAGGTGAGCCGGGAAAGGGGGCGGAGCCTGGGGGATGACGCTCTGTGCGCGCCGCAGCGCTTCTGCGCATGTGCGGGCGTCCCAGCAGTTTTAAAAAAAAAAACAATATTGTAGTGAGCTGGCTATGAAGTACAGAGACAGAGCTGGCAACATTTAAAGGCATACAGCAAGCGGTTGATACAGGCATCCCCTAGAAAGGCACATTAGTAGACACCAACTGTGATATAGCAGCAATTGTGCTAGACTATTCTCAGTAAAAGTGGTGTATTACGGCTGGAATACCTCAGCTTTAGGCTTAGGAATATGCCGTCCAGAAGCTCCGGAACTGAATCTTCCAGGAAGCGAAGGGGGTCTCATCGGGCTCTGAGGATCTTGGGCATACTCTTGCTGCACCAGTCTCCCCTGAAGTTCACAGGTAAGTGACCGTAGAGACCCCGCAGGGGTACTTGGTACTGTGGCTGTCCTCAGTTCACCTGCTCCTGTGTATGTAACAGAGGAGGTTTTTTCCTCAGCTCTGGGAGGATTAGAGAGAGATTGTCAACATTTATCGCTGTCTCCCTGTCAGGGAAAGCACGCCGATCTCCGTCTCCTCCTTCAGAGTGCCTGTTAGCAGAGCAACAGTCCCATACAGGGATCGACCTGCCTGAAGGGGATCAGGATGAGGTTGATTCTGTTATAGAGGAATCAACAGTGGAGGAACCTTTCTCAGCATCTCAAGCTGAAAGATTATGGGTTCAGTCTCTGACTAACATGGTCCGATCAGCATTTAAAAATGCACCTTGCGGAACCATCAACCACTACTGTATCCTCGTTGGGGTCGCTAGAAGCCCCCAGACTGTTTGTTCTTTTCCACTTCACCCTTTACTGAAAGGGCTCATTTACCAGGATTGGGAACGTCCTGAGAAAATATTTATTCCCCCAAGAGATTTCCGGTGGTCTATCCCATGGAGGATAAGTTCATCAAAAAAAAAAAAAAAAAAAATGGAAGGTCCCTACAGTGGACGCAGCCATCTCTTGTATGTATAAATCACTGACATGTCCAGTGGATAATGTCCAAATGTTCAAGAACCCAATAGATAAAAGATTGGAGTCCTTATGAAAATCTGCTTGGTGATACAACCAGCAGTAGCAGCTATTAGGGTCTGCTAAGCAGTGAAGGATCAGTTGAAACAGGTCTTGAGGGACTTGATAGATCAGCAGGCTTTGCCCTAGCTGATCTACCTAGAGCCTTAGGCTTTGCGGTTGACGCCATAGAGGATTCAGTCCATCAGGCCTCCCGCCTTACGCTGTCTATAGTACATATGCGTAGGCTCCTATGGCTCAAAAACTGGTCTGCTGAAGCTCCCTGTAAAGAATGGCTGGTTAGCGTCCCATTTCATGGTGAACGCTTATTCAGGGAAAACCTGGACAAATATATCCAGAAAATTTCCAGCGGTAAAAATACGCTCTTGCCGGTTAAAAGCAGAGTTAGAGGTCCCTCTTTAAGAGGCCTGCTTCTCCAGTCCCTGGGGCATCGGCTGTGTAACAGTTCCGACGGCCTCCTCGGTCAAATCCCGGGGGTAAAAAAAACAGGGACAGTAGCAGGGTAATGAGAAACCCTGGGTCAGGGGAGGTACAAAACCTCCCCCAAAGTTAAATTCATTGAAGCCCCCACTCAGTCGGGTGGGGGGAGGACTCCAGTTGTTCGCAAGAGACCTGGCGGGACACGATCAAAACAGATAGGTGCTCTCCGCAGTAGGTTTGGGATACAGTTTGGAGTTAAAAGACTCTCCTCCTTCCCATTTTTGAGGTCAAAAGTGCCAAGGGATCCCCGGAAGAGAGAGTCCCTCCTGTTGGCACTAGAACAACTATTGCTCCAAGGAGTAATTATGGAGGTTCCCCTGGAAGAATGGGGGTTCGGGTTTTACTCAAACCTCTTACAGTCCCGAAGCGGACGGGAGGCCCATATTAATTCTAAAAGGGCTATACAAATTCCTGTATATCAGGACTTTCCGATGGAGTCGATCCGATCGGTGGCCACTGCCCTACAAGGGGAGGATTGGTTAGCCACGATCGACATCAAAGATGCTTATTTGCACATTCCCATCTTTCCAGTCCACCAAAAATTTCTACGCTTTGCAGTAGAAGGGCGCCATTTTCAGTTCAGAGCCTTACCCTTCGGTTTGGCCACAGCACCACGAGTGTTTACAAAAATTCTGGCCCTTTATTGGCCAATCTAAGAACACAAGGTGTAATGATAATGGCATATCTGGATGACTTGTTGCTGATAGACCACTCAGTGAAAAAACTAGACGTGGTCGTTCACAAGACGATCAAGTATCTGGAATCTCACGGTTGGATTATCAACCGAGACAAGTCAGCCCTAAAAACCAGTCAAAAGTCTGGAATACTTGGGGCTAAGGTTGGATTCAGGCCAGAGAAAAATATTCTTGCCTCGAGGAAAGGTGTTGTCTTTGAAAGATTTGATCCACTTAGTGGGTACAAAAAAGACAGCCGTCCATACGCCTGTATATGAGGCTGCTGGGAAAAATGGTGGCATCATTCGAAGCAGTACCCTACGGTCAATTCCATTCAAGGAATTTGAAAGGGGCCATACTGTCAGCCTGGAACAAAAAAATTCAGGCCCTAGACTTACAATGTCCTTGTCCCCTTCCGTTCGCAAGAGCCTCCGTTGGTGGTTGGTTCCCCAGAATCTGGAAAAAAGGAAATCCTTCAGTCCGATTTCTTGGAAGGTGGTCACTACAGATGCCAGCCTTATAGGCTGGGGAGCAGTACTGGAGCAATAGTCTCTCCAGGGCAGATGGTCGGATGCAGAAAAGGCCCTGCCCATCAATCTTAGAGATACGAGCAGCCCGGTATGCCCTAGTAGCATGGACATCCAAACTCCAAGGGTCCCCTGTCAGAATGCAATCAGACAATGCCACAGCAGTGGCATATATCAATCATCAGGGTGGCACCAGGAGTCGTGCAGCCCAGAGGGAAGTGAATTGCATCCTGAAATGGGCAGAAAGATATGTCCCAGCCATATCCGCGGTATTCATTCCAGGAGTGGAGAATTGGAAGGCGGACTTTCTAAGTCGCCAAAAATTATGCCCAGGGGAATGGTCCCTTCACCCCGAGGTTTTCCGGACAATATGTCAGCGGTGGGGAACACCGGATGTAGATCTGCTAGCATCCAGATTCAACACAAAAGTGGACAGGTTTGTCTCTTGGACAAGGGATCCCCTAGCTTGCGGCTTGGATGCCCTAGTGTTCCCTTGGGATCAGTTCAAGCTGATATATGCATTCCCACCGCCACAATTGTTACCTCGATTACTCCGCAGAATCAGGGTAGGAAAGAAACCAGTGATTCTGGTGGCTCCAGCGTGGCCCCGAAGAGCATGGTACGCGGAGATTGTAAAAATGTCTGTGGGGAGTCCTTGGACCCTCCCACATCGTCCGGACCTGCTTTCGCAGGGACCGATGTACCACCCTTCCTTACCAGCCCTGGGTTTGACGGCCTGGCTATTGAAGCCCACATTCTAAAAAAGAGAGGGCTCTCTAATGCTGTGGTGTCTACCATGATCAATGCCAGGAAACCGGTATCCAGGCAGATCTACTATAGAATCTGGAAGGCGTACATCGCCTGGTGTGAGGCCAGAAAATGGCATCCACGTAAATACGTAATAGGTAGGATTCTGGACTTCCTACAATGGGCTGTAGATAGGAAGCTTGCCTTGAGTACTATCAAGGGTCAGATTTCGGCCTTGTCAATATTTTTTCAAAGGCCCTTGGCTTCGCATTCACTAGTCAAAGCCTTTATACAAGGAGTGATGCGTATTAGTCCTCCGGTTAATATTCCCATATGTCCATGGGATCTAAACTTGGTTCTGTCGGTTCTACAGAAACAACCATTGAACCATTACAGCATATTTCCTTGGTGCTTCTCACCAGGAAATTGATTTTTCTAGTAGCCATTTGTTCGGCTAAAAGAGTGTCGGAATTAGCCGCTATGTCCTGTAAGGAGCCATATCTGGTTATCCATAAGGACAGAGTAGTGTTACGTCCTCATCCAGCCTTTCTTCCTAAGGTGGTATCGAGGTTTCATTTGAACCAAGATGTGGTTCTTCCTTCTTTTTTCCCCAAACCTACTTCGGTAGAGGAAAAGTTATTGCATTCTTTGGATGTAGTAAGAGCAGTTAAAGCTTATCTAAAAGCCACTGCTCAGATTCGCAGAACGGATACTTTGTTTATTCTGCCGGAAGGCCCCAGAAAGGGTCAGGCAGCGTCAAAATCTACTTTAGCCAAGTGGATTCGACAGGTCATTATGCAAGCTTATGGCTTGAGAAGGAGACCGCCTCCGTTCAAAGTTAGAGCGCACTCCACGAGAGCAGTTGGAACTTCATGGGCAGTGCATCACCAGGCCTCCCTGGCTCAAATCTGTAAGGCCGCAACATGGTCTTCAGTACACACGTTTACTAGGTCCTACCAGGTAGACGTTAGTCAGGAGGATGTCGCCTTTGGGCGCAGTGTGTTGCAGGCCGCAAAAGATCCTCATGCCTGATAGCGCTCAGCTTATATATGGTGTATCCCCCCCCTCATTTGGCATTGCTTTAGGACATCCCATTAGTAATGACTATGTCGCTCTGTGTCCCGTGATGTACGAGAAAGAAAATAGGATTTTTATAACAGCTTACCTGTAAAATCCTTTTCTTGGAGTACATCACGGGACACAGAGCTCCCACCCCTCTTTAGGGACACTTATTGCTTTGCTACAAAACTGAGGTGCTCCCGGATGGGAGGGGCTTATATAGGGGAGGGTACTTCCGGTTTTGGAAGTTGCCAGTGCCAGCACCTGACGGTATCTATATAACCCATTAGTAATGGCTATGTCGCTCTGTGTCCCGTGATGTACTCCAAGAAAAGGATTTTACAGGTAAGCTGTTATAAAAATCCTATTTTTCTCTCTCTACAGCAAGAAAGTTCTAACTCGTCCTGGGCGGATCTTCACATTCCAGCCTTGCCTGCCGTTTGCATTGAAAGAGTCGACAATTGACAGGCAGACTTCCTCAGCTGGCAGCGCCTGATCCCTGGGGAGTGGAACTCCTGGAGGTGCTACACAACCTGTTACATCTGAGGAATGCTAGAGGTGGACCTACTGGCCTCCAGATTCAACAACAAAGTGGACAGGTTTGTCTTCAGGTATAGAGATTCTCTAGAGAAGCAGCGGCTGCTCCATGGAATTGGTAACACAATACACCGCCATGGATTGAAATCCTGCAGCACCCGCAAGGTTCCCCTCCTCAGGAAGACACATGTACAGTCCGTCTGAAGTCTGCCAATGAACATCTAAATCAGGGGTGCCCAACCTTTTGAAGAGCGAGGGCCACTTAAGTGACTTGGTAACAGGTCACAGGCCACAATGAGCGGAGCAGTGGATGTCATGTCCATGTCTGCTCTGCATATGCAGAGCGGATGTAACGCCGAGCGCTCCGGGTGTCCCATCCATCCCGGAGCGCCCGCGGCGTCTGTCCCCCTGCAGCGCTCCGGTCGGCTCCTCTGACCGTGAGCGCTGCTCTGATGCTGGCGGGGATGCGATCCATGCGGCGGCACCTGTCCGCCCGCGGATCGCATCCCATCCTGCTCACCGGCCTCCTCCTCCTGCTTCGTCCCGGCGCGCGGTCCCGCTGCTCTCTAGGGGGCGCGCGCGCGCCGGTCTTCTTAAATTTAAAGGGCCAGTGCACCATTGATTGGTGCCTGGTCCAATTACTGTGTCACACCCAAAACACTTAAAAACCCACTCCCCCTTCCTGTCCTTGCCGGATCTTGTTGCCTTACTGCCCTGAGAAAGCGTTTTGTAGTGTCTTGCCAGTGTATCTGATCTTCTGCCATTGCCCCTGACTACGAACCATTGCCGCCTGCCCTGACCTTCCGCTACGTCTGACCTTGCCTCTGCCTAGTCCCAGTGTACCGTGCCTATCTCAGCTGCCAGAGAAGTCGAGCCGCTACTGGGGGACACGACCTGGTTGCTACCGCCGCAAGTCCATCCTGCCTTGCGGCGGGCTCTGGTGAAAACCGGTAGCTGCTTCGAACCGGTCCTCCAGTGCGACCCGTGCCTTCGCCTCTCTGGCACAGAGGATCTACCTCCTGTGTCCTCACTAGCCACCAGTCCGGGCCCTGACAGTAGATCTGGCCATGGATCCCGCTGAGGTACCGCTGCCAAATCTCGCTGACCTCACTACCGTGGTTGCCCAGCAGTCGCAACAGATCGTCCAACAAGGACAGCAGCTGTCGCAGTTGACCGCCATGGTCCAGCAGCTTCTGCCGCCGCAGCCTCCAGCATCTTCCCCTCTCCGAGCTGCCGCTACTACCTCCAAAATTCGCCTGTCTCTTCCGGAGAAATTTGACGGGGATTCTAGGATGTGCCGGGGATTCTTGTCCCAATGTTCCCTGCATCTTGAGATGATGTCTGACCAGTTTTCCACAGAACGGTCTAAAGTGGCATTCGTGGTCTCTCTGTTGTCTGGAAAGGCCTTGGCCTGGGCCACGCCACTCTGGGACCGCAACGACCCTGCTACAGCCACCGTTCAGTCCTTCTTTGCTGAGGTTCGCAGCGTTTTTGAGGAACCAGCCCGAGCCTCATCCGCTGAAACCGCCCTGCTTAACCTTGTCCAAGGAAACTCCTCTGTGGGCGAATATGCCATACAGTTCCGCACACTGGCCTCAGAGTTAGCCTGGAATGATGAGGCTCTCTGCGCAACCTTCAAGAAGGGTTTATCCGGCCACATCAAGGATTGTCTGGCCGCACGAGAGATACCCTCTTCCTTGACGGAACTCATCCATTTAGCTACCCGCATCGATATGCGTTACGTCGAAAGACGCCAAGAGCTTCGCCAGGAGAAAGATCTCGTTCGCACCAGGCGTTATCCGCGCCTGGCTCCTCTCTCTCTGAATCCAATGCATCCTGTTACCGTGCCTCCCGCCGAGGAGGCCATGCAAGTGGACCGGTCTCGCCTGACCCTACAAGAGAGGTCTCGCTGTAGGAACGAGAACTTATGCCTTTATTGTGCGAGCTCTGATCACTTCCTAAAAGACTGCCCTATTCGTCCTCCGCGTCAGGGAAACGCCCGCAGATAGTAAACGTGGGAGAGGCGTTACTGGGTGTGAATTCTTCCTCTCCACGTCTAACTATTCCTGTGCGGATTTCTCCTTCTGCTGGCTCCCTCTTCCCTGCGGTGGCCTTCCTGGACTCTGGTTCTGCAGGAAACTTTATTGAAGCCTCTTTCATCAACAGGTTCAACATTCCTGTTACCCGTCTCATCAAACCCTTCTTAATTTCCTCTGTAAATGGAGAGAATTTGGATTGTACCGTGCGTTACCGCACTGAACCCCTGCTCATGTCCGTTGGTGTCCGTTGGTGTCCAATGGACAGGTGGAGAGAGTTAACCAGGTCCTTGGCGACTACCTACGACATTTTGTCTCCGCCCGTCAAGACGATTGGGTCGACCTATTGCCCTGGGCAGAATTCTCATACAATTTCAAGAACTCTGAATCTTCCTCCAAGTCGCCTTTCTTTGTGGTCTACGGCCGTCACCCATTGCCCCCCCTCCCCATTCCCACGTCTTCTGGAGTTCCGGCCGTGGATGAATTAACTCAGGACTTTGCCTCTATCTGGAAAGAGACTCAAAAGTCGCTCTCACTGGCCTCTGCCCGCATGAAGAGACATGCAGATAAAAAAAAGAAGAATCCCTCCTGTCTATGCCCCTGGTGACAAAGTGTGGCTCTCCTCCAAATATGTTCGGTTTCGGGTACCTAGCTACAAGCTGGGCCCTCGTTACCTCGGGCCATTTAAAATCAAAAACCAAATCAATTCTGTTTCTTACAAGCTCCACCTTCCTCCTTCTCTTCGTATTCCCAACTCTTTTCATGTGTCTCTTCTTAAACCCCTCATTCTTAACCGATTTTCCCCTAAGGTCACTGCTCCTGCTCCTGTCTCTGGTTCTTCTGATGTCTTCTCGGTGAAAGAGATCCTCGCCTCCAAGGTCATCCGAGGTAAAAAATGTTTTTTAGTTGATTGGGAGAACTGTGGTCCTGAGGAAAGGTCCTGGGAACCTGAGGCCAACATTTTAGATAAAGAGCTCATCCATAGATTCTTGGGTTCCAAGAAGAGGGGGAGACCTAAGGGGGGGGGGTACTGTAACGCCGAGCGCTCCGGGTGTCCCATCCATCCCGGAGCGCCCGCGGCGTCTGTCCCCCTGCAGCGCTCCGGTCGGCTCCTCTGACCGTGAGCGCTGCTCTGATGCTGGCGGGGATGCGATCCAAGCGGCGGCACCTGTCCGCCCGCGGATCGCATCCCATCCTGCTCACCGGCCTCCTCCTCCTGCTTCGTCCCGGCGCGCCCGGTCCCGCTGCTCTCTAGGGCGCGCGCGCGCCGGTCTTCTTAAATTTAAAGGGCCAGTGCACCATTGATTGGTGCCTGGTCCAATTACTGTGTCACACCCAAAACACTTAAAAACCCACTCCCCCTTCCTGTCCTTGACGGATCTTGTTGCCTTACTGCCCTGAGAAAGCGTTTTGTAGTGTCTTGCCAGTGTATCTGATCTTCTGCCGTTGCCCCTGACTACGAACCATTGCCGCCTGCCCTGACCTTCCACTACGTCTGACCTTGCCTCTGCCTAGTCCCAGTGTACCGTGCCGATCTCAGCTGCAAGAGAAGTCGAGCCGCTACTGGGGGACACGACCTGGTTGCTACCGCCGCAGCAAGTCCATCCTGCCTTGCGGCGGGCTCTGGTGAAAACCGGTAGCTGCTTAGAAACGGTCCTCCAGTGCGACCCGTGCCTTCGCCTCTCTGGCACAGAGGATCCACCTCCTGTGTCCTCACTAGCCACCAGTCCGGGCCCTGACAGCGGACACTGATACAGTCCACTATACATATATATATATATATATATTTTTTTTAAGCGGATTGGAGGTAGGACACAAGTTGGTTTATGTCTGCCACTACTTCGAGGTAAATGGAGGGTCCAATTGGTCAGGCTGTCGGACTGACCGTGTGAAAGGAGCCCAAGGCTGTTTTCACACCGTGGCTGCAACACAGTGTACCTTTTGGCTTTCCTGCACTTTGCAATAGACTTCTATTATATTCTGCAGGTTTGGTGCACTTTCAGAAAGCTCTCCAAACTCGCAGGTAATAACAGAAGTCTATGGCTCAGTGCAGGTAACCCACAAGTAAACTGCTCTGCACCTGCGGATCAGTTTGAAAGCAGCCCAGTAACCCCTGCAGAACAGATATGCCCATATATACCCTGTGACTTTACTAATAAACTGACCTTTAATAACAGTATTCTATACTATTCCATCCCAGAGCAGGAAGTCGTGGGCCACATGTGGGCTCCGGGCTACTGGTTGGGCACCCCTGATCTGAAGGATTGGGAGAAAGTTCTGTGGTCGGATGAGACCAAATGTCAGCTCTTTTGGCATCAACTCGACTCGCCGTGTTTGGAGGAAGAAAAATGGTGACTATAACCCTAAGAACTCCATCCCTACAGTCACACGGAGGGGGAAACATGAGGCTTTGGGGTGTTTCTCTGATAAAGGTCCAGGAAGACTTTGCCCCATTGAGGGGCCAATGGGCGGGGCCATGTATTGTAAAATCGTGGATGAGAACCTTATTCCCTCAGACAGAACACTGAAGATGGGTCATGGATGGGTCTTCCAGCATGACAATGACCCAAAACATATCGCCAAGGCAACAAAGGAGTGGCTCAGGAAGAAGCACATTAAGGTCATGGAGTGGCCCAGCCAGTCTCCAGACCTTAATTCTATAGAACATTTATGGAGGGAGCTGAAACTTCGAGTTGCCAAGCGACAGCCAAGAAACCTTCAGGATTTAGAGAAAATCTGTAAAGAGTGGAGCAAAATCCCTCCTGAGATGTGTGGAAACCTGATCCCCACCTACAAGAAACGTCTGACCTCTGTGCTTCCCAACAACGGTTTCTCCACCAACTACTAAGGGGATCAAATACTTATTTTACTCCATTTATAACATTTGTATCATGTGATTTTTCTGGATTTTTGGTTGATATTCTGTCTCTATCATAGGTGTATTTTATATGATAAAAATGATAGACCCGTCATTTCTATGTAAGTGGGCAAATTTACACAATCCGCAGGGGAGACCATCAGTATTTTCCCCTCTGTACCTACCTGGGCCTGGCACCTGGAGGATGCACAAGGATGATGTAGTGAACCTGCAGATTGTAGTGAAGTATTATAGTGGTTAAATAATTTAATCTTTAGGTATTATAATGATGATGTAAGTAATCTTCCACAGCAACCCGATTCATCCAGAGACATGCACTTTATTGACTTCCAACACAGAACAAAGTCCAATACTTGCAACAGATGACAAAAATCCAACAGAGTAAATATAACTCAGAGTCCCATTTTTCCTAGATCTGTGCCTTCATAATCATGGAGAATAACAAGACTAAACTCCTGGTTATATTCCCTATACACTAAATGGCTGAGCAATTTGATTGTCTGTCTCCATTAGGCCTTTGATCTGCCCTCTGTCTTCCAGAGTGGCATACAATGACCCCTAGCCGGAAACAGCTGCAGTCATAAACTGCCCTAATTTGCATTCTTGCATATTAACATTAACATAGCCCAGAGTCACTATCTGTCCCCTTTGACATGTGGAGTAAATCTTGTTTGGCCACTTCCCCCCTTTGATCAACAAGTCCCCTTAACACCCTTTTTCCTGGAATGTTTCTATGTGATACACTGTGCTATACATATAACACAATATATATATAATACATACACATATATAGTAATATTACAACACAGATGTGTAATGATGATGTGCAAACCTTGTTCCAGCACTCGGGATGATGAAGCTCCTTCCAGAGAAGACTGGGATTCCCTGCTGAACTTCTGGAGCTTCAGAGGTAAATCCTTCTCCAGGCAGGTGAAAGAATATTAGAGAAGATATCTGACTTGTCTGTTTAATAACCTAGCAGGAAGCACAAGGAGGTGAAGAGAGGTCATTGCTCTGTACAGCGGCACACAATATGCTGGGGGTTACAGCAGATAATGGCGGACATGTCCTGAGAATAGTCTGCTGTGGACACATTGTCTTTGCGGACATTTTCGTGAATTGCAGAAATGGCATCCTTGATCAGCGGCAACACTTTCTGAAACTCAACACTGCTGGCCTCCAGGGGCGTCTCTTCCCGCGGGTCGCGCTCAATGTTAAAGACTAAAGGAGGGTTGTGATGTCGCTCAGGTCCGATCTTCCCTTCACAGCTCAATGCTCCACCTAGAATGAGTTCCATGTCTCACAATCACAAGCAATATGTCTGAGGGCTGGGCATGGATCTGATACAATTATTGAGATACCACAGAACATACAAAGTCCCCAGTCATTGGTCCAGTGTAATCCTAGACCCTTCTGAGGACCAGCTATTGGTCCAGTGTAATCCTAGACCCTTCTGAGGACCAGCCATTGGTCCAGTGTAATCCTAGACCCTTCTGAGGACCAGCCATTGGTCCAGTGTAATCCTAGACCCTTCTGAGGACCAGCCATTGGTCCAGTGTAATCCTAGACCCTTCTGAGGACCAGCCATTGGTCCAGTGTAATCCTAGACCCTTCTGAGGACCAGCCATTGGTCCAGTGTAATCCTAGACCCTTCTGAGGACCAGCCATTGGTCCAGTGTAATCCTAGACCCTTCTGAGGACCAGCCATTGGTCCAGTGTAATCCTAGACCCTTCTGAGGACCAGCCATTGGTCCAGTGTAATCCTAGACCCTTCTGAGGACCAGCCATTGGTCCAGTGTAATCCTAGACCCTTCTGAGAACCAGCCATTGGTCCAGTGTAATCCTAGACCCTTCTGAGGACCAGCCATTGGTCCAGTGTAATCCTAGACCCTTCTGAGGACCAGCCATTGGTCCAGTGTAATCCTAGACCCTTCTGAGGACCAGCCATTGGTCCAGTGTAATCCTAGACCCTTCTGAGGACCAGCCATGGGTCCAGTGTAATCCTAGACCCTTCTGAGGACCAGCCATTGGTCCAGTGTAATCCTAGACCCTTCTGAGGACCAGCCATTGGTCCAGTGTAATCCTAGACCCTTCTGAGGACCAGCCATTGGTCTGATTAAATGTTGTTGTTGTTGGCCTTTCTCAGTGAAGGGGGTGGAAGGTGAAAAGATGTGGGTTTGCAACAGTCTGTAAAAGGTGTCCTGCAGGAAATTGCGGTCTGGCCAAAACACTATAATGCCAGTGCTGCAGTGCCGGTGTTCTGTGATTTTATTTTCCTATGTTTAGGTCTCTTTTTACCCTTTGAGGGGCACAGGATTCATAGACAGCTGGGCTCTACTGCTGCCTGTTGGAGGGTTCAACACTACAAGGCAGAAAACTGTAGACCCCTCCCATTACCAGCATGGTTCAATTTTTGCTATTCTTAAAGCATGACTGTCTCTTAGTTCTACTTATCTCAAGTCTCTTTTCTTCATTGATTTCTGGGTTGTTCTGGATTAGGTCTGTAACGGCACCCCAAGTATGAAAGGGGTTAACGCCGTTAGGATATTCCCTTTTTCCAACCACACGACAGCCACCAGACACCCCAACCAGCCGAATAAGACCCCATACAAATACTTCTCCCTTCACAGAGGAGACAACCACTCTGTTTAAGTTCCAAAACAGGGAATGACTTTATTACAAGCACATGGTAACACATTTCTCTTCAAAACCCTTCCCTCCCATCCTTGGGGAACAGGGCGGGTTAAACTGTCCAATGACCATGGTCATACAGGTCAGGTGTGTTCAAACTTCTCTTTCAGTAAACAGTCTTAGCAGGAGGGGTGATTTCCCCCCCCCCTCCTCACAGAAAGACACTTAAACATCCCATAATAGGCAGCCAGACGGTCTACCAAGCTCCAATCCACATCACCACACTAGCAGACTTAATTACCACAAGCCACAATAGAATGCAATCATACCCCATCACAGCAAATATTACACAACAGCCAACACCCAATATACACACAGTATATACAGCATTGAATCTGATTAGCACAAATCATAGTGGGGTTCTCCTTCACCCTGTGCCCAAAGTGACCCCTGTCACAAGGTCCAACTACTCTGGGGGGTCTCCTTTTTTTTAAGCACAGTTTTTCCTAGACATTGTGCTTGTGGGTTGCACTATGACAGCCCAGCAGTGTCTCTGCGGGGTCAGCCTGGAAGCATTTTCTGGGCTCTGCTTCATGGTGCCTTTCACTTCTAGCTGGTGTCACTGCTGGGCACTGTCCGGGTCTGGTGCTGTGACCCGTCCTCCAAAGACTTGCTGTGCTTTGTTAGTGGGCAGTGCAGGCCAAGCATCATGTTGGGAGTTCCCTTCAATTTTTTTTTATATGGTGAATTGTGTGGTAAATTTTCAGGCATTATCTATGTTTAAGCACATTCAAATCTTGGTTTCCCACCAGCAGCTACAAGATTGGGGGTGCCTGGCAAAGTAATGCTGAGGTCCTTTGCCGGGGGAAAGTATTGCTTGAGCAGACCACTCCTTGCTATCTCTCTCCTGTTGCTCCTACACCTAAGGGCCGCATGGAACAGAGGCTCGTTCACCACCCATTAATTACCTGTTGATCGCTCGGTCAGCTATGACTAATGCCTTGCTCAAACTGCGGGTCTTGAGCACTGTGCCAGCTGCCCAAGCTGGTACCCCTCTGGGGTCTAGTATTATACCCTGTTCTTGCCCTTCTGCTATTGCAGCCAAAACATGTTGTACTCTAAGCCCAGGGATATCACTCGGCAGCCGTAGGTAGCCCCAGAGCACAGCCTTCTTTTGGCTCCTGCTCTGCATCCAGTGAGGGATCATCTCATCTCTGTCCTTTTTATCTCCTGTTGTAATGTATAGCCTTAGTATCCTCCTCTTTTTGTTTTTCTTGCCCTTTCCTGCACCCCTGGGGGGGGGGGGGGGTCTCCACTACCACAGTTTTTACCATGGAAATTAACTCTGAAGTAGAAAGAACTTGACTCTCTCAACCATTGGTCCAAGTCCTACTATTGAGACTTTGCACATTAAGGAGAACAGATGGGGGATTTTGGAAACCAGGTGGTCCCCATTTTGAGTTGTATCTGTGTTGTCGTGGGACAGCATTCGTTTGCTTTTGTACAACAGCCTTATTTTGTTGCAAATGCACAGAACACTTCAGCTTAAGTGTTGGATGGGATGACGGAGCAGTCTTCCCTTCTTTTCTTTTTTTTATATGCCCTTTGTTGGGCATAAAGACCCTCAATTTGTTCATTTGTGTCCACAAGTTTTGGATGGAGTTCAGATTTGTAGCCCTTCTTTTCAGATTCTCTTCTGTACCTTTTGGTGTTAATCAAGTTGGTGGCTCCAGTCCTGGCTCTGCTGCATTCCTAAGACATCCACGTGGCCTTAGCCAACAATGTGTCAGTTTCTAGAAAATCTGCGAGCCTATGGAAGGACCCTGAACCTCCACCCCATCATCTGGACTAGGTCTTGGATACCTCTCTGACCCTAGTGTTTATTCCCGCAAAAAAACTGCTGATGCTCCAGTCTCGGATCCATGCATTCTGGTGCTAGAATCCATTGATCGATTCACTGGTGGCTTTATCAGATCATTATTCAAGCCCATGGCCACAAGGATTGGGTTCCCCCTTTCCTCTCAAAGCTTACTCCACCAATGCTAGCAGACTTTCTTTTCTAGGTTTCCTTGGTTTCTGAGGCTGGCATCTTGTCCTCTCTTCACACATTTGATATGTTCTATCAGATAAATTTATTGGCCTCTGTCAATGCTAGCTTTGTGAGTTGACTACAGTTCTATTGCCTTGTTGGATCTTTTAGGCTGGGTTACCTGCCCTTCTGTTAGACTGTCTTTGCTTCTCCTGTTTTCTAAGAATCCTCAAGCCTATGTGCCCCTCAATGGATGATGGAGAATGGCAATTGCTCCTGGTACTGCATGCGCATTGAGGGACAGGTTAGAGGGCTGGCTAAGACTTTTTTGTTTCCAATACTTCTGCAGGCTTCAGAAAATCCCATTTATCAATGAATCCTGTGTTCCTCAATGGGCAACAACAAGAGAGTTTTATGGTGAGGACAAACATTTCATTAGTAGAACCCATCATTAAAGTATAATCTAAGATATTACAGTAAAACCTTGGTTTGCGAGCATAATTAGTTCCAGAAACATGCTTGTAATCCAAAGCACTTGTATATCAAAGCAAGTTTCCCCATAAGAAATAATGGTAAATAAAATGATTTGTTCCACAACCATTTATTCATAAATCCTTCAGTTTATAGTCCATATAAAAAGATTATAGCAATGTGATCGGTTGTGTAACCATAAAATGTCCATCCACAAATGGAAACCTCCACAAAGGGATTAGAAGCAAAATCCAGCAGGAGCTCCAGAGTATTAGAGGCGCCTCTCTTCTCTTTAAGTGTAGCAATATGTTGTATCTTCAGTAAATGTAACCATATTGCTACACTTAAAGGCGCCTCTCTTCTCTTTTATACTCAGTTGTGACATGACGCTACTTATCAAGACATCGCTTGTATATCAAGTCAAATTTTATTAAAAAATTTTGCTTGTCCTCAAACACTCTCAAACCAAGTTACTCTCAAACCAAGGTTTTACTGTATAATAATAAAATGATAGAAAGGTTAATCCTTTATTTTTGATAGTGGAGAGATAATAGAACCCCCTTCGGGCTTTTATTGCTTCTCAATTTCACCATTATTCTTTGAAAGAAAATCCCCAGTTTTGGCTTTTCCCCAGAACAGTAATAGAGGGGAGCTCTTCTCATGGGGACACCAGTTTTAGTGACCATCAAAGATTCCCTGCCTTTGAAGGATCGTCCTTCACGTCTTGTGGTTAGGGGTTATAATTCTTACTCTATCCAAAATGAGAACAAAAGGTTTGCCTTAAGGACTACTTTAAACCTTACCTGTGGTATAAAAAGCCTTGTATGGACCCAACCGAATTGCTTCTATGTTTCCAAACGGCCCGCCCGCCCCGCTGTTGGGGTGATAAAGGATCTAAAGAAGAAAATCAAAGATGTTATTTGTATGAGATGCAGAAATTTTTCCTTAGTTTCCTCTACCTGCTCATTGTGAAGATCATGTAGAGCCCAGCCAAGAAATATATGCACCCCCCCCCCCCCCCCCCCCCCGTAGTGTGCAGCTGCTGTTAGAGATAAACACAAAGCCTCGGGTTGTCACATTTGTAAACAATCGTTGACCCATGATTGGGATTGCATCATGTCATCCAGCAGTGTGACCGGGACAAGCTCATGATTTAGAGGCCTGGGGTCAGTGAAAAGCCCTGACTTCATCTGCAGGTGCCAGCGGAGGTGTCCAAGAAATACAGACTGAACCCCAAGCTCCACTCTTCAAAGAAAGCTGAGCTCATTGGGTGTTGGTTCCTCTGATCTTCCTATAACCCAAAACAGCTGGAGAGGTGAGACGCATTCTGCCGCCCAGCAACTTGATGTTCTCCGACTTTCAGAGACTCATCAACAGGATATGCTTCCTTCTCAAACACTCATCCAATGCCAGCACGTACCTGGTGTCCTTTCTGTGCCCCTCCACGGAGGATGGCAGATATGTCTATACCGTCAAACTGCCGATTGGCTGGCAGAGTGCCATTTGCAAGAGTCACTATGGTGGGGAAAATGTCCAGCATACTAGAAGAAAAAGAACCAGGAAAGTTCTGATTGTTAGTCACATGGAGAGACGGATGTATTGTAGAACACAATTTCCCAATAAACAGCCTATTGCCATGAATTGTGGACACGAGCCACAAAATGAATTGCCGGGTAGTAAGGGAAACCCTAAACCACAATAGCTGAAGCCACGTACGTCTATCGTAACTGGCCAATCAGCTCTCACTGCCATTCTGTTCACCTGCAGGCTTCCGCCATTTTATTATTAGCAACCTATGATTTGGGGACCAATCCCAGCATAGCCAATCTGGTCCAATTCAAAGGGGAGAAACTTTGGAAGTGCTCTGTAGACATTCACATGCCATTCCCCGGGAACATTATCCAGCCTGTTCTAGGTATTGTCCTTCAGTCTGTGCTTAGACCCATATTACCACTCTGCCATGACCTGTCATAGAGGTGGATAGGAAATGGTGGGGAGGGCTAGGTGACCTTTTTTACTATGGATTTGGGTGGAGTCTGGCTGTGGTGTATTTACTTATTTAGTAAGTGAGGACACGATGGTTCAAAGTCTGTGTTCCAAATGACTCTGTACATGTTATCTGATTTGGAACATGCTTGAAGTGAACCTTTCAACAGAACTAATAACACACTTCAAATGACTTTGCTGAGCGTATCTCCCCCAATCGTGGGTTCCATCATCTGTGCTTACACTGGAGCTAAAAGAAGCTTCATATTCTACATTCTACACCTCCTATGGGAGCCATGCTTTTGTGTCAGAAATGTAAGGATGGGTGACAAGTGCTAAAGAGATATGGGCACTTTACAACCCAATCACCTCCGTGCAATGCCATAAATCGCCATCCTTCCATTCCTTGTTTGTTAGGCAGCAAGTAGCAGGGGACACGGGGGGGGGGGGGGGGGCTGCAGTAGTGTATAGTGGTGATACCCTCTGGTCATGCTGTATAGCAGAAATTCCTGGAATACATGACTGGATAAATACATGTAGCACACAGACCCTTTTTCTTCTGCTTACCTCCACTTGCAGAGTAGGGCACACCATGCCACATGCCCGTATCCTCCTGGTATAAGAGGTTGAGCGGTGTTCATACTATTTTGGGGTCCTGCAGCGAGTTACCTCCCTTAATTGGTTCTCGTCCCTAGAATGTAGGGAAAAGTCTATTCTCTTTCCTAAAAGAAGGCCAGTGTCCAGACTGTTTTCAACTCCAACAAACTAGTCTATTTTTCTTGCTTTAAGGTAGGTTCAGGCACGCGGCACCCATTTACCCTATTCTCCCCTCAAGCCTGAGTGGGTATTGCTCACCTGGATAGATCTCTCTCGCAGTTCTAGCAGCCGGAGTGAAGCATGAACAGTTACCTTAGATTTTTGTCCCCTTCAAAGACAAGTTCAGGAGATCCTCTGCCACAGAATCCTTTAGTTCCTGAATCTAGAACTCTCTAGCGCCCGCAACTTTAGAAACCATAAGTGCCAGTGGGGCACATCACAGGAGCTATTGTGCAACTCACGGTATCCTTCCCTCTGATAGGCAACCAGGCCTCTCCTGAGGCAGTGACTTCCTTCACCAATCCTCCGGACAGGTCCTCCCCTGGTTTCCTCTCTTTCAGAGTGGGCCACCCTCCCTCGGGTACCCTGGGACTCTGATGGTTTAGTTGTAGACCCAGTTGAAGGTACTGGGCCTACCTGGAACACATATAGCCTCGGGCTGAAGGTGCCCGAGACTCCTCGACCAATTCACGCACCCCTGGCCAGCAGGGCCAAAGGGCGCAACTCTCTCCACCAGGGGTCCCCCTTGGAATCCCTCGGCCAAATCCCCTAGCCTAATGACGCCTGCCCCTTATGTACCCTCTCCCGGCATGCACAGTAGGTAGACCACGCCCACTGTATGGCCGCCGAGAGAGGACACCCAATCACGCCACAATGCTGCCTGTGGTTCGACCCAAGACCCGGGCAACAGCGCCACCTGCAGGTCAAGGGGAACTATACACCCAGGCAACACCACAACAAAGCAGAGTCCAATCTAAAGAATCAGAACCTGAGCCAAACTATTGCCCAGGCCACCCTAAATTTAGGGCACAGCGACCCCAATTTTGGAGGTCCGCTACATACAATTAAAATCCTTTTGTGCTTCAACTGTACATCCGGTTGTTTGGCTGGAGTTCCACTATGGCAGTTCTAGTCAACACAGAGCTGGTTCCACCTGAAATGATTTCCTTGGAGGAGAGAGATGTAGACACGCATACTCGGCTTCTGCTGGGTATTTTCTTTTGACAAGGTGCATGCTGGGTAAATATGGAGCCTTCACTTACCTCAGTAGTTCAGAGCTTGTCTTGTTTTCTGGAACCACCTCTGGCCAGTAGACAATGGTGGGGACACGATGACCACCTTCCCATGTTGTCCGTTTTGCTGCACTACCACCTGGGAAGAGAAGACTCTGCATTAATCTGTGTCCTTATTGGATCGTCTATAAAAGATTTACAGCCATCGTATCTCCTCCCAGAGAAAACAACTCTTCCTCAACCCGTTTCACCACAGCGTGAGCCGGTCATGGATGTGGATCTTGTCCGTGTCACATATTGTGGTACTTCCTCATTGAGGGCCTATTCCTATCTTCTGCATACCAGGTAGCTTGTGTTCTTAGTTTGTCCTGGTTACCTTGTGCGCTTTGCCATGCTCCTATATACGGTCCTATACTTCCTGCAAGGTCACACTTCTCAGCCCAGGGTCCGTTGTCACCTGTGGGGCAGAAATAGATCTGTATTACATGGATAGTGACACGGCAGGAGGACTTGGTCTTTCTGCAGTACCTGTAAACCAGACCAGAGTGTTGTGGTCGGCATTGGCTATTATCTGTCCGATCAGCCAGTCCATCTCTTGCATGCTGTCCTTGTATGGTGTCTTAGTAGAACCAACTGACAGGGGAACGTGCATATGTGCGAGGGCCACATACAGGTAGTACGGCATCCCCCGAGCCCTAGACACAGAGAAAAGTACACATAAGGGGGTACTCTGATTGCTGGGTGTGGATATTTCATTGTCCTGGTAGTTTAGTTAGAATTGGGGATGATGGGTCGGTACACCGATACCTCACCTGGCTCTCTGTACAGAACTTACTAAGGCATGAAATAAGGACAAAGCTACAGTCATTTGCAGGGAAATTAAAAAGCTGCCCACAAGATACTTCAAGTGAGTGTTGTGCTTTAGCCTTAATAAATGAGGCCCAGTTTGTGTGCACAGTGCAGTTCACAGACACCTCAGTACAGTGAACACACCCAGGAAGAGTCTAGAGGTCAAGGGAAATGTATTTATTTGTCAGCATTATGAGAATGGCAGGAATTGCACACCCAGGAGCCTTGGCACTGACAGGGACATTAAACCCTTTTGTAGGACTGGCCGCATTCCAGCAAAGGAGACATAACCTCTCATGTCTACTGCTGAGCTGATTCGTTCACACAGAGACCTGAAATACAGGCACCAAGGACACAAAGGAAGAGGGACCGGGAACACGGGCACCAAGGACACAGACACAAAGTACAGGAACACGGACACAAAGGAAGAGTGGCCAGGAACACGGGCACCAAGGACACAAAGGAAGAGAGCCTGGGAACATGGGCACCAAGGACACAGACACAAAGTACGGGAACACAGACACAAAGTACAGGAAAACGGGCACCAAGGACACAGACACAAAGTATGGGAACACGGACACAAAGGAAGAGGGGCCGGGAACACGGGCACCAAGGACACAAAGGAAGAGAGCCTGGGAACATGGGCACCAAGGACACAGACACAAAGTACGGGAACACAGACACAAAGTACAGGAAAACGGGCACCAAGGACACAGACACAAAGTATGGGAACACGGACACAAAGGAAGAGGGGCCGGGAACACGGGCACCAAGGACACAAAGGAAGAGAGCCTGGGAACATGGGCACCAAGGACACAGACACAAAGTACGGGAACACAGACACAAAGTACGGGAAAACGGGCACCAAGGACACAGACACAAAGTATGGGAACACGGACACAAAGGAAGAGGGGCCGGGAACACGGGCACCAAGGACACAAAGGAAGAGCGCCTGGGAACATGGGCACCAAGGACACAGACACAAAGTACGGGAACACGGGCACCAAGGACACAGACATAAAGTACGGGAACACGGGCACTAAGGACACAAAGGAAGAAAGCCTGGGAATATGGGCACCAAGGACACAGACACAAAGTACGGGAACACAGGCACCAAGGACACAGAAAGGAAGAGAGTCTGGGAACACGGGCACCAAGGACACAGACACACAGTACGGGAACACGGGCACCAAGGACACAGAGACACAAAGTACGGGAACACAGGCATCAAGGACATATACACAAAGGATAGGAACACGGCACCAAGGACACAAAAGGGAAGAGAGGCCGGGAACACGGCCACCAAGGACACAGGATGGAAACACGGGCACCAAGGACACAGAAAAGAAGAGAGGCCGTGAACACGAGCATCAAGGACACAGATACACAAAGGATGGGAACACGGGCACCAAGGACACAAAAGGGAAGAGAGGGCGGGAACACTGGCACCAAGGACACACAGACTCAAAGGATAGGAACATGGGCACCAAGGACACAGATACACAAAGGATGGGAACACAGGCACTAAGGACACAGATACACAAAGGATGGGAACATGGGCACCAAGGACACAAAAGGGAAGGGAGGCCAGGAACACTGGCCCAAAAACACAGATACACAAAGGATGGGCACCAAGGACACAGGGGGATACTGGGGATGGGAACACAGGCACCAAGGACTCAGAGACAAAGGATGGGTATCAAGGACACAGGGTGATACTGGAGATGGGAACACAGGCACCAAGGACACAGAGACAAAGGATGGGAACATGGGCACCAAGGACACAGAGACACAAAGGATGGAAACACGGGCACCAAGGACACAGAGACACAAAGGATGGGAACACGGGCACAAAGGACACAAAAGGGAAGAGAGACCGGGAACACGGGCACCAAGGACACTGAGACACAGGATGGAAACATGGGCACCAAGGATGCAGAAAGGAAGAGAGGCCGGGAACACGGGCACCAAGAACACAGATACACAAAGGATGGGAACACTGGCACCAGGGACACAGACACAAAGGATGGGAACACGGGCACCAAGGACACCGACACAAAGGATGGGAACACGGGCACCAAGGACACAGAGACACAAAGGATGGGAACATGGGCACCAAGGACACAAAAGGGAAGAGAGGCCGGGAACACTGGCACCAAGGGCACAGAGACACAAACGATGGGAACATGGGCACTAGGGATGAGCTTCGTGTTCCTAGGTGTTGTGAAGGCAAACAAGGAGAGGCAGACAGTCACGAGGCAATAAAAGAGGGCAAGCAGGCTCTGTGTCTAAAGGTAACAGTGCTGGTCGTGGACACGGTGCATCCTCATCAGCACGTGGCCGTGGGACACGCTTGTCCTTTTTGGCAGCTGGCCATGTTGAGCCGCAACAGGCCGAAGACTTGGTAGAGTGGATGACCAAGCCGTCCTCCTCCTCCTCCTCATCCTCTTTCACCCAGGCTCAGGGTACTTTGTCTGGCAAAGCAGCTGCCAAAGCGGCCTCTTCCCTTGGCTCAATGGCATCAGTCACTCCTTCCCTAGCCCCACCATGTCCTCCTGAGGAGTCCCCCGAACTGTTTGACCACAGTGTTGGGTACATGCTCCAGGGGGATGCCCAGCGTTTTGAAGGCTCCGATGATGGAACCCAGCTGGAGGAAGGCAGTAACGTGAGCCCAGAGAGAGGGGGTGCCCAACAAGGACAGCTATCTGGCAGTCATGTTCCCCCAGCTGCAGCATACTGCCAGATTTGCTCCGGTGATGAGGAGGGAGGGGATGATGAGGTCACTAACTCCACGTGGGTGCCTGATAGGAGAGAGGAGGAGGAGGAACATCTCCAACGAGGCAGGATACCCTCCAGGGGCCAGCTTAAGGGCAGCACACCGACTACATCACACCGCAGAGCTCCGCATGTGCAGGGCGCTGCTGTCTGCGGGTTATTCCAAAAGTTCTTTGGTGTGGGTCAGACGTGTGCAGCAGATAACATTGTTGCCATTTGCAACATATGTCTGAAGCGTATCTCGCGTGGCCAAAACATCAGCCGCTTGGGTACCACGTGCTTGACCAGACATATGTCGACCTGCCATGCAGTTCATTGGCAAGCTTACCTAAAAGACCCACACCAAAGAACAAAGCGGACCTCTCCTTGCTCCTCATCAGCTGGGATCTCCAACCTCACTATACCTTCAGTCCTCTCTGAAATCTGCACTGAGAGGAATGAAGGTGTAGAATTAGGTGTATCACAGCCAAGTACTTGCGGGCAATCTGCTATCGGTACACCGACGTCCGATTGTACCAGGCAAATTTCCCTGCCCCAGCTGCTGCACCACCGAAAGAAGTTCGCTCCCAGCCATCCACATGCCCAGCGGTTGAATGCTAGCTTAGCTAAATTGCTAGCGCTTCAACTGCTGCCTTTTCAGTTGCTAGACTCTGCCCCCTTCTGTGAGTTTGTGGAATGTGCGGTTCCTCAGTGGTAGGTTCCCAAACGCCACTTTTTCTCACGGAAGGCGATTCCGGCTCTCTACCGGCATGTGGAAGGCAATGTCTTGGCCTCGCTGGACAGGGCGGTCAGCGGTAAGGTGCATATTACCGCTGACTCATGGTCCAGCAGGCATTGACAGGGACGTTACCTATCTTTCACGGCGCATTGGGTGACTCTGCTGGCAGCTGGAAAGGATGCAGGACAAGGTGCAGTAGTGTTGGAGGTTGTTCCGCCACCACGCCACCAAAATGTTACTACTGGTTGTGACACACCTCTCTCCTCCACCCCCTCCTCTTCTTCCTCCATGGCCTCTACCTGTGCTTTGTCCTTGGAACCAGCGGTGCTCCGTAGGCATTCAAGTGGCTATGCAAGTATGCAGGCAAAAAGATGCCATGCGGTGATTGAGCTGGTGTGCTTGGGGGACAGGAGCCACACTGGGGCAGAGATTCTGTCAGCTCTGCAGGGGCAGGCTCAGAGGTGGTTGACGCCACGCCAGCTTAAGCCAGGAAAATTGACCCATGTGCCCTGTTTGGCTCACGTCCTTAACTTGGTGGTGCAGCGGTTCTTGAGCAGGTACCCGGGCTTACAGGAGGTCCTGAAGCAGGCCAGGAAACTCTGTGGGCATTTCCGCCGGGCATATAGTGCCAGTGCTCGGCTGGCTGACCTGCAAAAGGATTACAACCTGCCCAAGAACCGCCTAATCTGTGACATGCCCACCAGGTGGAACTCTACGTTGGCCATGCTGCAGCGGCTGCACACACAGCAGAGGGCCATCAATGAGTATCTGTTGCAATATGGCACCAGGACAGGGTCAGAGGAGCTTGGATTTTTTTCACCATGCCAGTGGGCCATGATCAGGGATGCATGCACTGTCCTGGCACCATTTTAGGAGGCCACGAGAATGGTGAGCAGTGACAGTGCATGCATCAATGACACTGTCCCTCTTGTCCACCTGTTGGAGCACACGCAGCGTGGAATAATGGACAGGGCACTTGAGGCAGAACAGAGGCAGGAAGAGGAGGACTTCCTTACCTCTCAAGGCCCCCTTTATCCAGACAGTGTTCCTGCTGGCCCGGCTATCACACAGGAAGAGGAGGAGGAGGCGGATTGTGTCAGCATGGAGGTGGAGACTAGCACTCAGCATCAGCAGCAGTCTTCAAGGGATCAATTACAGTCCCAACACACCCGTGGACTTGTACGTGGCTGGGAGGAGGTGGCTGCGTATCATGTTGTCCTCAGTGACCCAGAGGACTCCGCACCGAATGCCTCAGCAAACCTACGCTGCATGGCCTCCCTGATCCTGCAAAGCCTGCAGAAGGATCCTCGTATTCGTGCGATCAAGGAGAGGGATCATTACTGGCTGGCAACTCCCCTTGATCCACGTTACAAGGGTAAGGTTGCGGACCTTATCTTGCCGTCGCAGAGGGAGCAGAGGATGAAGCATCTTCGGAAGGCCTTGTAGAAAGGTCTGTGCAACGCGTTCCCAGAGCCTGGGAGGTTACAAATTCCTGGTCCTGGACATCGTGTTGCTGAGGCTTCGGTCAGTCAAAGAAGGAGCGGTGGGGAAGGTGGCCGTCTGACCGATGCGTTCAGACAATTTTTTAGTCCGCAGCCCGAAGGTATGATCGGTTCCAGCAACCATCGCCAGCGTCTGGTTTACATGGTGCAGGAATACCTAGGGGCAAGGTCAGACTTGGACACCTTTCCCACCGAAAATCCTCTGGCTTACTGGGTCTTGAGGATGGCTCACTGGCCAGAGCTTGCACAGTATGCAATTGAGCTACTGGCCTGTTCTGCATCCAGCGTTCTTTCGGAACGCACATTCAGTGCTGCTGGAGGCTTTTTAACCGATCGACCAAGTCGGTGGACAGGCACACCCTGTGATCGACTGACCTTCATAAAAATGAATCAGTCTTGGATCACCACCAGCTACCAAGCACCTGATGCTGAGTAATTTGTTTTGAAATGTCAGATCCCTTCAAAACTGCCTATGCTGATGCTGAGTGACTATCGTGTTATGCTGAGTGACTATCCTCTTCCTCCTCAATGATCATGCTGATAGCTTGAAAGAACATTTTTGGTTCTGGGCACCGCCACCAGTGGCTAAGGCCTAATTTTTCAGCCCCTGTTTAACAGGGGCGTGTATTTACAATTTTTAATGCAATGCTTTGCAGCAGGGCTCATTGCTGCGCTCCAAGTACAGTATCTGGGAGGTTGCAGTGTTTTGGCACCAGCACCAGTGCCTAAGGCCCAATTTTTCTGCCCCTGTTTAACAGGGGCGTGTAATTAATATTTTTGATGCAATACTTTGCAACAGGGCTCATTGCTGTGCTCCAAGTACAGTATCTGTGAGGGGTTGCAGTGTAGTGGCACCAGTGCCTAAGGTAAGGTGACCAGATTTTTTAAATGAAATCCGGGGACATATTTTTTTTTTACTAGTAATGGCGGCAATCAGCGACTCTCTGCCCATCCATCCCCGCCCGCCTCGCAGCCTATCAAGTCTAACTCTCCGGGCCCCGGCTACTACTGGGTGGGGAGTGGAGGAAGATCACTCTGCCAGGGAAGGCAAGGAGATAAGCAGGCAGGCGGCTGGCCGGGACTTGAGCCAAGGCAGAAGAACATGCGAGCGGAGCTGAATGGGGATGCACCTGAAACTGAAGAAATATTCCCTCCGCTCCGACCAGCACATGATCATCAGAAAGGGGCACAGATAATGGAAAAAAAAGCCCCCTAAGCTAGTAGGAGCGGGGGGGGGGGGTGTGTATTTCAGCTTTTGTTTTTAATTCTGCACTGACTGTCTTTGAAATTGCCCCAGCCCCTGTTCAAATCCAATCCGGGGACAGACTTGGTCTGGGGACAGTGTCCTCAATCCGGGGACTGTCCCCGGAAACCAGGATGTCTGGTCATCCTAGCCTAATGCCGCGTACACACGATCGATTTTTTCGACGGTGAAAACACCGTCGAGAAAATCGACGTTAAAAACGAGGAACAGCTTGTTCCCCCCACACACGGCCGTTTTAAATGTCATTTTTTTTTTGGTCGAAAAAAACGACCGTGTGTGGGCTCCGCGGCAGTGTTTCCCTATGGGAAACACTGCCGCGGAAAACATGTCGAAAAAAACGACGAGAAAAATTAGAACATGTACACACGGCCGTTTTTTCTCGTCGAAAAAAATGACAGAAAGCCCACAGACAATCGTTTTTCTCGTCGAATGGGAAAAATGTCGTTTTTCTCAACGAGAAAAACGGCCGTGTGTACGCGGCATCAGGCCCAATTTTTCTGCCCCTGTTCAACAGGGGCATGTAATTACAATTCTTGATCTAATATTTCACAGCAGGGCCCATTCCTGCGCCCAAAAGAGTAACTGTGAGGACTTGCAGTGTTGTGGCACCAGCACCACCATCAAAGGCCCAATTTTTCCTACCACTGTTCAACAATGGCATGTAATTACAATTCCTGATATAATAGTTCACAGCAGGGCGTTCCAGCACCAACCAAGTGTTGTGCCAACACCAACACCTAAGGGGTCACACCTAAGGGGTCAATTTCTGCAGAGTATATACGGCAGGCCCCTACTTTCAAACATCCAACTTACAAACGACTCCTACTTGCAAACGGAAGGAGACAACAGGAAGTGAGAGGAAATCTACCCCTAGGAAGGAAAATTCTCTCCTGTAAGAGTTAATATGGGAGAAAGGTGTCTCCTCTCTACTGATTCTTTATCACCAATCCTTGTTTCAATAAAAACCCCAAATTTTCCAAAAACATTTGTCATTGGGACGGAAAGTGAGATGAAATCTTCTGTAGAGGGGCACAGACAGCAAAACAAATGTTACAGGGGTGATAACCCTTCCCTATGTTTTCCAAAAAGCTTAAAAATATATTTTTTGGCTGGAGCTACACTTAAACAATGTACCTGTTCAAAATTACAAACAGATTCTACATAAGAACAAACCTACAGTCCCTGTCTTGTATGCACCGCCTGTATACTGCTGTTCAGAGTATATAGGGCCTTTTTTTCATACCCTAACCCTAATGCCATGTACACACGATCGTTTTTAATGTCATTTTCAAAAACAAAGTTTTTCTCGACGTGATTTTTCTTGTTTCCTCTCAAGCCTGCCTTGCATACACACGTTCATTAAAAAAAAACTGCTTGAGCAAAGCGCAGTGACGTACAACACGTACGACGGCACTATAAAGGGGAAGTTCCATTCGAATGGCGCCACCATTCATGTTAGTAAAGTTTGTTGAGCGACAATTCGCGCTTTTCAGCCTTGTGCTTTTCAGTCCGTTATAGCATGACGAATGTGCTATCTCCATTACGAACGCTAGTTTTACCAGAAAGAGCGCTCCCGTCTCATACTTGATTCTGAGCATGCGCGTTTTTTTCCCCTCGTAAAAGCATACACACTACTGTTTTTCACGTCGTTAAAAAAAACGACGTGAAAAAATAGAGCAGGTTCTCATTTTTTTAGGCCATTTTTCACGTCGTTAAAAATGCTCTGGAGCCCACACACCATCGTTTTTAATGCCCAATTAAAAAAATTGAATTTTTAACGTCGTGAAAAACGGTCGCGTGTATGCGGCATTAGGGTTCCCCTTAATATCCATACAAGACTCAAAGGGGCTGGGGGTGGGGGGGGTACCCATGCCATTTTTCTCAATGATTTTCATCCATATTACCGGGACCAGACATTACATTAAAGCCGCAAGCAGTTTTAAATGACTTTTTTTCCTTTAGAAATGTCATTTTGTGCAGGGACAGTTCTAAACACAGGAAACACGTACCACTTCACATGCATACTATACACACCCCCCAGGTACGATATTTAAAGGAATATTTCACTTTTTTCTTTTTCACTTTAAGCAACATTAAAATCACTGCTCCCGAAAAAACTGCAGTTTTTAAAACTTTTTTTTGCATTGATACATGTCCCCTGGGGCAGGACCCGGGTCCCCAGACACTTTTTAGGACAATAACTTGCATACACTTTTGATTTCGACTGTTTGAGTCCATTCTATTTAATAGGGTTCTAATGTTCGCGCAAACTTTCGGTCCGTTCGCAGGTTCTGGTGCTAACCGAACCGGGGGGTGTTCGGCTCATCCCTAACGGGCACCAAGGACACAAAGACACAAAGGATGGGAACACGGGCACCAAGGACACAGACACAAAGGATGGGAACACGGGCACCAAGGACACAGATTCACAAAGGATGGGAACACGGGCACCAAGGACACAGATTCACAAAGGATGGGAACACGGTCACCAAGGACACAGATACACAAAGGATGGGAACACGGTCACCAAGGACACAGATACACAAAGGATGGGACCAAGGACACAGACACAAAGGATTGGAACACGGGCACCAAGGACAGACACAAAGGCTGGGAACATGGGCACCAAGGACACAGCTACACAAAGGATGGGCACCAAGGACACAGGGGGATACTGGGGATGGGAACACGGGCACCAAAGACACAGAGACAAAAGGATGGGAACACTGGCCCCAAAAACACAGACACAAAAGCTGGAAATATGGGCACCAAGGACGCAGACGCAAAGGACGGCAATACGGGTACCAAGGAAACAGAAGGGAAGAGAGACCGGGAACATGGGTCCCAAAAATAAATAGACACAAAGGCAGGAACACGGGCACCAAGGACACAGGGGGATACTGGGGATGGGAACACAGGCACCAAGGACAAAGGGGGATACCGGGGATAGGAACACAGGCACTAAGGACACAGAAGGGAGGAGAGACTGGGTGGAAACAAACACACCAAGGACACAGAGACACAAAGGCCAGGAACATGGGCATCAAGAAGACAGGGGAATACTGAGGCCGGGAATATGGGCATCAAGGACAGAGAGATGCAAAGGATGGAAAACTGGGCACCAAGGACACAGAAGAATTCCGAGAACAGAAATATGGTCACCAGGGACACAGATGGTGGGAACACAGACACCAGGGGGGGCATTCACCAGAGATATAGGGTTAGGTATAAGGTCACCAGAAACATGGGGCCCCAGAGGGCGGGAATGGTCACAGGGAACATAGGGGGCTAGAGAGGGTAGGTACAGGGGAATCGGGAACACCGTGCCACACTGTACAAGTCTAGTAATGCAATAATCACTGACTTGGCATCTCTGATGAACTCTGTGGCCCTGTCTGCATATCTGCTGGCCAAGCTATTTAAATCCACCGGCTGATCCAAAATCTGAGAGTTTTCCATCAGTGGTAATCCCAGCTTTGTGTTACATCCACCCATCGACCTGCAAGAACAAACATACCTAAATGTATCAGATTTCCTTCCCCATACCGTGTACACTCCAACATATCCTTATTATACATTTATATAGCTCTGACATATACTGCAGTGCTGTACAGAGATCACTGAGCCAGTCACATCAGTCTCTGTACCAGAGGAGCTTACACTCTAATGTCCCCTCCCCCACAGTCACATCAGTCTCTGTACCAGAGGAGCTTACACTCTAATGTCCCCTCCTCCACAGTCACAACAGTCTCTGTACCAGAGGAGCTTACGATCTACCTTCACCAAGGGTCCTCAATGTTTTTAAATAAAAGCCAGATCAGTATTTCAGACTGATCAGCGGGAGTAGAAATGCCCTGAATGAATATTGCTTTATGGTTGGTGTCAGTGGAAGGAATAGTGCCCCATTATTGGAGAGAGAAGAAGGAATAGTGCCTCATTGCTTGTGTCAATGGGAGGACTAGTACCCCGTCATTGGTGTCGGTGGAAGGAATGGTTCTATGTCCTTGTTGTTAGGGTAAGGATTGGTTCTCTGTCCTTGGTGTGAGTGGGAGGAATGGTTCTCTGTCCTTGGTGTGAGTGGAAGGAATGGTTCTCTGTCCTTGGTGTGAGTGGAAGGAATGGTTCTCTGTCCTTGGTGTGAGTGGGAGGAATGGTTATCTGTCCTTGGTGTGAGTGGAAAGAATGGTTCTCTGTCCTTGGTGTGAGTGGAAGGAATGGTTCTCTGTCCTTGGTGTGAGTGAAAGGAATGGTTCTCTGTCCTTGGTGTGAGTGGAAGGAATGGTTCTCTGTCCTTGGTGTGAGTGAAAGGAATGGTTCTCTGTCCTTGGTGTGAGTGGAAGGAATGGTTCTCTGTCCTTGGTGTGAGTGGAAGGAATGGTTCTCTGTCCTTGGTGTGAGTGGAAGGAATGGTTCTCTGTCCTTGGTGTGAGTGGAAGGAATGGTTCTCTGTCCTTGGTGTGAGTAGAAGGAATGTTTCTCTGTCCTTGGTGTGAGTGGAAGGAATGGTTCTTTGTCCTTGGTGTGAGTGGAAGGAATGGTTCTCTGTCCTTGGTGTGAGTAGAAGGAATGGTTCTCTGTCCTTGGTGTGAGTGGAAGGATTGGTTCTCTGTCCTTGTTGTGAGTGGAAGGAATGGTTCTCTGTCCTTGGTGTGAGTGGAAGGAATGGTTCTCTGTCCTTGGTGTGAGTAGAAGGAATGTTTCTCTGTCCTTGGTGTGAGTGGGAGGAATGGTTATCTGTCCTTGGTGTGAGTGTAAGGAATGGTTCTCTGTCCTTGGTGTGAGTGGAAGGAATGGTTCTCTTCTCTGTCCTTGGTGTGAGTGGAAGGAATGGCTCTCTGTCCTTGGTGTGAGTGAAAGGAATGGTTCTCTGTCCTTGGTGTGAGTGGAAGGAATGGTTCTCTGTCCTTGGTGTGAGTGGAAGGAATGGTTCTCTGTCCTTGGTGTGAGTGGAAGGAATGGTTCTCTGTCCTTGGTGTGAGTGGAAGAAATGGTTCTCTGTCCTTGGTGTGAGTGGAAGGAATGGTTCTCTGTCCTTGGTGTGAGTGGAAGGAATGGTTCTCTGTCCTTGGTGTGAGTGGAAGGAATGGTTCTCTGTCATTGGTGTCGGTGGAAGGAATGGTTATCTGTCCTTGTTGTTAGGGTAAGGATTGGTTCTCTGTCCTTGGTGTTAGTGGAAGGAATGGTTCTATGTCCTTGTTGTTAGGGTAAGGATTGGTTCTCTGTCCTTGGTGTGAGTGGAAGAAATGGTTCTCTGTCCTTGGTGTGAGTGGAAGGAATGGTTCTCTGTCCTTGGTGTGAGTGGAAGGAATGGTTCTCTGTCCTTGGTGTGAGTGGAAGGAATGGTTCTCTGTTCTTGGTGTGAGTGGAAGGAATGGTTCTCTGTCCTTGGTGTGAGTGGAAGGAATGGTTCTCTGTCCTTGGTGTGAGTGGAAGGAATGGTTCTCTGTCCTTGGTGTGAGTAGAAGGAATGTTTCTCTGTCCTTGGTGTGAGTAGAAGGAATGTTTCTCTGTCCTTGGTGTGAGTGGGAGGAATGGTTATCTGTCCTTGGTGTGAGTGTAAGGAATGGTTCTCTGTCCTTGGTGTGAGTGTAAGGAATGGTTCTCTGTCCTTGGTGTGAGTGGAAGGAATGGTTCTCTTCTCTGTCCTTGGTGTGAGTGGAAGGAATGGCTCTCTGTCCTTGGTGTGAGTGAAAGGAATGGTTCTCTGTCCTTGGTGTGAGTGGAAGGAATGGTTCTCTGTCCTTGGTGTGAGTGGAAGGAATGGTTCTCTTCTCTGTCCTTGGTGTGAGTGGAAGGAATGGCTCTCTGTCCTTGGTGTGAGTGGAAGGAATGGTTCTCTGTTTTTTGTGTGAGCTGAAGGAATGGTTCTCTGTCCTTGGTGTGAGCTGAAGGAATGGTTCTCTGTCCTTGGTGTGAGTGAAAGGAATGGTTCTCTGTCCTTGGTGTGAGTGAAAGGAATGGTTCGCTGTCCTTGGTGTGAGTGAAAGGAATGGTTCTCTGTCCTTGGTGTGAGTGGGAGGAATGGTTATCTGTCCTTGGTGTGAGTGAAAGGAATGGTTCTATGTCCTTGGTGTGAGTGGAAGGAATGGTTCTCTGTCCTTGGTGTGAGTGGAAGGAATGGTTCTCTGTCCTTGGTGTGAGTGAAAGGAATGATTCTCTGTCCTTGGTGTGAGTGGAAGGAATGGTTCTCTGTCCTTGGTGTGAGTGGAAGGAATGGTTCTCTGTCCTTGGTGTGAGTGGAAGGAATGGTTCTCTGTTCTTGGTGTCAGTGGAAGAAATGGTTCTCTGTCCTTGTTGTCGGTGGAAGGAATGGTTCTCTGTCCTTGGTGTGAGTGGGAGGAATGGTTCTATGTCCTTGGTGTGAGTGGAAGGAATGGTTCTCTGTCCTTGGTGTGAGTGAAAGGAATGGTTCTCTGTCCTTGGTGTGAGTGGAAGGAATGGTTCTCTGTCCTTGGTGTGAGTGGAAGGAATGGTTCTCTGTCCTTGGTGTGAGTGGAAGGAATGGTTCTCTGTTCTTGGTGTCAGTGGAAGGAATGGTTCTCTGTTCTTGGTGTGAGTGGAAGAAATGGTTCTCTGTCCTTGTTGTCGGTGGAAGGAATGGTTCTCTGTCCTTGGTGTGAGTGGGAGGAATGGTTCTATGTCCTTGGTGTGAGTGGAAGGAATGGTTCTCTGTCCTTGGTGTGAGTGAAAGGAATGGTTCTCTGTCCTTGGTGTGAGTGGAAGGAATGGTTCTCTGTCCTTGGTGTGAGTGGAAGGAATGGTTCTCTGTCCTTGGTGTGAGTGGAAGGAATGGTTCTCTGTTCTTGTTGTCAGTGGAAGGAATGGTTCTCTGTTCTTGGTGTGAGTGGAAGGAATGGTTCTCTGTCCTTGGTGTCGGTGGAAGGAATGGTTCTCTGTCCTTGGTGTCGGTGGAAGGAATGGTTCTCTGTCCTTGGTGTGAGTGGAGGGAATGGTTCTCTGTCTTTGGTGTGGGTGGAAGGAACTGTTCTCTGTCCTTGGTGTGAATGGCAGGAATGGTGCCCCATCGTTGGTGTGAGTGGAAGGAATGGTTCTCTGTCTTTGTTGGCAGGAGAAATGGTTAAATATAATATTGTATGATGCTGAGAAGAAGGAAGACAGCGGCTATATACATTACCAGCATGGCGGCTCTCGTAGGCTCCGAGGACAGGGCGGGCAGGGGGGAAGGTTGTACCCAGCTGTGTCTAAGCAGCCCATGTCATTACTGTATGGGATTCCATAGTAGTAGTGAAATCCTGAGGAGAGGAAGCAGTCACCTGTCAGTTAAATGTCAGTTACATGTCAGTCACCTGTCAGCAAGAGATAGTCACCTGACTGATGTCTTTCCCTCACGTATAATACCTGGGTGCAGCAACATAGACGACTCTTCAGGAAGCAGCCTTGGGATGTCAGTGCACAGTGAGGTAAGTGGCCATCATTCATCTCCCATGGCAACACACCAAAACATGAAATACGCACACAGCACTCTGATAGTGCCACTCCTATGACTGCCCTGACCAGACACCTGCCAACAACCTGGATGAAATTAATATGTGCCACCAGAAAAGAGAGTCTATGTTCTTCTATTCTTCCATGTATAGAAAGAGCCAATTATAGAGCCATGGGGGGAAATCCACGATTTAACACAATTTATTTTCGTGTGTTCAATGTACCCTCTGATTGTAGATTTCAGAGAACTCCTCACATGAGAGGTGTAAGGGTCTGCTTTCCACACTCCCTGCTGTATCACAAATCTTTTGATTCTTATTGGCAGCTATAAGAAATTTGTTTTTTCTTACATATATCTGTAATGACGCTTCCTGTATGTGAGAAAAAACCGAGTGTCGGTGTGACGAACCCTCTGTCCTCAAACAGATCTGGGTCCGCCGTCAATGCTTCCTCTGTTCAGAACCAGCACTTATCCCAGACTCTCCAGCCATCTCAGTCATCAGACAGCGCCTCAGTGTAGAGTGGCAAACAACAAACTGCTTTATTTTCACACATGAACACAATAGATATCCCTCTCGGGACCATCACCCCTCCCATTGGAATTCAGGGTGGGGTAAGCTGTCCAATCAGCAAGGAGAGCTGTTGGAGGAATCCCCCCCCCACAGCCAGAGCAGACAGAGACAATAAACCAATAGACTACAACCACACCCCAATGATCTCAGCAAAAGAGTCCAACAGCATGGGTCAGCACACATTATATATACATTTTACAAGATTCTAGTTTGACTGTAAAGAGAGTCCGACTAGCACAGATCATAGCGGGGGTTCTCATTCACCCTGTGCCCCTATTAGAGACACAGGGTAATCTACACATAAGAGGCATCAGGGAAGCTGGACAAGGAGCCTCCAGAACTCTCCAGGGCAAGCTGAGTCCCAAAAACCACCGACCCAAAGTCACTCCTATCACACATCTCCCCTTTCGGCAGGAGACTATCACATGAGGAGACCCCAGACAGGTTAGTCAGTAGGGATGTGCTTCGTGTTCGAGTCAAACCCATGTTCGACTCGAACATCGGCTGTTCGCCGAATTGCAAACATTATGGGCCGTTCACGCCAAATTCGAGTGGCGGGTCACGGCTCATAATTCACTGCGGCATCGCAGTGCATTGCTGGCTGATGATTGGCCAAGCATGCACTATGACCTGCAAGCTTTGACCAATCACAGCGCGCAAAAAACGGAGGGCCAATTATGTCTCAGGGGGTTTAGTACACGCCCCACCCTATATAAGGCCGCCTCGGTGGCGGCCTTGTGTAGTGTGTTGCGGTGGTTAAAGAGAGAGCTTAGAGATAATGAGACAGTGTCATTTATATTGAGTTAGAGCAAGCAGGCGAGTCAGTTAGCTGCAGTTACAGTGTGTAGAGGATATATATGCATCCTAGGTGTTGTATATATATATTTATACACTGTATTCAGTTTAGCTAGATCTGTTCCTGTTATTCTCTATACTGTGACAGGCAGGCAGGTGATTGTGCTAGCTGCAGTCAGTGTTTCACTTAGTGTACTGTAAGCTTTGCATAGTGTTCACCTAAAGCTTACCTGAATACAATGAGTGGTGTTCTCATAATAGAACCTCAGGCAGGGAGCTGCATTCATTTCATGTAGTGTGCTGCAGTACTTCTGTCCTTTGCACAGCGTTCACTTAAAGGAACCTGAATACAATTTTGTGGTGTTCTGTTCTCATAATAAAACCACAGGCAGAGAGCTGCAAGTATTTTCAGTTAGTGTACTGTGTCCTCTGCACAATTTTCACCTAAAACTAACTGAAGACAATTGCTGCTTTTCTCATACTAATACCACAGCAGGCAGTTGATTCTAATAGCTGCATTATAATCAGTAATTATATATATATATATATATATATATATATATATATATATATATATACATATACACATCCCACCTTTGTGCAGCTACATCTCACTGCAGGCCATTAGTATGTCTGGAAGGCAAACAAGGAGAGGCAGTCACAAGGCAATAAAAGGGGGCAAGCAGGCTCTGTGTCTAGAGGCAACAGTGCTGGTCTTGGACACGGTGCATTCTCATCAGCACATGGCCATGGGACACGCTTGTCCTTCTTTTCGGCAGCTGATCATGTTGAGCCGCAACATGCCCAAGACTTGGTAGAGTGGATGACCAAGCCATCCTCATCCTCCTCATCCTCTCTCACCCAGGCTAAGGGTACTTTGTCTGGCAAAGCAGCTGCCAAAGTGGCCTCTTCCCTCGGCTCAATGGCATCAGGCACTCCTTCCCTAGCCCCACCATGTCCTCCTGAGGAGTCCCCCGAACTGTTTGACCACAGTGTTGGGTACATGCTCCAGGAGGATGCCCAGCGTTTTGAAGACTCCGATGACGGAACTCAGCTAGACTCCATGTGGGTGCCTGATCGGAGAGAGGAGGAGGCACATCTTCAATGAGGCAGGATGCCCTCTAGGGGTCAGCTTAAGCGCAGCACACCGACTGCATCACACTGCAGAGCTCCGCGTGTGCAGGGCGCTGCTGTCTGCGTGTTATTCCAAAAGTTATTTGGTGTGGGCCTTTTTCAGACGTGTGCAGCAGATCGCACCGTTGCCATTTGCAATATATGTCTGAAGCGTATCTCGCATGTAGGGATGAGCTTCGTGTTCGAGTCGAACATACGTTCGACTCGAACATCGGCTGTTCGATCGTTCGACGAAGATCGAACGATTTGGGCCGTTCGCGCCAAATTCGAGTGACGCGAATGGCCCACAATGCACTACGCCATCGCAGTGTCATCCAGGCGCTGTGATTGGCCAAGCATGCACTGTGACCCCGCATGCTTGGCCAATCACAGCGCCGGCAGCGAGGAGAGCAATGATTGGCCACAGGCAGGATGCCTGTGGCCAATTATTGCTGAGGGTGTTTAGTACACGCCCCACACTATAAAAGGCCGCCAGCACGGCGGCCTAGTGTAGTGTGTTCCGGAGCAGGGAAAGAGAAACATAGGCAGGGACAGTGACATTTATTTTTTTCTTGCTTAACCTGGATTCCTTTAGTTTAGGGAAAGAGAAGGATAGGTAGGGAGAGTGTCAGTGTGTTTTACTGTGCGAATCCTTGTTTCTAGGGACAGGGAAGGACAGTGAGGGAATTCTCCTTGTGCTATAGTGTGCTTTAAAAAAACATTTTTTCTAGGGACAGAAAACTATAGGTAGGGAGAGTGTCAGTGTGTTTTACTGTGCGAATCCTTGTTTCTAGGGACAGGGAAGGACAGTGAGGGAATTCTCCTTGTGCTATAGTGTGCTTTAAAAAAACATTTTTTCTAGGGACAGAAAACTATAGGTAGGGAGAGTGTCAGTGTGTTTTACTGTGCGAATCCTTGTTTCTAGGGACAGGGAAGGACAGTGAGGGAATTCTCCTTGTGCTATAGTGTGCTTTAAAAAAACATTTTTTCTAGGGACAGAAAACTATAGGAAGGAAGAGTGTCAGTTTCTTTCACTGTGATAATCCTTGTTTCTAGGGACAAAGAAGGAAAGTGAGTGAAATTCTCCTTGTGCTATAGTGTGCTTTAAAAAAACATTTTTTCTAGGGACAGAAAACTATAGGTAGGGAGAGTGTCAGTGTGTTTTACTGTGCGAATCCTTGTTTCTAGGGACAGGGAAGGACAGTGAGGGAATTCTCCTTGTGCTATAGTGTGCTTTAAAAAAACATTTTTTCTAGGGACAGAAAACTATAGGTAGGGAGAGTGTCAGTGTGTTTTACTGTGCGAATCCTTGTTTCTAGGGACAGGGAAGGACAGTGAGGGAATTCTCCTTGTGCTATAGTGTGCTTTAAAAAAAATTTTTTCTAGGGACAGAAAACTATAGGAAGGAAGAGTGTCAGTTTCTTTCACTGTGATAATCCTTGTTTCTAGGGACAAAGAAGGAAAGTGAGTGAAATTCTCCTTGTGCTATAGTGTGCTTTAAAAAAACATTTTTTCTAGGGACAGAAAACTATAGGTAGGGAGAGTGTCAGTGTGTTTTACTGTGCGAATCCTTGTTTCTAGGGACAGGGAAGGACAGTGAGGGAATTCTCCTTGTGCTATAGTGTGCTTTAAAAAAACATTTTTTCTAGGGACAGAAAACTATAGGTAGGAAGAGTGTCAGTTTCTTTCACTGTGATAATCCTTGTTTCTAGGGACAAAGAAGGAAAGTGAGTGAAATTCTCCTTGTGCTATAGTGTGCTTTAAAAAAACATTTTTTCTAGGGACAGAAAACTATAGGTAGGGAGAGTGTCAGTGTCTTTTACTGTGCGAATCCTTGTTTCTAGGGACAGGGAAGGACAGTGAGGGAATTCTCCTTGTGCTATAGTGTGCTTTAAAAAAACATTTTTTCTAGGGACAGAAAACTATAGGTAGGGAGAGTGTCAGTGTGTTTTACTGTGCGAATCCTTGTTTCTAGGGACAGGGAAGGACAGTGAGGGAATTCTCCTTGTGCTATAGTGTGCTTTAAAAAAACATTTTTTCTAGGGACAGAAAACTATAGGAAGGAAGAGTGTCAGTTTCTTTCACTGTGATAATCCTTGTTTCTAGGGACAAAGAAGGAAAGTGAGTGAAATTCTCCTTGTGCTATAGTGTGCTTTAAAAAAACATTTTTTCTAGGGACAGAAAACTATAGGTAGGGAGAGTGTCAGTGTCTTTTACTGTGTGAATCCTTGTTTCTAGGGACAGGGAAGGACAGTGAGGGAATTCTCCTTGTGCTATAGTGTGCTTTAAAAAAACATTTTTTCTAGGGACAGAAAACTATAGGTAGGAAGAGTGTCAGTTTCTTTCACTGTGATAATCCTTGTTTCTAGGGACAGGGAAGGACAGTGAGGGAATTCTCCTTGTGCTATAGTGTGCTTTAAAAAAACATTTTTTCTAGGGACAGAAAACTATAGGAAGGAAGAGTGTCAGTTTCTTTCACTGTGATAATCCTTGTTTCTAGGGACAAAGAAGGAAAGTGAGTGAAATTCTCCTTGTGCTATAGTGTGCTTTAAAAAAACGTTTTTCTAGGGACAGAAAACTATAGGTAGGGAGAGTGTCAGTGTGTTTTACTGTGCGAATCCTTGTTTCTAGGGACAGGGAAGGACAGTGAGGGAATTCTCCTTGTGCTATAGTGTGCTTTAAAAAAACATTTTTTCTAGGGACAGAAAACTATAGGTAGGGAGAGTGTCAGTGTCTTTTACTGTGCGAATCCTTGTTTCTAGGGACAGGGAAGGACAGTGAGGGAATTCTCCTTGTGCTATAGTGTGCTTTAAAAAAACATTTTTTCTAGGGACAGAAAACTATAGGTAGGGAGAGTGTCAGTGTGTTTTACTGTGTGAATCCTTGTTTCTAGGGACAGGGAAGGACAGTGAGGGAATTCTCCTTGTGCTATAGAGTGCTTTAAAAAAACATTTTTTCTAGGGACAGAAAACTATAGGAAGGAAGAGTGTCAGTTTCTTTCACTGTGATAATCCTTGTTTCTAGGGACAAAGAAGGAAAGTGAGTGAAATTCTCCTTGTGCTATAGTGTGCTTTAAAAAAACATTTTTTCTAGGGACAGAAAACTATAGGAAGTGTGACAGCAGGAAGGTAAAGTCACCTGGTTGCATCCAGGGGAGTAGATATATTTCGCCCAGATTCAGGCTTTACGCCGACTTATACAACTAGGTGGAGAGTTGTATAAGGCTAGTGGGCTCATGGATGACTCATACCTCTAGGGAGAGGGCTGGGCGTCGTGCAGACAGGGAGTTGATGAGACCAGCTGAAGCTTGTCAGCTCATTTAGGCCTCTATAAGAACTCCCAGCTTCATTAGATGTTAGCTCATGCCTGGAACCAGACCTGTGTGGACTGTCTAGGGAGAGTGAACCCCTGTGCGGTGAGAAAAAGCCTGTGTGGCTATTTGCTTGGACATTTAAAACCAGGGACTTAGGGACTAGGACAGCACTAGGCTGATCCCAGTTGTTAGTTAGGAAACCTGTATGTTTAGTCAGAGGTCAACTTGACCAGGATTTATTTTGGTTATGTTTCTTTTGCTTTGCTGTGTTTTGTCACTGTAAATAGAAAATAAACCGCACCTTTTTGATTTTGAAAACCACAACCTCCGTTTGCTGGGCCTGTTTTTGTGTGGGGAGCCCATCCCGGGGGTCACACACACCCGCTGCCGAGCTAACCCCCTCACAGTTGGTGGAGAACCAGTGGCAGTTTTTTTTTAAGCCAGCATGGAGGAGATACTGAAGCAGCTGGCTCTAGCAAATGCCAATCAACAGCAGACAAATGCAGGTTTGCAAAAGAGCCTTGCAGCTCATCAACAGAGCCTTGCAGCCCAGCAGCAGACAAACGCAACTTTGCAACAGAGTCTGGAGGCTCAGCAACGAGCCCAGCAGCAATCTGAGGCCCGCTTCATAGACCTGTTGCAGAAGCAAGAGCAGAGACTACAACAACAGATGGAAGCAGTAATGCAGCAACGTCCGCAGACCAGTGAGGAAAGCCGTCCCACTAATACCGCGTCCTTTGGGGTGAGTCGTTTATTGACAAAAATGACTGGAGAGGATGATCCAGAGGTATTTTTGACCACATTTGAAAGGACCGCTGAAAGAGAAAAGTGGCCTGAGGAGCAGTGGGCTGGACTGGTGGCTCCTCTGTTAACTGGTGAATCGCAGAAAGCTTACTATGACCTAGAGCCTAACCAAGCAAAAGACTATGTGATGCTAAAAGCTGAAATATTGGCAAGGCTGGGTGTCACCCAGGCTGTCCGGGCTCAGCGTGTGCATAACTGGACTTTCCAGCTTGGAAAACCCCCCAGGTCTCAAATGTATGATCTCATTCACCTGAGCAGAAAGTGGCTACAGCCAGAGACTTTGTCCGCACCAAAGATTGTGGAACGTGTTGTAATGGATCGGTTTTTGAGAGCTCTTCCTACTGCCATCCAAAAGTGGGTAAGCCATGGAGACCCAGAGACGGCCGATGGTCTTGTGGATCGTGTGGAGAAATACTTGGCTACAGAGAACCTGACGGCCTCTTCCAGAGACACTCGGACTTTCCACCCTAAGACCAGACCATCCCCAGGGACGGATAAGAGGATTCCAAGGGGTGAGGGTGGAGAGAGTGAGAGGGTGGGAGCTCTACCCCAAGTTTGGCGAGAACAGCCTGGGAAATCAGCGGCTCAAGAGGCGGCAAGAAGGATCGTTTGCTACCGCTGCCGGCAAGCGGGACATATTGCAGCCAATTGCCCGGTTGTGGAGGAACCCATGCAGTGTGACTTTCTGACGGGCAGACGTCAGTCGCTGTGTGCGACAGTCGCATGCACTGCCATTCGAGGAACTGAGAAACATTTATGCAAAATGTGTGTTAATGGTAGAAATGTTGTGGTATTGCTGGATTCAGGTAGCCTTGTGACCCTGATAAAGGCTGAGTTAGTTAAAACAGAGGTCTCTGGGAATAGCAAGGTAGCTGTTATTTGTGTGCATGGGGACACCCGAGAGTATCCAGTGACTACAGTGTGTTTCGAGACCCCCAAAGGTACCCTCTCTCATCCAGTGGGCTTAGTATCTCAGTTACCGCATGACGCCATTGTGGGAAGGGATTTTCCGAAGTTCTGGGAACTGTGGGATGATCCTGAGCCCCTCACTGGTGCCCCTATGTACCAGGAATGTGATAGCCAGAACTCCCCTGAGAGTGGTGAGGACTCTCCGGAATTTCCCTTATCAGTATTGGCAGGGGAGACTCAAGAAACTGGAGAGGAGCCCACCTCCTCAGACGAAAACCTACCGTCTGTGGAGTTTTCTGATCTTGAGGTTCACAGGGAAAACTTTGCCACAGAACAGTTGAAAGACCCCGCCCTAATAAAGGCACGGGAAAACGTAGTGAAAATAGATGGCGAGTTAGTGAACCCAGATAATACCTGCACTTACCCATACTTCAGCGTAGAGAAGGACCTACTGTATCGGGTGGCAAAAAGGGCAGAAGAAACCGTTGAGCAGCTTGTGGTGCCCAAACCTTACAGGAAGTTGGTGTTGGAGTTGGCCCATGGGCACATTCTTGGAGGTCATCTGGGGACAGAGAAAACCCGAGAGAGGGTATTACAGAGATTCTATTGGCCGGGGGTGATGAAGGACGTAGAAAATTATTGTTCCTCCTGCCCTGTGTGTCAGAGGTTGGCCCCGATGCCACATTTCCGTAGCCCGCTGGTCCCTCTACCCATCATTGAGGTCCCGTTTGAGAGGATCGCCATGGATTTGGTAGGTCCTATAATCAAGTCCGCTAGGGGGCACCAGTACATATTAGTTATAATGGACTATGCCACCCGTTATCCAGAAGCGATCCCTCTCCGAAATACCTCGGCCAAAACCATAGCCAAAGAGCTATCTCTTGTTTTTAGCCGGGTGGGTATTTGTAAAGAACTGCTTACGGACCAAGGTACACCCTTTATGTCCCGGGTTATGAAAGAGCTGTGTAAATTGTTCAAAGTGACGCAATTGCGTACGTCTGTGTATCACCCCCAAACCGATGGGCTGGTTGAAAGATTCAACAAAACCCTAAAACAAATGTTGAAGAAAGTGGTGGATAGAGATGGAAAGGATTGGGACTGTTTACTTCCTTATTTGATGTTTGCTATTAGGGAGGTGCCCCAATCCTCTACGGGATTCTCCCCCTTTGAGTTACTGTATGGGAGACACCCAAGAGGGCTGTTGGATATTGCCAAGGAAACTTGGGAAAGTGAGAGTTCTCCCCACAGGAGTGTGATTGAGCATGTCGCCCTGATGCAAGATCGAATTGCACAGGTAATGCCCATCGTGAAGGAACATTTGGCCCAAGCGCAGTTGGCACAGCAGAGAGTGTACAACCGTGGAGCCAAGACCCGTACCTTTTCCCCGGGGGATAGGATATTGGTACTTGTCCCTACGGTTGAAAGTAAATTCCTTGCCAAATGGCAAGGCCCCTACGAGATAATGGAAAAAGTGAGCGAAGTGAATTACAAGGTCAGACAACCAGGAAGGCGAAAGCCCGAACAGATCTATCACGTTAATCTGTTGAAAGCCTGGAGGGATAGAGAGTCCCTAGTCGCAGACACTTGGTCACCAGCTCAAACTGGTTGCGTGATTCCTGAGGTTGGAATAGCAGCCACCTTGTCACAACCCCAACAACAGGAGGTTAAGGAGTTTGTGCTTCGCAACAAGGAGGTATTCTCTGAGCTGCCGGGACAAACATCTGGGGTAGAGCATGACATCATTACCCCGCCCGGTGAAAGGGTGAAGTTAAAACCCTATCGGATCCCAGAGGCCCGACGGGAGGCAATACGGGAGGAAGTACAGAAAATGCTGAACTTAGGGGTGATAGAGGAGTCCCAAAGTGATTGGTCTAGTCCCATCGTGTTGGTGCCTAAACCGGATGGGAGCTGGCGATTTTGTAACGATTTTCGTCAGTTGAACAAAGTTACAAAATTTGACACCTACCCCATGCCACGTATAGATGAGTTGATCGACCGGCTGGGAACAGCCCGATACATGACGACTCTTGACCTCACAAAAGGGTATTGGCAAATCCCCCTGGCCAAGTCGGCCAAAGAGAAAACCGCATTTGTAACCCCAGACGGGGCGTTCCAATATAAAAGAATGCCGTTCGGGTTACAGAATGCGCCGGCCACATTCCAGCGGAAAATGGACCAGATGCTGAGGCCCCATCGGAAGTATGCTGCGGCTTACCTGGATGACGTAATTGTCCATAGCACAGATTGGGCCTCACATCTGCCAAAAGTGCAAGCAGTCCTGGACTCTGTTCGGGAAGCGGGGTTTACGGCTAACCCCAAGAAGTGTACCATTGGGCAGGAGGAGGCCAAATATCTTGGGTACACCATTGGGAGGGGGGTAATAAAACCCCAACTCAACAAAGTCGAGGCCATCCAGAGTTGGCCACGTCCCAACAGCAAGAAGCAGGTACGAGCCTTTCTGGGAATCGCTGGGTATTATCGGCGATTCATTCCCCACTTTGCTTCTAAGGCTGTGCCCCTAACCAACCTGACGAAGGGGAAAGGGTCGGTCATGATTAAATGGACCCCCGAGGCTGAGGCAGCATTCCAATTCTTGAAACAAGCCTTATGTAGCCAGCCAGTGTTGTACTCACCCGACTTCTCTAAAGACTTTGTCGTACAAAGTGATGCGTCAGATGTGGGGTTAGGAGCAGTATTGTCCCAGGTCTGGAACGGGGAAGAGCACCCAGTCATTTACCTCAGCAGGAAGTTGAAGTCCCATGAGGTAAATTACGCCACCGTTGAAAAGGAGTGTTTAGCGGTGAAGTGGGCTCTAGATTCCCTTCGGTACTACCTGCTAGGTAGGCACTTTGACATGGTTACGGATCACGCTCCGTTAAAGTGGATGGCTCAAAACAAGGAAACAAATAGAAGAGTGAATAGGTGGTTCCTGGCCCTCCAGGAATTCAACTTCACAGTAAAGCATCGCCCTGGCGTTCAAATGGGGAATGTGGATGCTTTGTCTCGAGTACATGAATGCCTGATTGCTGGTGTTCCAACCCCGAGGTTAAAACAAGAGGGGGGGGGGGGTATGTGACAGCAGGAAGGTAAAGTCACCTGGTTGCATCCAGGGGGGTAGATATATTTCGCCCAGATTCAGGCTTTACGCCGACTTATACAACTAGGTGGAGAGTTGTATAAGGCTAGTGGGCTCATGGATGACTCATACCTCTAGGGAGAGGGCTGGGCGTCGTGCAGACAGGGAGTTGATGAGACCAGCTGAAGCTTGTCAGCTCATTTAGGCCTCTATAAGAACTCCCAGCTTCATTAGATGTTAGCTCATGCCTGGAACCAGACCTGTGTGGACTGTCTAGGGAGAGTGAACCCCTGTGCGGTGAGAAAAAGCCTGTGTGGCTATTTGCTTGGACATTTAAAACCAGGGACTTAGGGACTAGGACAGCACTAGGCTGATCCCAGTTGTTAGTTAGGAAACCTGTATGTTTAGTCAGAGGTCAACTTGACCAGGATTTATTTTGGTTATGTTTCTTTTGCTTTGCTGTGTTTTGTCACTGTAAATAGAAAATAAACCGCACCTTTTTGATTTTGAAAACCACAACCTCCGTTTGCTGGGCCTGTTTTTGTGTGGGGAGCCCATCCCGGGGGTCACACACACCCGCTGCCGAGCTAACCCCCTCACAGAAGGAAGAGTGTCAGTTTCTTTCACTGTGATAATCCTTGTTTCTAGGGACAAAGAAGGAAAGTGAGGGGAATTCTCCTTGTGCTATAGTGTGCTTTAAAAAAACATTTTTTCTAGGGACAGAAAACTATAGGTAGGGAGAGTGTCAGTGTGTTTTACTGTGCGAATCCTTGTTTCTAGGGACAGGGAAGGACAGTGAGGGAAATTCTCCTTGTGCTATAGTGTGCTTTAAAAAAACATTTTTTCTAGGGACAGAAAACTATAGGAAGGAAGAGTGTCAGTTTCTTTCACTGTGATAATCCTTGTTTCTAGGGACAAAGAAGGAAAGTGAGTGAAATTCTCCTTGTGCTATAGTGTGCTTTAAAAAAACATTTTTTCTAGGGACAGAAAACTATAGGTAGGGAGAGTGTCAGTGTCTTTTACTGTGCGAATCCTTGTTTCTAGGGACAGGGAAGGACAGTGAGGGAATTCTCCTTGTGCTATAGTGTGCTTTAAAAAAACATCTTTTCTAGGGACAGAAAACTATAGGTAGGGAGAGTGTCAGTGTGTTTTACTGTGCGAATCCTTGTTTCTAGGGACAGGGAAGGACAGTGAGGGAATTCTCCTTGTGCTATAGTGTGCTTTAAAAAAACATTTTTTCTAGGGACAGAAAACTATAGGAAGGAAGAGTGTCAGTTTCTTTCACTGTGATAATCCTTGTTTCTAGGGACAAAGAAGGAAAGTGAGTGAAATTCTCCTTGTGCTATAGTGTGCTTTAAAAAAACATTTTTTCTAGGGACAGAAAACTATAGGTAGGGAGAGTGTCAGTGTCTTTTACTGTGCGAATCCTTGTTTCTAGGGACAGGGAAGGACAGTGAGGGAATTCTCCTTGTGCTATAGTGTGCTTTAAAAAAACATTTTTTCTAGGGACAGAAAACTATAGGAAGGAAGAGTGTCAGTTTCTTTCACTGTGATAATCTTTGTTTCTAGGGACAAAGAAGGAAAGTGAGTGAAATTCTCCTTGTGCTATAGTGTGCTTTAAAAAAACATTTTTTCTAGGGACAGAAAACTATAGGTAGGGAGAGTGTCAGTGTCTTTTACTGTGCGAATCCTTGTTTCTAGGGACAGGGAAGGACAGTGAGGGAATTCTCCTTGTGCTATAGTGTGCTAAAGCATTCCTCATCAACCATCTTTGAAATCCTTGTTTTTTTGGACAGTCAGGGAAATTGTCGTTGTGCTATTCTGTGCAAAAGCAATCATCCTCAACCATATTTAGAAATCCTTAAGTAAAGGGACAGAGAAGGACACCTGAAGGTAGCCCTTATTGCTTTTTTCCCATCTCCCTGCAGGCCATCTATTAGAATGTCTGGAAGGCAAACAAGGAGAGGCAGACAGTCAGGAGGCAATAAAAGAGGGCAAGCAGGCTCTGTGTCTGGGGGCAACAGTGCTGGTCGTGGACGCGGTGCATTGTCATCAGCACATGGCCATGGGACACGCTTGTCCTTCTTTTCGGCAGCTGGACATGTTGAGCCACATCATGCCGAAGACTTGGTAGAGTGGATGACCAAGCCCTCCTCCTCCTCCTCATCCTCTCTCACCCAGGCTCAGGGTACTGGAAAAGCAGCTGCCAAAGCGTCCTCTTCCCTGGTATCAATGTCAGACTCATCATCAGTCACTCCTTCCCTAGACCCACCATGTCCTCCTCCTGAGGAGTCCCCCGAACTGTTTGAGCACAGTGTTGGGTACATGCTCCAGGAGGATGCCCAGCGTTTCGAAGGGTCTGATGATGAAACCCAGCTAGAGGAAGGCAGTAGCGTGAGAGCAGACAGAGGGGATGCTCAAGAAGGACACCAATCTGGCAGTCATGTTCCAGCAGCTGCAGCATACTGCCAGATTGGCTCCAGTGATGAGGAGGGAGGTGATGATGAGGTCACTGACTCCACGTGGGTGCCTAATAGGAGAGAGGAGGAGGAGGAGGATGAGGAGGAGGCACATCTCCAACGAGGCAGGATGCCCTTTGGTGGCCAGCGTAAGGGCAGTACACCGACGGAATCACACCGCAGAGCTCCGCCTGTGCAGGGCGCTGCCTCTGCCCGTCATTCAAAAAGTTCTTTGGTGTGGGCCTTTTTTGAGGCTAGTGCATCAGATCGCACAGCTGCTGTTTGCAACATATGTCTCAAGCGTATATCGCGTGGCCAAAACATCAGCCGCTTGGGTACCACATGCCTGACCAGACATATGTTGACCTGCCATGCAGCTCGTTGGCAAGCCTACCTCAAAGACCCACACCAAAGAACAAAGCGGACCTCTCCTTGCACCGCATCAGCTGGGATCTCCAACCCCACTATAACTTCAGTCCTCTCTGAAACATGCACTGAGAGGAATGAAGGTGTAGAATTAGGTGTGTCACAGCCAAGTACTTGCGGCCACTCTGCTAGCAGTACACCGACGTCCGATTCTAGCAGGCAAATTTCCCTGCCCCAGCTGCTGGACCGTCGAAAGAAGTTCACTCCCAGCCATCCACATGCCCAGCGGTTGAATGCTAGCTTGGCTAAATTGCTAGCGCTTCAACTGCTGCCTTTTCAGTTGGTAGACTCGGCCCCCTTCCGTGAGTTTGTGCAATGTGCGGTTCCTCAGTGGCAGGTTCCCAAACGCCACTTTTTCTCACGGAAGGCTATTCCGGCTCTCTACCGGCATGTGGAAGGCAATGTCTTGGCCTCGCTGGACAGGGCGGTCAGCGGTAAGGTGCATATTACCGCTGACTCATGGTCCAGCAGGCATTGACAGGGACGTTACCTTTCTTTCACGGCCCATTGGGTCATTCTTTTGGCAGCTGGGAAGGATGCAGGACAAGGTGCAGTAGTGTTGGAGGTTGTTCCACCGCCACGCCTCCAAAATGCTACTACTGGTTGTGACACACCTCTCTCCTCCACCCCCTCCTCTTCTTCTTCCTCCATGGCCTCTTCCTGTGGTTTGTCCTCGGAACCAGCGGTGCTCCGTAGGCGTTCAAGGGGCTACGCAAGTACGCAGGCAAAAAGATGCCATGCCGTGCTTGCGCTGGTGTGTTTGGGGGACAGAAGCCACACTGGGGCAGAGGTCCTGTCTGCTCTGCAGGGCCAGGCCGAGAGGTGGTTGACGCCACGCCAGCTTAAGCCAGGAATGGTGGTTTGCGACAATGGCACCAACCTCCTCTCCGCCCTCCGACAGGGACAACTGACCCATGTGCCCTGTGTGGCTCACGTCCTTAACCTGGTGGTGCAGCGGTTCTTGGGCAGGTACCCGGGCTTACAGGATGTCCTGAGGCAGGCCAGGAAAGTCTGTGTGCATTTCCGCAGATCTTATAATGCCAGTGCTCGCCTGGCTGAGCTGCAAAAGGAGTTGAACCTGCCCAAGAACCGCCTTATATGTGACATGCCCACCAGGTGGAACTCAACGTTGGCCATGCTGCAGCGGCTGCACACGCAGCAGAGGGCCATCAATGAGTACCTGTGCGACTACGGCACCAGGACAGGGTCAGGGGAGCTTGGTTTTTTTTCTCCACGCCAGTGGGGCATGATCAGGGATGCATGCACTGTCCTGGCACCATTTGAGGAGGCCACGAGGATGGTGAGCAGTGACAGTGCATGCATCAGTGACACTGTACCTCTTGTCCACCTGTTGGAGCACACGCTGCGTGGAATAATGGACAGGGCACTTGAGGCAGAACAGAGGCAGGAAGAGGAGGACTTCCTTGCCTCTCAAGGCCCCCTTTACCCAGACAGTGTTCCTTCTGTCCCACCCATCGCACAGGAAGAGGAGGAGGAGGAGGAGGATTGTGTCAGCATGGAGGTGGAGGCTGGCACTCAGCATCATCAGCAGCAGTCTTTTAGGGATGATTTACAGTCCCAAGAAACCAGTGGACTTGTACGTGGCTGGGAAGAGGTGGCTGCGGATCATGTCGTCCTTAGTGACCCAGAGGACTCCGGAGCGAATGCCTCAGCAAACCTACGCTGCATGGCCTCCCTGATCCTGCAAAGTCTGCGGAAGGATCCTCGTATTCTTCGGATCAAGGAGAGGGACCATTACTGGCTGGCCACTCTCCTTGATCCACGGTACAAGGGTAAGGTTGCGGACCTTATGTTACCGTCGCAGAGGGAGCAGAGGATGAGACAACTCCGGGAGGCCTTGCAGAAAGGTCTGTGCAACGCGTTCCCAGAGACTGGGAGGTTACAAACTCCTGGTCCTGGACAACGAGTTGCTGAGGCTTCGGCCAGTCAAAGAAGGAGCGGTGGGGAAGGTGGCCGTCTGACCGATGCGTTCAGACAATTCTTTAGTCCGCAGCCCCAAAGTATGATCGGTTCCAGCAACCATCGCCAGCGTCTGATAAACATGGTGCAGGAATATCTAGGGGCAAGGTCAGACTTGGACACTTTCCCCACCGAAAATCCTCTGGCTTACTGGGTCTTGAGGATGGATCACTGGCCAGAGCTTGCACAGTATGCAATTGAGCTACTGGCCTGTCCTGCATCCAGCGTTCTTTCGGAACGCACATTCAGTGCTGCTGGAGGATTTGTCACGGATCACAGGGTGCGCCTGTCCACCGACTCGGTTGATCGACTGACTTTCATCAAGATGAACCAGTCTTGGATCACCACCAGCTACCACACACCTGATGCTGATATAACAGACTAATTGATTTTAACATGTCACATCCCTTCAAGACTGATGCTGATGCTGAGTGCCTGTGCTGTTATGTTGACTGGCTATCCTCCTCCTCCGAGTCCTCAATGATACGATTGATGATGATAGCTTGGAAGATCATTTTTGTTTATGGGTGCCGCCACCAGTGGCTAAGGCCCAATTTTTCAGCCCCTGTTTTACAGGGGCGTGTAATTACAATTTTTTTAGCAATAATTTGCCATAGGGCTCATTGCTGTGCTCCAAGTACAGTATCTGTGAGGGGTTGGAGTGTTGTGGCACCAGTGCCTAAGGCCCAATTTTTCAGCCCCTGTTTAACAGGGGCGTGTCATTACAATTTTTGAAGCAATACTTTGCAACAGGGCTCATTGCTGTGCTCCAAGTACAGTATCTGTGAGGGGTTGTAGTGTTGTGCCACCAGTGCCTAAGGCCCAATTTTTCAGCCCCTGTTCAACAGGGGCATGCAATTACAATTCTTGATCTAATAATTCACAGCAGGGCCCATTGCTGCACCCACCAAGAGTAACTCTGAGGGCTTACAGTGTTGTGGCAACGCCACCACCACCACCACCACGAAAGGCCCAATTTTTCAGCCCCTGTTCAAAAGGGGCATGTAATTACAATTCTTGATCTAATAATTCACAGCAGGGCCCATTGCTGCACCCACCAAGAGTAACTCTGAGGGCTTACAGTGTTGTGGCAACACCACCACCACCACCACGAAAGGCCCAATTTTTCAGCCCCTGTTCAACAGGGGCATGCAATTACAATTCTTGATCTAATAATTCACAGCAGGGCCCATTGCTGCACCCACCAAGAGTAACTCTGAGGGCTTACAGTGTTGTGGCAACGCCACCACCACCACCACCACGAAAGGCCCAATTTTTCAGCCCCTGTTCAAAAGGGGCATGTAATTACAATTCTTGATCTAATAATTCACAGCAGGGCCCATTGCTGCACCCACCAAGAGTAACTCTGAGGGCTTACAGTGTTGTGGCAACACCAACACCACCACCACCACCACGAAAGGCCCAATTTTTCAGCCCCTGTTCAACAGGGGCATGCAATTACAATTCTTGATCTAATAATTCACAGCAGGGCCCATTCCTTCACCCACCAAGAGTAACTCTGAGGGCTTACAGTGTTGTGGCAACACCACCACCACCACCACCACCACGAAAGGCCCAATTTTTCAGCCCCTGTTCAACAGGGGCATGCAATTACAATTCTTGATCTAATAATTCACAGCAGGGCCCATTGCTGCACCCACCAAGAGTAACTGTCAGGGCTTACAGTGTTGTGGCACCAGCACCACCATCAAAGGCCCAATTTTTACTACCACTGTTCAACAATTATATGTAATTAAAATTCCTGATATAATAGTTGACAGCTGGGCGTTCCAGCACCAACCAAGAGTAACTGTGAGTGCTTACAGTGTTGTGCCAACACCAACAACTAAGGGGCCTATTTCTGCAGAGTATATACGGCAGGTCCCTACTTTCAAACATCCAACTTACAAACGACTCCTACTTGCAAACGCAAGAAGACAACAGGAAGTGAGAGGAAATCTACCACTAGGAAGGAAAATTCTCTCCTGTAAGAATAAATATGGGAGAAAGGTGTCTCCTCTGTACTGATGCTTTATCAGCAATCCTTGTTTCAAGAAAAACACCACATTTCAAAAGCAGTTGTCATTGGGACGGAAAGTGAGGTGAAATGTTCTGAACAGGGGCACAGACAGCAAAACAAATGTTACAGGGGTGATAACCCTTACCTATGTTTTCCAAAAAGTTGAAAAATAGATTTTTGGGCTGGAGCTACACTTCAACAATGTACCTGTTCAAAATTACAAACACATTCTACATAAGAACAAACCTACAGTCCCTGTCTTGTATGCACCGCCTGTATACGGCTGTTCAGAGTATATAGGGCCTTTTTTATTTTATGTGCGGGGTTCCCCTTAATATCCATACAAGACCCAAAGGGGCTGGTAATGGGCTGGGGTGGGTGGGGGGGGTCATGGGGTAGCTATGCCATTTTTCTTAAAGATTTTCATCCATATTACCGGGACCAGACATTACATTAAAGCCGCAAGCAGTTTTAAATGGCTTTTTTTCCCTTTAGAAGTGTCATTTTGTGCAGGGACAGTTCTAAACACGGGAAACACGTGGCACTTCACAGGCATACTTTAGACTCCCCCCAGGTACGATATTTAAAGGAATATTTGACTTTTTTTTTTTCACTTTATGCATCATTAAAATGACTGCTCCCGAAAAACGACCGTTTTTAAAACTTCTTTTTGCATTGATACATGTCCCCTGGTGCACAACCCGGGTTCCCAAACCCTTTTTAGGACAATAACATGCATAATAGTTGTTATAATTAGCACTTTAGAATTCGAACGTTCGCATCCATTGTATTTAATAGGGTTCTAATGTTCGTACGAACTTTCGGTCCGTTCGCGGGTTCTGGTGCGAACCAAACCCGGGGGTGTTCGGCTCATCACTACTCGCATGGCCAAAACATCAGCCGCTTGGGCACCACGTGCTTGACCAGACATATGTTGACCTGCCATGCAGTTCGTTGGCAAGCGTACCTAAAAGACCCACACCAAAGAACAAAGCGGACCTCTCCTTGCTCCTCATCAGCTGGGATCTCCAACCCCACTATACCTTCAGTCCTCTCTGAAACCTGCACTGAGAGGAATGAAGGTGTAGAATTAGGTGTGTCACAGCCAAGTACTTGCGGGCAATCTGCCATTGGTACACCGACGTCAGATTGTACCAGGCAAATTTCCCTGCCCCAGCTGCTGCACCACCGAAAGAAGTTCGCTCCCAGCCATCCACATGCCCAGCGGTTGAATGCTAGCTTGGCTAATTTGCTAGCACTTTAACTGCTGCCTTTTCAGTTGGTAGACTCTGCCCCCTTCCGTGAGTTTGTGGAATGTGCGGTTCCTCAGTGGCAGGTAGTGATGAGCCGAACACCCCCGGGTTCGGTTCGCACCAGAACCTGCGAACGGACCGAAAGTTCGCGCGAACATTAGAACCCTATTAAATACAATGGATGCGAACGTTCGGATTCTAAAGTGCTAATTATAACGACTATTATCCATGTTATTGTCCGAAACAGAGTTTGGGAACCCGGGTTCTGCACCAGGGGACATGTATCAATGCAAAAAGAAGTTTTAAAAACGGAGCAGTCATTTTAATGATGCATAAAGTGAAAAAAAAAAAGTCAAATATTCCTTTAAATATTGTACCTGGGGGGTGTCTAAAGTATGCCTGTGAAGTGCCACGTGTTTCCCGTGTTTAGAACTGTCCCTGCACAAAATAACATTTCTAAAGGAAAAAAAGCCATTTAAAACTGCTTGCGGCTTTAATGCAATGTCTGGTCCCGGTAATATGGATGAAAATCTTTAGGAAAAATGGCATAGCTACCCCATCAACCCCCCCCCCCCCTACCCCAGCCCATTACCAGCCCCTTTGGGTCTTGTATGGATATTAAGGGGAACCCCGCACACAAAATAAAAAAGCCCCTATATACTCTGAACAGCCGTATACAGGCGGTGCATACAAGACAGGGACTGTAGGTTTGTTCTTATGTAGAATCTGTTTGTAATTTTGAACAGCTGCATTGTTTAAGTGTAGCTCCATGCCAAATTCCTTTTTTTTAGCTTTTTGGAAAACATAGGGAACGGTTATCACCCCTGTCACATTTTTTTTGCTGTCTGTGCCCCTGTTCAGAACATTTCACCTCACTTTGCGTCCCAATGACAACTGTTTTTGAAATGTGGTGTTTGTATTGAAACAAGGATTGGTGATAAAGCATCAGTAGAGAGGAGACACCTTTCTCCCATATTAATTCTTACAGGAGAGAATTTTCCTTCCAAGGGGTAGATTTCCTCTCACTTCCTGTTGTCTTCTTCCGTTTGCAAGTAGTAGTAGTTTGTAAGTTGGATGTTTGAAAGTAGGGACCTGCCGTATATACTCTGCAGAAATTGGCCCCTTAGGTGTTGGTGTTGGCACAACACTGAAAGCACTCACAGTTATTCTTGGTGGGTGCTGGAACGCCCTGCTGTCAAGTATAATATCAGGAATTGTAATAACATATAATTGTTGATCAGTGGTAGTAAAAATTGGGCCTTTGATGGTGGTGCTGGTGCCACAACACTGTAAGGCCTGACAGTTACTCTTGGTGGGCGCAGCAATGGTCCCTGCTGTGAATTATTAGATCAATAATTATAATTGCATGCCCCTGTTGAACAGGGGCTGAAAAACTGGGCCTTTGGTGGTGGTGGTGGTGGTGATGGTGTTGCTGGTGCCACAACACTGTAAGGCCTGACAGTTACTCTTGGTGGGCGCAGCAATGGGCCCTGCTGTGAATTATTAGATCAATAATTATAATTGCATGCCCCTGTTGAACAGGGGCTGAAAAATTGGGCCTTAGGCACTGGTGGAACAACACTGCAACCCCTCACAGATACTGTACTTGGAGCACAGCAATGAGGCCTGTTGCAAAGTATTGCATCAAAAATTTTAATTACACGCCCCTGTTAAACAGGGGCTGAAAAATTGGGCCTTAGCCACTGGTGGCGTCACCCATAAACCAAAATGATCTTCCAAGCTATCATCGTTAATCGTATCATTGAGGAGGAGGAGGAGGATAGCCAGACAACATAACAGCACAGGCACTCAGCATCAGCATCAGTCTTGAAGGGATGTGACATTTTAAAATCAATTAGTCTGTTATATCAGCATCTGGTGTGTGGTAGCTGGTGGTGATCCAAGACTGGTTCATCTTGATGAAAGTCAGTCGATCAACCGAGTCGGTGGACAGGCGCACCCTGTGATCCGTGACAAATCCTCCAGCAGCACTGAATGTGCGTTCTGAAAGAACGCTGGATGCAGGACAGGCCAGTAGCTCAATTGCATACTGTGCAAGCTCTGGCCAGTGATCCATCCTCAAGACCCAGTAAGCCAGAGGATTTTCGGTGGGGAAGATGTCCAAGTCTGACCTTGCCCATAGGTATTCCTGCACCATGTATATCAGACGCTGGCGATGGTTGCTGGAACCGATCATACTTTGGGGCTGCGGACTAAAGAATTGTCTGAACGCATCGGTCAGACGGCCACCTTCCCCACCGCTCCTTCTTTGACTGGCCGAAGCCTCAGCAACTCGTTGTCCAGGACCAGGAGTTTGTAACCTCCCAGTCTCTGGGAACGCGTTGCACAGACCTTTCTGCAAGGCCTTCCGGAGTTGTCTCATCCTCTGCTCCCTCTGCGACGGTACGATAAGGTCCGCAACCTTACCCTTGTACCGTGGATCAAGGAGAGTGGCCAGCCAGTAATGGTCCCTCTCCTTGATCCGAAGAATACGAGGATCCTTCCGCAGACTTTGCAGGATCAGGGAGGCCATGCAGTGTAGGTTAGCTGAGGCATTCGGTCCGGAGTCCTCTGGGTCACTAAGGACGACATGATCCGCAGCCACCTCCTCCCAGCCACGTACAAGTCCACTGGTTTCTTGGGACTGTAAATCATCCCTAAAAGACTGCTGCTGATGATGCTGAGTGCCAGCCTCCACCTCCATGCTGACACAATCCTCCTCCTCCTCCTCCTCCTCTTCCTGTGCGATGGGTGGGACAGAAGGAACACTGTCTGGGTAAAGGGGGCCTTGAGAGGCAAGGAAGTCCTCCTCTTCCTGCCTCTGTTCTGCCTCAAGTGCCCTGTCCATTATTCCACGCAGCGTGTGCTCCAACAGGTGGACAAGAGGTACAGTGTCACTGATGCATGCACTGTCACTGCTCACCATCCTCGTGGCCTCCTCAAATGGTGCCAGGACAGTGCATGCATCCCTGATCATGCCCCACTGGCGTGGTGAAAAAAACCCGAGCTCCCCTGACCCTGTCCTGGTGCCGTAGTCGCACAGGTACTCATTGATGGCCCTCTGCTGCGTGTGCAGCCGCTGCAGCATGGCCAACGTTGAGTTCCACCTGGTGGGCATGTCACATATAAGGCGGTTCTTGGGCAGGTTCAACTCCTTTTGAAGCTCAGCCAGGCGAGCACTGGCATTATAAGATCTGCGGAAATGCACACAGACTTTCCTGGCCTGCCTCAGGACATCCTGTAAGCCCGGGTACCTGCCCAAGAACCGCTGCACCACCAGGTTAAGGACGTGAGCCATACAGGGCACATGGGTCAGTTGTCCCTGTCGGAGGGCGGAGAGGAGGTTGGTGCCATTGTCGCAAACCACCATTCCTGGCTTAAGCTGGCGTGGCGTCAACCACCTCTCGGCCTGCCCCTGCAGAGCAGACAGGACCTCTGCCCCAGTGTGGCTCCTGTCCCCCAAACACACCAGCGCAAGCACGGCATGGCATCTTTTTGCCTGCGTACTTGCGTAGCCCCTTGAACGCCTACGGAGCACAGCTGGTTCCGAGGACAAACCACAGGAAGAGGCCATGGAGGAAGAAGAAGAGGAGGGGGTGGAGGAGAGAGGTGTGTCACAACCAGTAGTAGCATTTTGGAGGCGTGGGGGTGGAACAACCTCCAACACTACTGCACCTTGTCCTGCATCCTTCCCAGCTGCCAAAAGAGTGACCCAATGGGCCGTGAAAGAAAGGTAACGTCCCTGTCCATGCCTGCTGGACCATGAGTCAGCGTTAATATGCACCTTACCGCTGACCGCCCTGTCCAGCGAGGCCAAGACATTGCCTTCCACATGCCTGTAGAGAGCCGGAATAGCCTTCCGTGCGAAAAAGTGTCGTTTGGGAACCTGCGACTGAGGAACCGCACATTGCACAAACTCACGGAAGGGGGCCGAGTCTACCAACTGAAAAGGCAGCAGTTGAAGCGCTAGCAATTTAGCCAAGCTAGCATTCAACCGCTGGGCATGTGGATGGCTGGGAGTGAACTTCTTTCGACGGTCCAGCAGCTGGGGCAGGGAAATTTGCCTGCTAGAATCGGACGTTGGTGTACTGCTAGCAGAGTGCCCGCAAGTACTTGCCTGTGACACACCTAATTCTACACCTTCATTCCTCTCAGAGCAGGTTTCAGAGAGGAGTGAATGTATAGTGGGGTTGGAGATCCCAGCTGATGCGGTGCAAGAAGAGGTCAGCTTTGTTCTTTGGTGTGGGTCTTTAAGGTAGGCTTGCCAACGAGCTGCATGGCAGGTCAACATGATCATGATCATGTCTGATCAAGCATGTGGTGCCCAAGCGGCTGATGTTTTGGCCACGCGATATACGCTTGAGACATATGTTGCAAACAGCAGCTGTGCGATCTGATGCACTCGCCTCAAAAAAGGCCCAAACCAAAGAACTTTTTGAATGACGGGCAGAGGCAGCGCCCTGCACAGGCGGAGCTCTGCGGTGTGATTCCGTCGGTGTGCTGCCCATACGCTGGCCACTCAAGGGCATCCTGCCTCGTTGGAGATGTGCCTCCTCCTCATCCTCCTCCTCCTCCTCCTCTCTCCTATTAGGCACCCACGTGGAGTCAGTGACCTCATCATCCCCTCCCTCCTCATCACTGGAGCCAATCTGGCAGTATGCTGCAGCTGCTGGAACATGACTGCCAGATTGGTGTCCTTCTTGAGCATCCCCTCTCTCTGCTCTCACGCTGCTGCCTTCCTCTAGCTGGGTATCATCATCAGATCCTTCCAAACGCTGGGCATCCTCCTGGAGCATGTACCCAACACTGTGCTCAAACAGTTCGGGGGACTCCTCAGGAGGAGGGCATGGTGGGTCTAGGGAAGGATTGACTAATGAAGATAATGATACCAGAGAAGAGGACGCTTTGGCAGCTGCTTTGCCACTACCCTGAGCCTGGGTGAGAGAGGATGAGGGGGATGAGGTGGGCTTGGTCATCCACTCTACCAAGTCTTCGGCATGATGTGGCTCAACATGTCCAGCTGCCGAAAACAAGGACAAGCGTGTCCCATGGCCATGTGCTGATGACAATGCACCGCGTACACGACCAGCACTGTTGCCCCCAGACACAGAGCCTGCTTGCCCTCTTTTTTTGCCTCCTGACTGTCTGCCTCTCCTTGGTTGCCTTCCAGACATTTTAATGGATGGCCTGCAGGGAGATGGGAAAAACAGCAATATGGGCTACCTTCAGGTGTATATTGTGCAGGAGGCTTAGCAACAATGACACTGACACTGTCCCCTGCCTATCCTTCTCTGTCCCTAAACACAAGGATTGAAAATATGGTTCAGCAAAAAAGTTTTAGAACAGAATAGCACACTGACACTTTCCCTCACTGTCCTACTCTGTCCCTCCCTACAAACAAGATTTAGCACAGAATAGCACACTGATAATTTCTACGAGTGTCCTTCTCTGTCCCTCAACTCAGGGATTGAAAATATGGAACAGCAAAATAGTTTTAGAACAGAATAGCACACTGTCAGTTTCACTCACTGTACCTCTCTGTCCCTCAACTCAAGGATTGAAAATATGGTTCAGCAAAATAGTTTTAGAACACAATAGCACACTGACACTTTCCCTCACTGTAGCTCTCTGTCCCTCAACTCAAGGATTGAAAATATGGTTCAGCAAAATAGTTTTAGAACACAATAGCACACTGACACTTTCCCTCACTGTCGCTCTCTGTCCCTCAACTCAAGGATTGAAAATATGGTTCAGCAAAATAGTTTTAGAACACAATAGCACACTGACACTTTCCCTCACTGTAGCTCTCTGTCCCTCAACTCAAGGATTGAAAATATGGAACAGCAAAATAGTTTTAGAACAGAATAGCACACTGTCAGTTTCCCTCACTGTACCTCTCTGTCCCTCAACTCAAGGATTGAAAATATGGAACAGCAAAATTGATTTAGAACAGAATAGCACACTGTCAGTTTCACTCACTGTACCTCTCTGTCCCTCAACTCAAGGATTGAAAATATGGAACAGCAAAATTGATTTAGAACAGAATAGCACACTGTCAGTTTCACTCACTGTACCTCTCTGTCCCTCAACTCAAGGATTGAAAATATGGAACAGCAAAATTGGTTTAGAACAGAATAGCACACTGACACTTTCCCTCACTGTAGCTCTCTGTCCCTCAACTCAAGGATTGAAAATATGGTTCAGCAAAATAGTTTTAGAACAGAATAGCACACTGACACTTTCCCTCACTGTAGCTCTCTGTCCCTCAACTCAAGGATTGAAAATATGGTTCAGCAAAATAGTTTTAGAACACAATAGCACACTGACACTTTCCCTCACTGTCCTACTCTGTCCCTCCCTACAAACAAGATTTAGCACAGAATAGCACACTGATAATTTCTACGAGTGTCCTTCTCTGTCCCTCAACTCAGGGATTGAAAATATGGAACAGCAAAATTGATTTAGAACAGAATAGCACACTGTCAGTTTCACTCACTGTACCTCTCTGTCCCTCAACTCAAGGATTGAAAATATGGTTCAGCAAAATAGTTTTAGAACACAATAGCACACTGACACTTTCCCTCACTGTAGCTCTCTGTCCCTCAACTCAAGGATTGAAAATATGGTTCAGCAAAATAGTTTTAGAACAGAATAGCACACTGTCAGTTTCCCTCACTGTACCTCTCTGTCCCTACAAACAAGGATTAGCACAGAATAGCACACTGTCACTGACACTCTCCCTACCTATCCTTATTTGTCCCTAAACACAAGGAATCCAGGATTAGTAAAGGAAAAAAAATGACACTGTCCCTGCCTATGCTTCTCTTTCCCTGCTCCGGAACACACTACACAAGGCCGCCGCGCTGGCGGCCTTTTATAGTGTGGGGCGTGTACTAAACCCCATCAGCAATAATTGGCCACAGGCATCCTGCCTGTGGCCAATCATTGCTCTCCTCGCTGCCTGCGCTGTGATTGGCCAAGCATGCGGGGTCACAGTGCATGCCTGGCCAATCACAGCGCCTGGATGACACTGCGATGGCGTAGTGCATTGTGGGCCGTTCGCGTCACTCGAATTTGGCGCGAACGGCCCAAATCGTTCGATCTTCGTCGAACGATCGAACAGCCGATGTTCGAGTCGAACGTATGTTCGACTCGAACACGAAGCTCATCCCTAGTGGCAGGTTCCCAAACGCCACTTTTTCTCACGGAAGGCGATTCCGGCTCTTTACCAGCATGTGGAAGGCAATGCCTTGGCCTCGCTGGACAGGGCGGTCAGCGGTAAGGTGCATATTACCGCTGACTCATGGTCCAGCAGGCATGGACAGGGACATTACCTATCTTTCACGGCGCATTGGGTGACTCTGCTGGCAGCAGGGAAGGATGCAGGACAAGGTGCAGTAGTGTTGGAGGTTGTTCCGCCACCACGCCTCCATAATGTTACTACTGGTGATTCTGACACACTTCTCCCCTCCACCCCCTCCTCTTTTTCTTCCTCCATGGCCTCTACCTGTGCTTTGTCCTCAGAACCAGCGGTGCTCCGTTAGGCGTTCAAGGGGCTACGCAAGTACGCAGGCAAAGAGATGCCATGCGTTGCTTGAGCTGGTGTGCTTGGGGGACAGAAGCCACACTGGGGCAGAGGTTCTGTCGGCTCTGCAGGGGCAGGCTCAGAGGTGGTTGATGCCAAGCCAACTTAAGCCAGGAAAGGTGGTTTGGACAATGGCACCAACCTACTCTCCGCCCTCCGACAGGGACAACAGACCCATGTGCCCTGTTTGGCTCTTGTCCTTAACTTGGTGGTGCAGCGGTTCTTGGGTGGTGCTTACAGGAGGTCCTGAAGCAGGCCAGGAAACTCTGTGGGCATTTCCGCCAGTCATATAATGCCAGTGCTCGGCTGGCTGACCTGCAAAAGGATTACAACCTTCCCAAGAACCGCCTAATCTGTGACATGCCCACCAGGTGGAACTCTACGTTGGCCATGCTGCAGCGGCTGCACACGCAGCCGAGGGCCATCAATGACTATCTGTTGCAATATGGCACCAGGACAGGGTCAGGGGAGCTTGGTTTTTTTCCCCATGCCAGTGGGCCATGATCAGGGATGCATGCACTGTCCTGGCACCATTTGAGGAGGCCACGAGGATGGTGAGCAGTGTGACAGTGCATGCATCAGTGACACTGTCCCTCTTGTCTATCTGTTGGAGCACACGCTGCATGGAATAATGGACAGGGCACTTGTAGCAGGACAGAGGCAGGAGGAGGAGGACTTCCTTACCTCTCAAGGCCCCCTTTATCCAGACAGTGTTCCTGCTGGCCCAGCTATCACACAGAAAGAGGAGGAGGAGGAGGATTGTGTCAGCATGGAGGTGGAGCCTAGCACTCAGCATCAGCAGCAGTCTTCAAGGGATCAATTACAGTCTCAAGACACCCATGGACTTTTACCTGGCTGGGAGGAGGTGGCTGCTGATCATGTCGTCCTGAATGACCCAGAGGACTCCGGACCGAATGCCTCAGCAAACCTACGCTGCATGGCCTCCCTGATCCTGAAAAGCCTGGGGAGGGATTCTCGTATTCGTGCGATCAAGGAGAGGGATCATTACTGGCTGGCAACCCTCCTTGATCCACGTTACAAGGGTAAGGTTGCGGACCTTATCATGCCATCGCAGAGGGAGCAGAGGATGAAGCATCTTTGGGAGGCCTTGCAGAAAGGTCTGTGCAATGCGTTCCCAGAGACTGGGAGGTTAAAAATTCCTGGTCCTGGACAACGTGTTGCTGAGGCTTCGGTCAGTCAAAGAAGGAGCGGTGGAGAAGGTGGCCGTCTGACCGATGCGTTCAGACAATTTTTTAGTACGCAGCCCCAAGGTATGATCGGTTCCAGCAACCATCGCCAACGTCTGGTTTACATGGTGCAGGAATACCTAGGGGCAAGATCAGACTTGGACACCTTTCCCACCGAAAATCCTCTGGCTTACTGGGCCTTGAGGATGGATCACTGGCCAGAGCTTGCACAGTATGCAATTGAGCTACTGGCCTATCCTGCATCCAGCGTTCTTTCGGAACGCACATTCAGTGCTGCTGGAGGCTTTGTAACCGATCACAGGGTGCGCCTGTCCACCGACTCGGTCGATTGACTGACCTTCATAAAAATGAATCAGTCTTGGATCACCACCAGCTACCAAGAACCTGATGCTGATGTAACCGAATAATTTTTTTTTAAATGTCAGATCCCTTGAAGACTGCCTATGCTGATGCTGAGTGACTATCCTCTTCCTCCTCAATGATCATGCTGATAGCTTGTAAGAACATTTTTGGTTCTGGGCACCATCACCAGTGGCTAAAGTCCAATTTTTCAGCCCCTGTTTAACAGGGGCGTGTATTTACAATTTTTAATGCAATGCTTTGCAGCAGGGCTCATTGCTGCTCTCCAACTACAGTATCTGTGAGGGGTTGCAGTGTTTTAGCACCAGCACCAGTGCCTAAGGCCCAATTTATCTGCCCCTGTTTAACAGGGGCGTGTAATTACAATTTTTGATGCAATACTTTGCAGCAGGGCCCATTCCTGCGCCCACCAAGATTAACTGTGAGGGCTTACAGTGTTGTGGCAAACCCCACATTTTCAAAAAAACAGTTGTCATTGGGACGAAAAGTAAGGTGAAATGTTCTGAACAGGGGCACAGACAGCAAAACAAATGTTACAGGGGTGATAACCCTTCCCTATGTTTTCCAAAAGCTTAAAAATTGATATTTGGGCTGGAGCTACACTTAAAAAATTTACCCGTTCCAAATTACAAACAGATTCTACTTAACCCCCTTGGCGGTATTCCCGAGTCTGGCTCGAGGTGAGTTTTTAATGCGAAGAGCGGAAACCCTGAGCCAGACTCGGGCTGCATCGCTGTATCCAGGGAAAGATACTTACCCTGTTCCCTGGATGCTGCGATGTCTTCCCGCAGTGTGGGCGAGCCGTGTCTCACTCGATTCGCACTGCCGGGTGCCGAGCTCCGTTCCCTGCGACGTTGCGGCGCACGGGGGCGGAGTTTGGTGCCAAATTCAAAAAGTGAAAAACACAGTATAGATACAGTATACTGTAATCTTACTGATTACAGTACTGTATCAAATAATAACACACCCCTTTGTCCCTAGTGGTCTGTCCAGTGTCCTGCATGCACTTTTATATTATAAAAACTGTTCCTTCTGCCTGGAAACTGGAGATTGTCCATAGCAACCAAAAAGTGGCCCTTTATGTCTTAAGTGATTTTAGGCCAGCTAAAAAACAGCGATAATAAATTAGAATCACTTGCAGAATTGAGCGATAGCGATTTGTGGGGAAATTCGTCATCCAACACTAAATCTAATGACAGCGACAATTCTGCAACTGAGCAAATTTCAGTGTTTTTGATTACATTATTGAATAATTTTTATTATAATTACATTACTATTTGTTATAATTATTTATAGCCATTTATTATATTATAATTTATCATACCCGGGATGTCTACTAGACTTTTGTTTGGTCAGGTTTAAGTAAGTAATTACTAAGAATTGCAGGCCTACAATACATAACACCAAATTTCCATGCAAAATAATTGTACCGCTTTTGGTACATAATTCCAGACAGAATCATACCGCCAGGGAGGTTAAGAACAAACCTACAGTCCCTGTCTTGTTTGCACCACCTGTATACTGCTGTTTAGAGTATATAGGGCGTTTTTTAAATTTGGGTGCGGGGTTCCCCTTAATATCCATACAAGACCCAAAGGGGCTGGGGGGGGGGGGGTACCCATGCCATTTTTATCAATGATTTTCATCCATGTTGCCGGGACCAGACATGACATTAAAGCCACAAGCTGTTTAAAATGACTTTTTTTCCTTTAGAAATGTCATTTTGTGCAGGGACAGTTCTAAACACGGGAAACAAGCGCCACTTCACAGGCATACTATACACACCCCCCAGGTACGATATTTAAAGGAATATTTCACTTTTTTTTTCACTTTAAGCATTATTAAAACCACTGCTCCCGAAAAAACGGCAGTTTTTAAAACTTCTTTTTGCATTGATACATGTCCCCTGGGACAGGACCCGGGTCCCCAAACACTTTTTAGGACAATAACTTGCATATTAGCCTTGATAATTGCCACTTTTGATTTTGAACGTTCACGTCCATTGTATTTAATAGGGTTCTAAAGTTCGCGCAAACTTACGGTCCGTTCGCAGGTTCTGGTGCGAACTGGACCGGGGGGTGTTCGGCTCATCCCTGCCTCTTACTAAATACAATGGACTGTCTATTTTCCAAAAAGGGATTATCTGGGGGTAATCATACTTTCCTGTCATTTTTGGCCCTCAAGAAATGAGATCGGCCGTCAGTACATCAGGATTGGTGGATTGTCAGATATACAGTATCTGACAAAAGTAAGTACACCCCTCAGTCACATTTGTGTAAATCTTTTCTTGTATCTTTTCATGTGACAACACTGAAGAAATGACACTTTGCTACAATGTAAAGTAGTGAGTGTACAGCTTGTATAACAGTGTAAATTTGCTGTCCCCACAAAATAACTCAACACACAGCCATTAATGTTTAAACAGCTGGCCACAAAAGTCAGTACACCCCTAAGTGAAAATGTCCAAATTGGGGCCCAAAGTGTCAATATTTTTCGTGGCCACCATTATTTTCCAGCACTGCCTTAACCCTCTTGGGCATGGAGGTCACCAGAGCTTCACAGGTTGCCACTGGAGTCCTCTTCCCCTCCTCCATGACGACATCACGGAGCTGGTGGATGTTAGAGACCTTGCGCTCCTCCACCTTCCGTTTGAGGATGCCCGACAGATGATCAATAGGGTTTAGGTCTGGAGACATGCTTGGCTAGTCCATCACCTTTACCCCCAGCTTCTTTAGCAAAGCAGTGGTGGTCTTGGAGGTGTGTTTGGGGTGGTTATCATGTTGGAATACTGCCCTGCGGTCCAGTCTCTGAAGAGAGGGGATCATGCTCTGCTTCAGTATGTCACAGTACATGTTGGCATTCATGGTTCCCTCAATGATCTGTAGCTCCCCAGCACTCATGCAGCCCCAGACCATGACACTCCCACCACCATGCTTGACTGTAGGCAAGACACACTTGTCTTTGTACTCCTCACCCGGTTGCCGCCACACACACTTGACACCATCTGAACCAAATAAGTCCTGGTCTCATCAGACCACAGGACATGGTTCCAGTAATCCAAGTCCTTAGTCTGCTTGTCTTCAGCAAACTGTTTGCGGTCTTTCTTGTGCATCATCTTTAGAAGAGGCTTCCTTCTGGGATGACAGCCATGCAGACCAATTTGATGCAGTGTGCGGTGTATGGTCTGAGCACTGACAGGCTGACCCCCCCCCCTCCCCTTCAACCTCTGCAGCAATGCTGGCAGCACTCATACGTCTATTTCCCAAAGACAACCTCTGGATATGACGCTGAGCAGGTGACCTCAACTTCTTTTGTGGACCATGGCGAGGCCTGTTTTTATTTATTTATTTTTTCCAATAAGTTTTTATTCGTTTTTACAGGTGTACAGAAGGTTATAGACAATCAAATATTGTGTACAGAGTGTCAACCAAAGAAGTTCTAAGACAAATAATACAACGTATGATATTAACAATACAGCAATAAACAAATAGAATACAGAAGCAGTCTTGACTTTTAAATAATCGGATAGTTGAATATTCATCCAGTACCAACCAGACGTATGTGGAGGTGATTGGAATACTTGGGGTCGGCGGTGGAGAGGATAATGTAACTCTAATAAGAGGGGTTGGAGAGTGCATTTGGATCAGGGTCCCAAATGAAGTATAATCCATACCGACAAAGACCAGCCTCAGACCCATTCACCCCTGAAGGGAACTGGCCGTAAATGGGCGGGGGCCAAGGGAGATTGGAAGCGTGGTGTAAACCTGAACGGTAGGGTAGAATGTATCAGGGATCCCCTAGCAGGATATTGGTTACCCACACTGAGTGGGAATGTGAATCCAGTGACCTTACAGGAGTGTGTTCTCACTCTAACAGGTGTGCCAATAGTAGTGGTAACGGTTTGGTCAGCGTGTTCGATAAAAGAAAATGGGTCTGTGTGAACCAGTAGGGGAGAGGGGAAAGAAGGGTAGGAGGACAGGCGGGGATACGGGTGTAACAACTGATCCGGGAGTGTATTTTAAGAGGGTTAAGACAAGCTATGAGTTGGAGAAGAGTGTGTTGTAGATTCTCTATAGTGGGTCCAGCAGGCCCATGTATCACTGAATTTCGTTGGATTGTCGTGCGCTTGAAGTATGAGTTTTTCTATGTCGGCTGTTCTGTCGACCCGTTTAAGCCATTCTGAGATTGTGGGTGGGGTGGTGCTTCTCCAGTGTACTGGGACACATAGGTTAGCTGTGTTAATAAAATGCACAGTGAGGGATTTTTTGTAAACAGAGAAGGGCAGGCAGGTGTGGTGTAACAAAAATTGAGCGGGAGTGAAATCTGGGGTATATGTAGAGATCTGCGAAATAAGACAGTGTATCTCAGTCCACAATGGTTGGATAAGAGGGCAATCCCACCAGATGTGGATTAGGGAGCCTAGGTCTGCAATTGCATCTCCAACAGGTCGGAGGTACACTGGGGTGGAATTTATGGATCCTGTCAGGCGTCCTATACCACTTGGAGAATATTTTGTATCGGTTTTCTTGGGTGGAGACATTAATGGAGCCCTTATAAATATGTGTGTGTATATGCGCTCCCATTCAACCGTAGAGAGTTGCATGGACATTTCAGCTTCCCAGCGACAGACAAGTTTGTCATCTTTTATGTTATAAGTGGAGAACAGGAGCACATACATAGATGATATCAGATGACGTTGGGGTTCTCCATTGTTACACATTGTTTTCGAAGGGTGTGAGGTCCCGGTGCCATAGAGAATGCGAGTCAGCCGTGTTAAGAAAATGTCGGATTTGCAAATATTTGTAGAATGGAATGTGATATTCTGGGAGTTTAGAGGAAAGTGCCTGGTATGACAAGAGGTTTTCATCTTGGAAGAAGTTGTGAGCTCTGGAGCGTGAGCTATAGGGGTTAGTAGTCACGTCGCGTAGAGTTAGGCCTGGGGGGAAGTCAGGGTTACGGTCTAGAGGGGTCATAGGTCCAGGGGAGGATCGCTAGGGGTTTGCAAGCAAGTTTGAAGAGCGCTAGTGTAGTCCCAATGACGGGGTGCGTAGTGCAGTCTTTGGGAGTGGACTTGTATGTGATCCAAGGTAAGTGCAACACTGGGAATGCAGTGAAGGGGTCTTCGAGAGTGATCCAATCTTTGATGTGACCATGGACATGCCAGTCCACTATCCTAGTTAAGTGACATGCCCAGTGGTATTTTTGGATATCTTCTTGTGTACAGGTCGGTTAATTTATTAGTGAGTTTGATACCAAGGTATGTGAGTTCATGAGGTTCCCAGCCAAAAGGGAAATTGGTTTTGCATTGTGAGACTAGTTTGGTAGGTATGGGTGATGTTTAGTGCCTTCGATTTCGCGAAGTTGATTTGCAGGTTAGATAAATTCTTGAATAGTGCAAAATCCATAAGAAGGTTGGGGATAGTCGTGATAGGGTCTCTAAGGAAAAGTAAAATATCATCCGCGTAAGCAGCTATTTTATACTGTTTATTGTTGAAATCAATGCCTTTGATATTCGGGTTGTCCCTCAATTTGCGAAGCATAGGCTCCATGGTAAGGATGAATATTAGGGGGGAAAGGGGGCAACCCTGGCAGGTGCCATTCGACACTGGGAAGGCGTTCGACAGGCGGTCGTTGATTCTAAGTTTAGCAGTCGGGGACGAATATAAACCCATGACCATTTGAAGTAAGCGGGGGGGGAATCCCATAACCCGTAATGTAGCTTCCATGTAGTCCCAGGCCACTCTGTTGAACGCCTTCTTAGCATCCAGGGAGAGGAAGAAACCTTGGGTAGATGTTTTAGAGAGCCAGCGGTGGACATTTAAGGCCTCGATGGTGTTGTCTCTGGCTTCCCTACCAGGGACAAAACCGACCTGATCTAGTGAGATTAATCTATGTAGCAGGGGGAGGATGCGGTTAGCTATGACTTTGGCATAGAGTTTTAGATCTACGTTAAGGAGCGAAATCGGACGGTAATTAGGGACCAACATGGGGTCTTTACCCGGTTTAGGATGAGCGTAACATGGGCTTCAAAGATCTCACTGTTGACAGCAGAATGGGACTCTATGTCGTTGAAAGCCTTAAAGTGGAGTTCCACCCATTTTTTTATGTTTGTCTGTGCTGCATGCCCTTAGCACATAGTTTTCACAATGGGCAATATTATTATTTTTTTTGGATTGTAAATACCTTTTTTTCCTTTTTTTCAGCCTAACTTCCTGGTCTTAATAGCCTAGGCTATTATGTCACAAGGCAATTCGCAAGGGTTCCTGGGATATCAGCGTCATGTATCCCATGACTCCTTGTGAATCGCCTCCTACCGAAATCTCGCGTGTTTTGTGTGACACTGTCATATTATAATTGTGTGCAGACAGAGAGAGGAGGTTTCAGAAGTCATCAGAGATGTGTGGGTGGGCGGGACCGAGCAGCTATCGCACACCAGCCAATAGGATGGGGTCAGGGCGGGCCGCTACATGTATGCGGCTCCGCCCCTTTTCTAAAGAAGCCAAATAATTGGCTGGTGTGCGATAGCTGCTTTGTTCCGCCCACCCACACATAGCTGATGACTTCTGTAAGCTCCTCTCTCTCTCGCTGCACACAGTTATTATACAAGACAGTGTCACACAAAACACCAGCTTCCAGCATGCTCAGTCTTATAATATAACTTCTGAAAGCTCCTCTCTCTCTCTCTCTCTCTCCCTGCATACAGTAATAGTATATAAAGGGCTTTTTTTCAGCCAGAACGAAACCTGAGACACTGAGGTTGTTCTGCAGTGGTCAGAGCTGGGGGGGGTGTATTTAGATTGGGCACAGTGAGAGCTGTGGGGGGAGATATGGATTAAGCTGAGCTGTAGATAAGGGTGCAGAGGTGACATGTGGAGGGGCAGAGCGATAGTCTGTGGATGGGTTTAGCAGAGGTGAGATAGTCTGCGGATGTGATGTGCAGAGCAGGGGTGAGATAGTCTGCGGATGGGATGTGCAGAGGTGAGATAGTCTGTGGATGGGATGTGCAGAGCAGAGGTGAGATAGTCTGCGGATGGGATGTGCAGAGGTGAGATAGTCTGTGGATGGGATGTGCAGAGGTGAGATAGTCTGTGGATGGGATGTGCAGAGCAGAGGTGAGATAGTTTGCGGATGGGATGTGCAGAGGTAAGATAGTCTGGATGGGATGTGCAGAGGTGAGATAGTCTGTGGATGGGATGTGCAGAGGTGAGATAGTCTGCGGATGGGATGTGCAGAGGTGAGATAGTCTGCGGATGGGATGTGCAGAGGTGAGATAGTCTGCGGATGGGATGTGCAGAGGTGAGATAGTCTGCGGAGGGGATGTGCAGAGCAGAGGTGAGATAGTCTGCGGAGGGGATGTGCAGACAGAGGTGAGATAGTCTGCTGAGGGGATGTGCAGAGCATATATATCCTCTACACACTGTAACTGCAGCTAACTGACTCGCCTGCCTGCTCTAACTCAATATAAATGACACTGTATGTGTCTCTCTCTCTCTCTCTCTCTGTAAGCTTTCTCTTTAACCAACACCGCAACACACTACACAAGGCCGCCACAGAGGCGGCTTTATATAGGGTGGGGCGTGTACTAAACCCCCTTAGACATAATTGGTCAAAGCCACCCTGGCTTTGGCCAATTATGGCTCTCCGTTTTTTGTGCGCTGTGATTGGCCAAAGAATGCGGGTCACATAGTGCATGCTTGGCCAATCATCAGCCAGCAATGCACTGTGATGCCGCAGTGAATTATGGGCCATGACGCGCCACTCGAATTTGGAGCGAACGGCCCATAATGTTTGCAAACCGATGAACAACCGAACAGGTGATGTTCGAGTCGAACATGGGTTTGATTCGAACTCGAAGCTCATCCCTAGTAAGAGGCATGGCAAGTTTTTGGAAGTTGTAATTTATTGTCATATATTTTTTGGAAAATTAACAAATTATCTATTGTTTACTTTTGTCATATGACCTGCTGTGATTGGTCACAATGGTCACATGGTACCGACAGCGAGCCGGTACTCTGATCAGGTGACAGATGGCGTGACTGCATGGCCCGATCCGGCAGGATGTCATATGACGTCCACCTGAAATATATGAGCGGCCCGCCCAGCTTTCATTTTGTTATAGGCTGGACAGGAAGGGGGTAAATGAGTGAGCTGTTCCTTCTGCTCAGTCAGTATCTGGATAAATGAAGTCCTCCGTCATGATAACGTCGCCCTGCCTTTCCACCATTTCTAACTGTGACAGGAGAGCCAACTCCTCCTCTTCCTTCAGATTGGGGGAGGGGGTGCTTTAGCATACGCCCACTATTAATTTCCAGCTTGTTTCTTTCCTTTGACGTTCTACCCACAGGGATTCCACCTCCCCCTTGCCCCATTTCCAATGTTGTTCCTCACACCCCTCCCACTCTTCTACCCTCCCTGTCCCTTGGATAGTTGCCAGCAGTCGTGAACTGTCAAACCAAGTTTCTGATATTCCCATAAAGTTGAAATCCTCCTTGTATACCAGCAGCTTCAGATCCTCTATTTTGTTAGCGAAAAACAAACAAAAACTCCTGCGCACAAGTGGAATACCGGACAGTCTGAAAGTGAACAGATAGATGACACTTGGCTTTGCTGCCTTCACGGATAGGGGTATCCTAACGGTAAATAAGAAGAAGAAAAAAGAAAGGCGCACCAGCCTCGTGCATTATCGTTGGATAAATTTATTTAAAACGAAATAAAAGAATCCTACTTACAAACAAACGTTAAAACCATGCGTTTAAAAAGAACCACAAAGTCGCAGCAATGCGTCCAGAAACGAACCCACTCAGATCGGTCACGGAGGGATTGACAAGGGTCACTGCCGGCTGACGCGTTTCGAGGACAAGTCCTCTTCCTCAGCGCTCAGCCCGGCTAAAATCTGAGGAAACGCGTCAGCCGGCAGTGACCCTTGTCAATCCCTCCGTGACCGATCTGAGTGGGTTAGTTTCTGGACGCATTGCTGCAACTTTGTGGTTCTTTTTAAACACATGGTTTTAACATTTGTTTGTAAGTAGGATTCTCTTATTTCGTTTTAAATAAATTTATCCAACGATAATGCACGAGGCTGGTGCGCCTTTCTTTTTTCTTCCTGTTATTTTCCTCTATTTTGTTAGCTGGGCTCCTGGCTTTTGTGTACATGCCCCTCAGTTTTATACGGGTGCAAATTATTTCCTCTTTAGCTTTTCTGTGGTTGTGATATTGCCAACCCACTCACCCAGGGTTTAGGTGTTATGGTTATACCACCGCTAATGCCTCCATTAGCACCCTCTGATCTTCGCTCACTGTTATCTATTGCTTCCTCTGACCCCCCCCCCCCCCCCACCACCACCTAGTTCAAAAGTCCCTCTTAACATCCTCTCCCCTAACAGAGCTGCACCCTCCACGTTAAGGTGCAGCCCATCCAAACTGTAGAGCCAGTAATTGACTGAAAAGTCAGCCTAGTTCTCCAGGAACCCAAACCTCAACTTCCTGCACAAATTCCTCAGCCACTTGTTAATTTCCCTACGCTTCTGCTGCCTCTCTGATGTAGATCGAGGTACTGGCAGTATTTCTCAGAATACCACCTTGGAGGTCCTACTCTTTAATACAGCCCCTAAGCCCCTGAAATTATTATTTTTTGGACGCTCCACTTTCCTCTTACTTGATACCATTATGTACCATGACAGCAAGGTCCACCCCAGCCCCACCCAATAATGTGTCCACCCCAGCCCCACCCAATAATGTGTCCACCCCAGCCCCACCCAATAATGTGTCCACCCTAGCCCCACCCAATAATGTGTCCACCCTAGCCCCACCCAATAATGTGTCCACCCTAGCCCCATAATGACAAAAAAATCTCCTGCGCTCTCGGTGTATCGTCAAAACACGGGTAGTGTAATTCCGTCTAAAGGCTAAGTCTGAAGTCTTGCAGCCCTCCTCAGAACAATGGGTGTTCATATGGCTAGAGAAAACAAAGGAGAAAGGAGGGCGCACCAACCTAGTGCATTACCACTTAAACGTTTTATTTAAATTATAAAAAGTAGTAATCCTACTCACAATCAAAGCTTAAATGAAAGCTTATCGGAAAAATCAGCTGGAATTTTTCGGCACCTGCCGACTGGACTCAATGACAGAGAGGGTCTGACAATACCTCAAACCTTTGGATAGCTGACGCGTTTCTGGGGCGCACCCCTTTCCTCAGAGCCTAGATGGTCCATAATAGCTCTCCCCCACAAAGACCTCCATTATATGTGTGTGTGCACACATGCAGAGCCATCAGCTCAGGTGACCACCAATTAGCAAGTCCCGCCTCCCACTCCTAGATAGCCCCACCCTTATGGGTGGGGCTTCCACTAACCCCCTTCCCACACAAATAGAAGACACCCCAGCAACCACTCAAAGATGACCTGGGGGGGGGGGGGCTGGACCCTTTAGAAAAGATTAGCAGGAAAGAATGGGCATTATATCCCCACCTTCTAGAAACACTGGCTATTAATAAGCCATCATGTCCTCTAGTGAAGCAGGCCGCCAATACAGCCATGCGTGTCCTCCATAAGGATACCCTCCAAAAGAATGGCCTATTAGGATGTAATCACCTCATATACCGGGGGTGTGTGTAGAGGGAGGGGTATTGGTGTAGACCAATATCAACATATATAGTGTGGTAGAGGGCAGTAGGAACCGAAAAGATCTTACCCCAAGAAATGGAAGCAAAAACAGTTCCTCCTGGCGCGGCATAAGCGGTGGCTGTATTGTCACTGCAGACGTCCCTGCTAATCCGCTGGGACGCACGCTGTCTAACAACCAGGAAGTGCGGGTACCTCCTGCGTTCCAGCCCGCACTTCCGGTTCTTTCGAGACTTCCGGTTCTGCCGAAACATCAGTTCCGCTCCCCTATACACAGCACGCCTCTAACCAACAGACCAGGAAGTGCGGGTGTGTTTGCATTCCACCCGCCACTTCCGGTCCGTCTAAAAGGCCTCCCAGCGCTATTTTTTAAAAACAATGGCCAATCTGGTAGTGTAACAAGCCAAATGGCGTCACTCCCTCTAGTGGCCAAATATAAAATTGGCACAAACCTATATAATGGAGCCAAATGCCAACCAGGGGTCACAAATCAGAGCTGGCTGATTTATCCTCAAAACATGGCCACACACACAATAATAAAGGTTGTAAGTGCACACAGTGGGTGGGACCCCCCAAGGGGGTATGGGACAAATAGTTACACAACAATACTAACCCAAATATTGGGAAATATTAATGATGATATAAAAGCCACCAATGGACTAAAAAACATACACGATAGGGTAACACTACACTACCGGTCCATACTCATAAATTACATAAAATTCATAAATACAAATATATATAAAAGGAATAAATTATAATCCACCCTAGCCCCACCCAATAATGTGTCCACCCCAGCCCCACCCAATAATGTGTCCACCCCAGCCCCACCCAATAATGTGTCCACCCTAGCCCCACCCAATAATGTGTCCACCCCAGCCCCACCCAATAATGTGTCCACCCCAGCCCCACCCAATAATGTGTCCACCCTAGCCCCACCCAATAATGTGTCCACCCTAGCCCCACCCAATAATGTGTCCACCCCAGCCCCACCCAATAATCTGTCCACCCCAGCCCCACCCAATAACTTGATACCATTATGTACCATGACAGCAAGGTCCACCCCAGCCACACCCAATAATGTGTCCACCCTAGCCACACCCAATAATGTGTCCATCCCAGCCCCATCCAATAATCTGTCCATGCCATCCGCGATTACAGAATGAAGATGAGAACAATGGATTGTGTATAGTTTGATGTCCCCCCATCATGTCTCCACGTCTCGCTCTACATCCCTCTATTGTGGTGGAAGCGTCATCACTCGATGTGTACTTGATGCAGAGCTTTGTAAACTCCTTCCTGGCACCTGCAACGAGTCCTTATGTCTTTTTATTTAGCTTGGATTTCTGCACTGGAAAAACATCAAGTGGGATAAAAGAATATAAATCCAGTAAAAGTTGCTTACCCCGGAGGTTGGGATGATAGGGACCATGGTGACCTAGATGCCATTTACCTGAAAAATAACAATTGTAAATTATTTTTTATGTGTAGAATCAGCGCATTTCCCAGGACTAAAAAATGTATACATCGAAGGTGTGACTACTTCTATAGAAAGAAGAGAACATCACTCCCATGGAAGATCCAGTAGAACTGCTCATTCTAAAGATATTGTATTATGTTATGAAGCAAATGAAAAAGCTCAGAGGGAGGAACCCTTTTGGAGAGGAATTATCTTCAGAACAATGGTCCACTATATGGTCTTGGGTGGCCAAGAGCTCTATGTGTACGCTCTATAAGGAGAACACGTACAAGGTGCTCTTTTACTGGTACCTAACACCATCTCGCCTACATGCTATATATCCATCGGCCTCGGATCACTGCTGGAGATGCCTCCAAGCCCGGGGCACGCTATATCATATCTATTGGAGTTGCCCAGTCCTACAACCTTACTGACGATCGATCAGGGATCTTCTCCATCGGCTGTTTGAAATGGATATCCCTCTCACCCAAATTTTTCTTATTTGGCCTCCCCCCCTAAATTACCCAGTTTGGCTAAAAAATTCGCCACACATATAGTAACGGCGGCTAGATGTCTAGTGGCCCTTCAATGGAATCAACGTAATCCCCCAAAACTTTCTGACCTTTATGCCAGGATCAAGGATGTGAAGGTCATGGAGTCTATGTCGGCTAGATTGAGGGATCGACTAGAACTACACTCAGCGACATGGGATCCTAGGCATCGACGGATGGACCCACCCTGATTCTATGAGACCCCTCAACCACTCTGTATACCATGTGCACTCGGAGCCCAGGAGGGACGAGCCCATTGGGGACTTTTCTCTACATCTCTCTCCCTCCTTTTACTCTCTCACTTTTCCTTTCTTCCTCCCCCTCTCCCCCCCTTTTTTAAATTTGTTTCTCTCCGGAATAGCAGGCTACGTAGTCTATCTATGACTGCACATGCTTATGTAATTTCTGCCAAAAAATTAAAAATCTACTACTACTGTACTTCCGATATTGCGTTCCTGGGCTGTGCAGTGTTGTGATCTAGCTAACTATGCCACCGGACATTGTGTTTGAATTGTTGTATTGAGACCATTTATGCCCTTACCGGAGATGTTTGTTTCTACTACCCTTTTCTTTTTCTTCACTCAACTGTGCTTTATATTTTTGTATCGAAAATTCAGAACCTCTGAGCACATGGAGAAATAGATGCAATGACAACATACCAATGAGGCCGGTGATGTAGCCAGATTCCTTTAGGACATCTGCCAGCGTTGTCTCATTCAGGGGAAGTCCACCAAGAGATGTTATGGCAAAGTTGTGTGTTACTCCGTTCCGGATTCCAAGCCTTCCGGTGAGTAGTGAGGCCCGAGATGGGGAGCAGGTGGAAGCTGCAGAATGGAAATCCACTAATCTAGGGAAAAGCGATATATTCCAATGTTTGGGCATTATCTGATGACGGGGGTCTGTCATCATAATTTTTAGCTGTCTACATTAAACGTGTTTCCATTTTGCACATGGTGTTTGGCCTACCTGTAGGTAGGTATTTATTAGAGATTTGTCTAGAGATTTTTTTTGTTTTTCAAATTTGGAAAACAAAAGCAACGTTTGAAGAAACTTTAAAATCTTATGAACAATATAGCATGATGATATGCCTACCTTAATCCTTTGGAAGCCATTTTCTCTAGGTTTGGAGTTGTTGCTGTCTCTGAGGCAATATTTGCACCGAGATCTCCCCATCCCATATCATCTGCTAAAATGATGATAATGTTGGGCTTTTTGTAGGTCCTATGTTCTAATATGGCATATGAAAGCCAGAGGTTAAAGTGCACACACAGAAAGAGTGTGACCAATGAAGTCACCAGGGCAGTGGAGAATGGGATCATTATTGTTAATGACTGGGTAGATATCCCTATAAGAAGAATATCAGAAGTGCAGATCTATCCTTGTGGATCTGGGAAATGATTGAAGACAACGATGAGCCTGGAATAAGGAGAATCTCCACTTCAGGAATGTTTGAGAATTCTCAGGAGGTCCTTTGTAGAAAGCAGCATTAGTGTCCTCCAAGCGAGGCTGTTATTCGATGTTCAAAGGTCAAGGGCAATAACTCTGCAAAACACAAATGGTTTATATTTGTATGAAAGGACAGAAACATTCATCCACACTTTAATCATGACAATACAGTATTACCTGTTTGGTGCTTCATGTGATTATATTGGAGTGATTTTCATGGCTCCCGGGAGTCTCCTCACGACACAGAGGACCAGATCACCTGTGTTACTTTTCTCCACAAAGCTTGGTACATGGATGAATAGTATAAATCTAGGTACATGTTTGATGGAGATATCCTGACTACAGACACAGGGAAGGCTTACAAGCCGCATCAGATGGTCAACATGGACCCATTGACCTCAGATCTTCAGAGCTTGTTGTGGATTTAGGGTTTGCTGATTGCTGCTCACCACACACACACACACACCATAATTCACAAAGTTACATAGTTAGTCAGGTTGAAAAAAGACACAAGTCCATCCAGTTCAACCATAAAAAAAAAAAAAATAATAATAATAATATCATATAACCATATACCGAATTCTATACCCACAGTTGATCCAGAGGAAGGCGAAAAACCCCAGCAGAGCAAGATCCAATTTTCTACAGCAGGGGAAAAAATTCCTTCCTGATCCCCGGAGAGGCAATTGGATTTTCCCCGGATCACCTTTACCTATAAATGTCAGTACCCAGTTATATTCTGTACATTTAGGAAAGAATCCAGACCTTTCTTATAGCAATCTACTGAGCTGGCCAGATCCACCTCTGCAAGGAGTCTATTCCACATTTTCACAGCTCTTACTGTGAAGAAACCTAATCGAAGTAAAATCTAACCAAATTCCTTGATGGATTACAGGTAGGCACTCCATACTGGGGCCCAACAATATAGGGACGCATGTAAAACAAATACAAAGTGAAGGTAACGTGATATATCTAGAAGTTTACTAATCATTGGCAAACTGATTGAAGGTTTTCTACAAGCATTTGCATGCTGAAAGGATTGCTTTAGTGACTTGGCTGCCATTTACACCCATTGTGTCAGGGTTCTTAGGTTTCAGAGCAGAGGGAATATGGCTGATGAGGGTAATATGACTGATGAGGGTAATATGGCTGATGAGGGTAATATGGCTGATGAGGGTAATATGGATGATGAGGGTAATATGGCAGGCACATCAGCCTGATCTTGACGTGAGAAGTTGTGAAGTCACTTGGAGTTTGGTCACCTCTGCAATGATAGCTGGCAGCATTGTGAGCATAGCACACCCTCCTCTGTTACCAGCCAGCCCCAATGTTTGCATTGTCTGTCACATTAAAGGCCAGAACACAGATGGGACTGGTGAATAAATAAGCTTGTTGCCCCAAAGACAAGAGCAACATTCAGAGGAATAATGAAATGACTGTAAAGAGTAGGCTTGTGCAATTCGTTTCGTAACGAATCGAAATTCGTCCGAATTTAGCAACTTTCGGACATTCGGAAGCATTCGAATTTCCGAACAGAGCAATTACGAATAAAACCGAATCCGAAATAAATTATACCGCAAAATAGCGAATGCCCGAAGGTCTTCGGCATAATTCGTTATGAAAAAAGTTACGAATGTACGAATCCATTCGAAGCACAATAACACTCACTCTGCTCTCTGCTTCTCCCTCACCATGCTGAACTCCCTCTCAAAATGGTGTACAGGGGGCGGAGGTTATAGCCGCATGAAAAAACAAAAGTAAAATACGAGATTTCGAATCCATTCGAAGCACAATAACACTCACTCTGCTCTGCTCTCTGCTTCTCCCTCACCGTGCTGAACCCTCTCAAAATGGTGTACAGGGGCGGAGCCTATAGCCGCATGTAAAAAACGAAAGTAAAATACGAGATTTCGAATCGTTACAAATAACCGCTATGTATTTAGAAAAGTACAAATCCATTCGAAGCACATTAGGCATAATAGGCAGCGTCATTGTGAGAGAGACACGGAAAATTACGAATCAACGAACCCAAAAAAAGTTACGAAAGTAGGAGTTGTGTCCAGAATCAACGAAAAACAACGTACTCTACCGAAAGTACGAATTATAAAGCAACAAAAAATTCAACGAAAAATGTCGCTTGCAAAAATACGAATGAGTCCGAACACGAAAAATCCCGTCTAGCAAAATTACGAATGATTACGAATCAACAGGACCGGAAAGAAACGAACCGAAACGGAACAAATTTTTCCGTTGTGCACAAGCCTAGTAAAGAGTAGGGATGAGCTCGGTGTTCGAGTCGAACATACGTTCGACTCGAACATCGGCTGTTCGATCGTTCGACGAAGATCGAACGATTTTGGCCGTTCGCGCCTAATTCGAGTGACGCGAACGGCCCACAATGCACTACGCCATCGCAGTGTCATCCAGGCGCTGTGATTGGCCAAGCATGCACTGTGACCCCGCATGCTTGGCCAATCACAGCGCCGGCAGCGAGGAGAGCAATGATTGGCCACAGGCAGGATGCCTGTGGCCAATTATTGCTGAGGGTGTTTAGTACACGCCCCACACTATAAAAGGCCGCCAGCACGGCGGCCTAGTGTAGTGTGTTCCGGAGCAGGGAAAGAGAAGCATAGGCAGGGACAGTGACATTTATTTTTTCTTGCTTAACCTGGATTCCTTTAGTTTAGGGAAAGAGAAGGATAGGTAGGGAGAGTGTCAGTGGGTTTTACTGTGCGAATCCTTGTTTCTAGGGACAGGGAAGGACAGTGAGGGAAATTCTCCTTGTGCTATAGTGTGCTAAAGCATTGATCATCAATCAGCTTTAAAAAAACATTTTTTCTAGGGACAGAAAACTATAGGTAGGAAGAGTGTCAGTTTCTTTCACTGTGATAATCCTTGTTTGTAGGGACAGGGAAGGACAGTGAGGGAAATTCTCCTTGTGCTATAGTGTGCTAAAGCATTGATCATCAATCAGCTTTAAAAAAACATTTTTTCTAGGGACAGAAAACTATAGGTAGGAAGAGTGTCAGTTTCTTTCACTGTGATAATCCTTGTTTCTAGGGACAGGGAAGGACAGTGAGGGAAATTCTCCTTGTGCTATAGTGTGCTAAAGCATTGATCATCAATCAGCTTTAAAAAAACATTTTTTCTAGGGACAGAAAACTATAGGTAGGAAGAGTGTCAGTTTCTTTCACTGTGATAATCCTTGTTTCTAGGGACAGGGAAGGACAGTGAGGGCAATTCTCCTTGTGCTATAGTGTGCTAAAGCATTGATCATCAACCATCTTTAAAAAAACATTTTTTCTAGGGACAGAAAACTATAGTTAGGAAGAGTGTCAGTTTCTTTCACTGTGATAATCCTTGTTTCTAGGGACAGGGAAGGACAGTGAGGGAAATTCTACTTGTGCTATAGTGTGCTAAAGCATTGATCATCAATCAGCTTTAAAAAAACATTTTTTCTAGGGACAGAAAACTATAGGTAGGAAGAGTGTCAGTTTCTTTCACTGTGATAATCCTTGTTTCTAGGGACAGGGAAGGACAGTGAGGGAAATTCTACTTGTGCTATAGTGTGCTAAAGCATTGATCATCAATCAGCTTTAAAAAAACATTTTTTCTAGGGACAGAAAACTATAGGTAGGAAGAGTGTCAGTTTCTTTCACTGTGATAATCCTTGTTTCTAGGGACAGGGAAGGACAGTGAGGGAAATTCTACTTGTGCTATAGTGTGCTAAAGCATTGATCATCAATCAGCTTTAAAAAAACATTTTTTCTAGGGACAGAAAACTATAGGTAGAAAGAGTGTCAGTTTCTTTCACTGTGATAATCCTTGTTTCTAGGGACAGGGAAGGACAGTGAGGGAAATTCTACTTGTGCTATAGTGTGCTAAAGCATTGATCATCAATCAGCTTTAAAAAAACATTTTTTCTAGGGACAGAAAACTATAGGTAGGAAGAGTGTCAGTTTCTTTCACTGTGATAATCCTTGTTTCTAGGGACAGGGAAGGACAGTGAGGGAAATTCTACTTGTGCTATAGTGTGCTAAAGCATTGATCATCAATCAGCTTTAAAAAAACATTTTTTCTAGGGACAGAAAACTATAGGTAGGAAGAGTGTCAGTTTCTTTCACTGTGATAATCCTTGTTTCTAGGGACAGGGAAGGACAGTGAGGGAAATTCTACTTGTGCTATAGTGTGCTAAAGCATTGATCATCAATCAGCTTTAAAAAAACATTTTTTCTAGGGACAGAAAACTATAGGTAGGAAGAGTGTCAGTTTCTTTCACTGTGATAATCCTTGTTTCTAGGGACAGGGAAGGACAGTGAGGGAAATTCTCCTTGTGCTATAGTGTGCTAAAGCATTCCTCATCAACCATCTTTGAAATCCTTGTTTTTTGGACAGTCAGGGAAATTGTCGTTGTGCTATTCTGTGCAAAAGCAATCAATTCCTCAACCATATTTAGAAATCCTTAAGTAAAGGGACAGAGAAGGACACCTGAAGGTAGCCCTTATTGCTTTTTTCCCATCTCCCTGCAGGCCATCTATTAGAATGTCTGGAAGGCAAACAAGGAGAGGCAGACAGTCAGGAGGCAATAAAAGAGGGCAAGCAGGCTCTGTGTCTGGGGGCAACAGTGCTGGTCGTGGACGCGGTGCATTGTCATCAGCACATGGCCATGGGACACGCTTGTCCTTCTTTTCGGCAGCTGGACATGTTGAGTCACATCATGCCGAAGACTTGGTAGAGTGGATGACCAAGCCCTCCTCATCCTCCTCATCCTCTCTCACCCAGGCTCAGGGTACTGGAAAAGCAGCTGCCAAAGCGTCCTCTTCCCTGGTATCAATGTCAGACTCATCATCAGTCACTCCTTCCCTAGACCCACCATGTCCTCCTCCTGAGGAGTCCCCCGAACTGTTTGAGCACAGTGTTGGGTACATGCTCCAGGAGGATGCCCAGCGTTTCGAAGGGTCTGATGATGAAACCCAGCTACAGGAAGGCAGTAGCGTGAGAGCAGACAGAGGGGATGCTCAAGAAGGACACCAATCTGGCAGTCATGTTCCAGCAGCTGCAGCATACTGCCAGATTGGCTCCAGTGATGAGGAGGGAGGGGATGATGAGGTCACTGACTCCACGTGGGTGCCTAATAGGAGAGAGGAGGAGGAGGAGGATGAGGAGGAGGCACATCTCCAACGAGGCAGGATGCCCTTTGGTGGCCAGCGTAAGGGCAGTACACCGACGGAATCACACCGCTGAGCTCCGCCTGTGCAGGGCGCTGCCTCTGCCCGTCATTCAAAAAGTTCTTTGGTGTGGGCCTTTTTTGAGGCTAGTGCATCAGATCGCACAGCTGCTGTTTGCAACATATGTCTCAAGCGTATATCGCGTGGCCAAAACATCAGCCGCTTGGGTACCACATGCCTGACCAGACATATGTTGACCTGCCATGCAGCTCGTTGGCAAGCCTACCTCAAAGACCCACACCAAAGAACAAAGCGGACCTCTCCTTGCACCGCATCAGCTGGGATCTCCAACCCCACTATAACTTCAGTCCTCTTTGAAACACGCACTGAGAGGAATGAAGGTGTAGAATTAGGTGTGTCACAGCCAAGTAGTTGCGGCCACTCTGCTAGCAGTACACCGACGTCCGATTCTAGCAGGCAAATTTCCCTGCCCCAGCTGCTGGACCGTCGAAAGAAGTTCACTCCCAGCCATCCACATGCCCAGCGGTTGAATGCTAGCTTGGCTAAATTGCTAGCGCTTCAACTGCTGCCTTTTCAGTTGGTAGACTCGGCCCCCTTCCGTGAGTTTGTGCAATGTGCGGTTCCTCAGTGGCAGGTTCCCAAACGCCACTTTTTCTCATGGAAGGCTATTCCGGCTCTCTACCGGCATGTGGAAGGCAATGTCTTGGCCTCGCTGGACAGGGCGGTCAGCGGTAAGGTGCATATTACCGCTGACTCATGGTCCAGCAGGCATGGACAGGGACGTTACCTTTCTTTCACGGCCCATTGGGTCACTCTTTTGGCAGCTGGGAAGGATGCAGGACAAGGTGCAGTAGTGTTGGAGGTTGTTCCACCGCCACGCCTCCAAAATGCTACTACTGGTTGTGACACACCTCTCTCCTCCACCCCCTCCTCTTCTTCTTCCTCCATGGCCTCTTCCTGTGGTTTGTCCTCTGAACCAGCGGTGCTCCGTAGCCGTTCAAGGGGCTACGCAAGTACGCAGGCAAAAAGATGCCATGCCGTGCTTGCGCTGGTGTGTTTGGGGGACAGAAGCCACACTGGGGCAGAGGTCCTGTCTGCTCTGCAGGGCCAGGCCGAGAGGTGGTTGACGCCACGCCAGCTTAAGCCAGGAATGGTGGTTTGCGACAATGGCACCAACCTCCTCTCCGCCCTCCGACAGGGACAACTGACCCATGTGCCCTGTGTGGCTCACGTCCTTAACCTGGTGGTGCAGCGGTTCTTGGGCAGGTACCCGGGCTTACAGGATTTCCTGAGGCAGGCCAGGAAAGTCTGTGTGCATTTCCGCAGATCTTATAATGCCAGTGCTCGCCTGGCTGAGCTGCAAAAGGAGTTGAACCTGCCCAAGAACCGCCTTATATGTGACATGCCCACCAGGTGGAACTCAACGTTGGCCATGCTGCAGCGGCTGCACACGCAGCAGAGGGCCATCAATGAGTACCTGTGCGACTACGGCACCAGGACAGGGTCAGGGGAGCTTGTTTTTTTTTCTCCACGCCAGTGGGGCATGATCAGGGATGCATGCACTGTCCTGGCACCATTTGAGGAGGCCACGAGGATGGTGAGCAGTGACAGTGCATGCATCAGTGACACTGTACCTCTTGTCCACCTGTTGGAGCACACGCTGCGTGGAATAATGGACAGGGCACTTGAGGCAGAACAGAGGCAGGAAGAGGAGGACTTCCTTGCCTCTCAAGGCCCCCTTTACCCAGACAGTGTTCCTTCTGTCCCACCCATCGCACAGGAAGAGGAGGAGGAGGAGGAGGAGGATTGTGTCAGCATGGAGGTGGAGGCTGGCACTCAGCATCATCAGCAGCAGTCTTTTAGGGATGATTTACAGTCCCAAGAAACCAGTGGACTTGTACGTGGCTGGGAGGAGGTGGCTGCGGATCATGTCGTCCTTAGTGACCCAGAGGACTCCGGAGCGAATGCCTCAGCAAACCTACGCTGCATGGCCTCCCTGATCCTGCAAAGTCTGCGGAAGGATCCTCGTATTCTTCGGATCAAGGAGAGGGACCATTACTGGCTGGCCACTCTCCTTGATCCACGGTACAAGGGTAAGGTTGCGGACCTTATGTTACCGTCGCAGAGGGAGCAGAGGATGAGACAACTCCGGGAGGCCTTGCAGAAAGGTCTGTGCAACGCGTTCCCAGAGACTGGGAGGTTACAAACTCCTGGTCCTGGACAACGAGTTGCTGAGGCTTCGGCCGGTGGGGAAGGTGGCCGTCTGACCGATGCGTTCAGACAATTCTTTAGTCCGCAGCCCCAAAGTATGATCGGTTCCAGCAACCATCGCCAGCGTCTGATAAACATGGTGCAGGAATATCTAGGGGCAAGGTCAGACTTGGACACCTTCCCCACCGAAAATCCTCTGGCTTACTGGGTCTTGAGGATGGATCACTGGCCAGAGCTTGCACAGTATGCAATTGAGCTACTGGCCTGTCCTGCATCCAGCGTTCTTTCGGAACGCACATTCAGTGCTGCTGGAGGATTTGTCACGGATCACAGGGTGCGCCTGTCCACCGACTCGGTTGATCGACTGACTTTCATCAAGATGAACCAGTCTTGGATCACCACCAGCTACCACACACCTGATGCTGATATAACAGACTAATTGATTTTAACATGTCACATCCCTTCAAGACTGATGCTGATGCTGAGTGCCTGTGCTGTTATGTTGACTGGCTATCCTCCTCCTCCGAGTCCTCAATGATACGATTGATGATGATAGTTTGGAAGATCATTTTTGTTTATGGGTGCCGCCACCAGTGGCTAAGGCCCAATTTTTCAGCCCCTGTTTTACAGGGGCGTGTAATTACAATTTTTTTAGCAATAATTTGCCATAGGGCTCATTGCTGTGCTCCAAGTACAGTATCTGTGAGGGGTTGGAGTGTTGTGGCACCAGTGCCTAAGGCCCAATTTTTCAGCCCCTGTTTAACAGGGGCGTGTCATTACAACTTTTGAAGCAATACTTTGCAACAGGGCTCATTGCTGTGCTCCAAGTACAGTATCTGTGAGGGGTTGTAGTGTTGTGCCACCAGTGCCTAAGGCCCAATTTTTCAGCCCCTGTTCAACAGGGGCATGTAATTACAATTCTTGATCTAATAATTCACAGCAGGGCCCATTGCTGCACCCACCAAGAGTAACTCTGAGGGCTTACAGTGTTGTGGCAACGCCACCACCACCACCACCACGAAAGGCCCAATTTTTCAGCCCCTGTTCAAAAGGGGCATGTAATTACAATTCTTGATCTAATAATTCACAGCAGGGCCCATTCCTGCACCCACCAAGAGTAACTCTGAGGGCTTACAGTGTTGTGGCAACACCACCACCACCACCACCACCACGAAAGGCCCAATTTTTCAGCCCCTGTTCAACAGGGGCATGCAATTACAATTCTTGATCTAATAATTCACAGCAGGGCCCATTCCTGCACCCACCAAGAGTAACTCTGAGGGCTTACAGTGTTGTGGCAACACCACCACCACCACCACCACCACGAAAGGCCCAATTTTTCAGCCCCTGTTCAACAGGGGCATGCAATTACAATTCTTGATCTAATAATTCACAGCAGGGCCCATTGCTGCACCCACCAAGAGTAACTGAGGGCTTACAGTGTTGTGGCACCAGCACCACCACCACCACCACCACGAAAGGCCCAATTTTTCAGCCCCTGTTCAACAGGGGCATGCAATTACAATTCTTGATCTAATAATTCACAGCAGGGCCCATTCCTGCACCCACCAAGAGTAACTCTGAGGGCTTACAGTGTTGTGGCAACACCACCACCACCACCACCACCACCAAAGGCCCAATTTTTCAGCCCCTGTTCAACAGGGGCATGCAATTACAATTCTTGATCTAATAATTCACAGCAGGGCCCATTGCTGCACCCACCAAGAGTAACTGTCAGGGCTTACAGTGTTGTGGCACCAGCACCACCATCAAAGGCCCAATTTTTACTACCACTGTTCAACAATTATATGTAATTAAAATTCCTGATATAATAGTTGACAGCAGGGCGTTCCAGCACCAACCAAGAGTAACTGTGAGTGCTTACAGTGTTGTGCCAACACCAACAACTAAGGGGCCTATTTCTGCAGAGTATATACGGCAGGTCCCTACTTTCAAACATCCAACTTACAAACGACTCCTACTTGCAAACGCAAGAAGACAACAGGAAGTGAGAGGAAATCTACCCCTTGGAAGGAAAATTCTCTCCTGTAAGAATTAATATGGGAGAAAGGTGTCTCCTCTGTACTGATGCTTTATCAGCAATCCTTGTTTCAAGAAAAACACCACATTTCAAAAACAGTTGTCATTGGGACGGAAAGTGAGGTGAAATGTTCTGAACAGGGGCACAGACAGCAAAACAAATGTTACAGGGGTGATAACCCTTACCTATGTTTTCCAAAAAGTTTAAAAATAGATTTTTGGGCTGGAGCTACACTTAAACAATGTACCTGTTCAAAATTACAAACACATTCTACATAAGAACAAACCTACAGTCCCTGTCTTGTATGCACCGCCTGTATACGGCTGTTCAGAGTATATAGGGCCTTTTTTATTTTATGTGCGGGGTTCCCCTTAATATCCATACAAGACCCAAAGGGGCTGGTAATGGGCTGGGGTAGGGGGGGGGGGGGTCATGGGGTAGCTATGCCATTTTTCTTAAAGATTTTCATCCATATTACCGGGACCAGACATTACATTAAAGCCGCAAGCAGTTTTAAATGGCTTTTTTTTCCTTTAGAAGTGTCATTTTGTGCAGGGACAGTTCTAAACACGGGAAACACGTGGCACTTCACAGGCATACTTTAGACACCCCCCAGGTACGATATTTAAAGGAATATTTGACTTTTTTTTTTCACTTTATGCATCATTAAAATGACTGCTCCCGAAAAACGACCGTTTTTAAAACTTCTTTTTGCATTGATACATGTCCCCTGGTGCAGAACCCGGGTTCCCAAACCCTTTTTAGGACAATAACATGCATAATAGTCGTTATAATTAGCACTTTAGAATTTGAACGTTGGCATCCATTGTATTTAATAGGGTTCTAATGTTCGTACGAACTTTCGGTCCGTTCGCGGGTTCTGGTGCGAACCGAACCCGGGGGTGTTCGGCTCATCACTAGTAAAGAGTTTGTTTCATGTAAAACCCGTTCCTTCACCACACTACCAACAAACGGGTCACAGGAATGTGGATGATGCTACTGGGAAGGAATAACTAGGAGTAATGGGAATTTCCTCCAATCCCTGTCTGTCCCTACAATGATGTTCCATGGATGGTGACCTAAAGCTTAGGTGGTGTGAAGTGAATTTGATCCTTACTAGGTTGTAGAAGACACCCTCCATCCTGTAATTTGGTGGTCGACCATGTAGGGCAAAAGAAGGTGCCCCGTCCAAATGTTTTGTTCCTTTTGGTCCGGAATAGCAAGTATTCACAATCTGACCACCATCTCAGTCCCTGAAAAACCATCAGCATTGACCTTAGAACTATACAAACTATCTCTCATGCAGCTAAAGTTAGGAACAATATAATGGACATAGAAGTTTCTTCCTTTGGTTGTAGATGTGAGCTCTTTAGGAAGAGATGGTTGTACTGGTTGAAGTTTAATCAGATATCAGAATACACAGTAGTCTAGGGAACACACCTCCATGTGGACCTTGGAGCCACCTTCCAGAGCACCTGTGTAGATAAATCTCGGCGAACAGCACTGCGGATGGGTGAGGAACGGATAGACCCTCTTCTCTTATTCTTTCCATCCTTCTTCCCCCTTCACCTACATTTCAGGCTTGATACTCTGGCTCACCTCCTGCTTTTTCTGATGCATAAAGTATATTATTCTCCTTGTAATCCTGATATTAGTATGGGAACAAATACTACTGTACGGTTTTGGTTCTTGGTATTGTAGACATGCCATACTTTTTGTTGGATGTTCAGACATGACTTGGCTGATCTGATGTATCGTGTTTATTGAGAGGGATGTTTTGTCTAAAATTGAAGAATGTAGAAGTGCCGGGGTCATGGACAGTGAGTGGCAGCAGATGTTCCTGAAAAGAGCCGAGAATTTAGACTTCCTGTGCGTGACAAGCCATTCGTTGGCAGGAGTGGATGCCAGCTGTGCAGGAAAGTGCATGGAAGATATCCATGGACATCTGCACCACTTCTGGTGGTCCCTGGACTCTCTAGGCCTCCAGAGTTAGGGACAGCTGACATCCTTCTGTGTAGAGTGGGTTACAATTAGAGGTCGACCGATATGGGTTTTTCTCTGGTCGATGCCGATATTTAGAAATCGCGGCGGCCGATGGCCGATATATGATGCCGATTTGTTTTTGGGCCGATATGTTAGGCCGATTTTTTTTTTTCCCCCTTCATCTCATAGACCCCTTTGTGTGCTTTCACACTGAGGCGGTGCGCTGGCAGGACGTAAAAAAAAAGTCCTGCAAGCAGCATCTTTGGAGCGGTGTATACCACTCCTCCACCACTCCTGCCCATTGAAATGAACTGGCACCGCTGCCGAAGCGCCTGCAAAGCACTTCTGCAGTGGCGCTTTCATTGGAGCATTTAACCCCTTCATCGGCCACTAGCTGGGATATAAGCTCCCCGCTAGCAGCCAAATAGCGCCGCTAGAATGAAGGTCCAGTGTGAAAACAGCGGAGTTCCGCAAAAAAATAAAATAAATTAAAAGTCAGCAGCTACAAATACTGCAGCTGTTGACTTTTAATATATGGACACTTACCTGTCCTGGGCGCCCACGATGTCGGCACCCGAAGCCGATCTCTCCCTCGGGTTCCTGCGCCGCCATCTTCGGTAAGGGAAACATGAAGTGAAGCCTTGCGGCTTCACTTCCTGTTTCCCTACTGTGCATGTGCGAGTCGCGCTGCGCGATCCCACTGGTCCCTTTTGTCTTCTGGGACCTGTGTATCTCCCAGAAGACAGCAGGGGGGCAGAGTCGGCGCCAGATGTGGCGTAGGTCACCGCAGTCACCGCAGTGATCTATGCCCAGAAGAGGGAACAAATACCTGGATTATACAGGTATCTGCTCCCTCCTCCCCCTGAAAGGTGCCAAATGTGACACCAGAGGGGGGGGGGGGGGAATCCAAAAAGCGGAGGTTCCATTATTACTCTGCTAAGTAATAAAGAGCATTTCTTAGATAAAAAAAAAATGAATAATAATTTATATATATATATATATATATATATATATATATATATATATATATATATATATATATATATATAATTATATATATATATATATTCTTAAATACACAAAAACAGGTAATCAAAACTTTTGGACGAAAAAAAATATGGGCTAACTTTACTGTTTCGTTTTTTTTTAAAATTCGTTAAAGTGTATTTTTTCCCAAAAAATTGCGTTTGAAAGACCGCTGCGCAAATACTGTGTGAAATAAAATATTGCAACAATCGCTATTTTATTCCCTAGGGTCTCTGCAAAAAAAATATATATAATGTTTGGGGGTTCTAAGTGACTTTCTAGCAGAAAATACAGGATTTTTACTTGTAAGCAACAAGTGTCAAAAAAATTTAGTCTTTAAATGGTTAAACTGAGAACTTCTACACATGGAGTTCAGTCCTTTGAAGTTTTAAACATTGTATTCTTTTGTCAAACTTGGCAGGCTGCCCAGGAGGGAGAAATCTCTTCACAGGAAACTTCTCAGGCAACTTGCATTGACTTCTATTACAGAAGCTATTTGCAAGTCAGGCTAAAGTTTAAATCGGCTTTTTTTTTTTAAACAACCGGCCGATGCCGATTAATTAAAAAACGTCAAATATCGGCCGATATATCGGTCCACCTCTAGTTACAATGCACGGTGGGTGTAATGCAAAGTAGATTGATGGGTGCCAGACACTTCTTGAATGCAAAGGAATTTATTGTCTCTTAAACAGAACTGTGGGATAGAGGGTTGGGGCCAGGACACCCTTAAGTAGATGCAATGTTAATTGGCAGACTCCAAGACTTCTATAGGCAGACAGCAATGCAGGGAAAGGTATCCAGCCAGACACCACATCTGCATGTGTAGGAATGCTGTTTCCTATGGCAACAGTCTTGTAACAGTTTCTAACAAAGTTTGCAATGAACTCTTTCACTTCTTCTACAATCTCCTATTGTAGAACTTCACTTCCACTGAGCTCTCAGTCTATCACTAGACTTACTGATCCCCTGAGCTCTTCCAATTTAGCACTCGGTATCTTCCTCAAGCGTCACCCCCGCTTCCCCGCTGGGTCCCTGGCTTGGCACTCAGATACTTCTCAAGCTTCAGCCCTGCTGACACGTTAGGTCCCTGGCTTAGCACTCCACAAGCATCACCTCTGTTGTCCCGCTGGGTCCCTGACTTGGCATTCACGGATGCTCCACAAGCATCACCTCTGTTGTCCTGCTGAGTCCCTGACTTGGCATTCACGAATGCTCCACAAGCGTCACCTCTGTTGTCCCGCTGGGTCCCTGACTTGGCATTCACGGATGCTCCACAAGCGTCACCTCTGTTGTCCCGCTGGGTCCCTGACTTGGCATTCACGGATGCTCCACAAGCGTCACCTCTGTTGTCCTGCTGAGTCCCTGACTTGGCATTCACGAATGCTCCACAAGCGTCACCTCTGTTGTCCCGCTGGGTCCCTGACTTGGCATTCACGGATGCTCCACAAGCGTCACCTCTGTTGTCCCGCTGAGTCCCTGACTTGGCATTCACGGATGCTCCACAAGCGTCACCTCGGTTGTCCCGCTGAGTCCCTGACTTGGCATTCACGGATGCTCCACAAGCTTCACCTCTGTTGTCCCGCTGAGTCCCTGACTTGGCATTCACGGATGCTCCACAAGCTTCACCTCTGTTGTCCCGCTGGGTCCCTGACTTGGCATTCACGAATGCTCCACAAGCGTCACCTCTGTTGTCCCGCTGGGTCCCTGACTTGGCATTCACGGATGCTCCACAAGCGTCACCTCTGTTGTCCCGCTGGGTCCCTGACTTGGCATTCACGGATGCTCCACAAGCGTCACCTCTGTTGTCCTGCTGAGTCCCTGACTTGGCATTCACGAATGCTCCACAAGCGTCACCTCTGTTGTCCCGCTGGGTCCCTGACTTGGCATTCACGGATGCTCCACAAGCGTCACCTCTGTTGTCCCGCTGAGTCCCTGACTTGGCATTCACGGATGCTCCACAAGCGTCACCTCGGTTGTCCCGCTGAGTCCCTGACTTGGCATTCACGGATGCTCCACAAGCTTCACCTCTGTTGTCCCGCTGAGTCCCTGACTTGGCATTCACGGATGCTCCACAAGCTTCACCTCTGTTGTCCCGCTGGGTCCCTGACTTGGCATTCACGGATGCTCCACAAGCATCACCTCTGTTGTCCCGCTGGGTCCCTGACTTGGCATTCACGGATGCTCCACAAGCGTCACCTCTGTTGTCCTGCTGAGTCCCTGACTTGGCATTCACGAATGCTCCACAAGTGTCACCTCTGTTGTCCCGCTGGGTCCCTGACTTGGCATTCACGGATGCTCCACAAGCGTCACCTCTGTTGTCCCGCTGAGTCCCTGACTTGGCATTCACGGATGCTCCACAAGCGTCACCTCGGTTGTCCCGCTGAGTCCCTGACTTGGCATTCACGGATGCTCCACAAGCTTCACCTCTGTTGTCCCGCTGAGTCCCTGACTTGGCATTCACGGATGCTCCACAAGCTTCACCTCTGTTGTCCCGCTGGGTCCCTGACTTGGCATTCACGGATGCTCCACAAGCATCACCTCTGTTGTCCCGCTGAGTCCCTGACTTGGCATTCACGGATGCTCCACAAGCATCACCTCTGTTGTCCCGCTGGGTCCCTGACTTGGCATTCACGGATGCTACACAAGCATCACCTCTGTTGTCCCGCTGGGTCCCTGACTTGGCATTCACGGATGCTCCACAAGCATCACCTCTGTTGTCCCGCTGGGTCCCTGACTTGGCATTCACGCATGCTCCACAAGCGTCACCTCTGTTGTCCCGCTGAGTCCCTGACCTGGCATTCACGGATGCTTCACAAGCATCACCTCTGTTGTCCCGCTGGGTCCCTGACTTGGCATTCACGGATGCTCCACAAGCATCACCTCTGTTGTCCCGCTGGGTCCCTGACTTGGCATTCACGGATGCTCCACAAGCGTCACCTCTGTTGTCCTGCTGAGTCCCTGACTTGGCATTCACGCATGCTCCACAAGCGTCACCTCTGTTGTCCCGCTGGGTCCCTGACTTGGCATTCACGGATGCTTCACAAGCGTCACCTCAGTTGTCCTGCTGGGTCCCTGACTTGGCATTCACGGATGCTCCACAAGCATCACCTCTGTTGTCCCGCTGGGTCCCTGACTTGGCATTCACGGATGCTCCACAAGCGTCACCTCTGTTGTCCCGCTGAGTCCCTAACTTGGCATTCACGGATGCTCCACAAGCATCACCTCTGTTGTCCCGCTGGGTCCCTGACTTGGCATTCACGGATGCTCCACAAGCATCACCTCTGTTGTCCCGCTGAGTCCCTGACTTGGCATTCACGGATGCTCCACAAGCGTCACCTCTGTTGTCCCGCTGAGTCCCTGACTTGGCATTCACGGATGCTCCACAAGCGTCACCTCTGTTGTCCCGCTGAGTCCCTGACTTGGCATTCACGGATGCTCCACAAGCGTCACCTCTGTTGTCCCGCTGAGTCCCTGACTTGGCATTCACGGATGCTCCACAAGCATCACCTCTGTTGTCCCGCTGGGTCCCTGACTTGGCATTCACGGATGCTTCACAAGCGTCACCTCTGTTGTCCCGCTGAGTCCCTGACTTGGCATTCACGCATGCTCCACAAGCATCACGTCTGTTGTCCCGCTGGGTCCCTGACTTGGCATTCACGGATGCTTCACAAGCGTCACCTCTGTTGTCCCGCTGAGTCCCTGACTTGGCATTCACGGATGCTCCACAAGCATCACCTCTGTTGTCCCACTGAGTCCCTGACTTGGCATTCACGGATGCTCCACAAGCGTCACCTCTGTTGTCCCGCTGAGTCCCTGACTTGGCATTCACGCATGCTCCACAAGCGTCACCTCTGTTGTCCCGCTGAGTCCCTGACTTGGCATTCACGGATGCTCCACAAGCATCACCTCTGTTGTCCCGCTGGGTCCCTGACTTGGCATTTACGGATGCTCCACAAGCATCACCTCGGTTGTCCCGCTGAGTCCCTGACTTGGCATTCACGGATGCTCCACAAGCTTCACCTCTGTTGTCCCGCTGAGTCCCTGACTTGGCATTCACGGATGCTCCACAAGCTTCACCTCTGTTGTCCCGCTGGGTCCCTGACTTGGCATTCACGAATGCTCCACAAGCGTCACCTCTGTTGTCCCGCTGGGTCCCTGACTTGGCATTCACGGATGCTCCACAAGCGTCACCTCTGTTGTCCCGCTGGGTCCCTGACTTGGCATTCACGGATGCTCCACAAGCGTCACCTCTGTTGTCCTGCTGAGTCCCTGACTTGGCATTCACGAATGCTCCACAAGCGTCACCTCTGTTGTCCCGCTGGGTCCCTGACTTGGCATTCACGGATGCTCCACAAGCGTCACCTCTGTTGTCCCGCTGAGTCCCTGACTTGGCATTCACGGATGCTCCACAAGCGTCACCTCGGTTGTCCCGCTGAGTCCCTGACTTGGCATTCACGGATGCTCCACAAGCTTCACCTCTGTTGTCCCGCTGAGTCCCTGACTTGGCATTCACGGATGCTCCACAAGCTTCACCTCTGTTGTCCCGCTGGGTCCCTGACTTGGCATTCACGGATGCTCCACAAGCATCACCTCTGTTGTCCCGCTGGGTCCCTGACTTGGCATTCACGGATGCTCCACAAGCGTCACCTCTGTTGTCCTGCTGAGTCCCTGACTTGGCATTCACGAATGCTCCACAAGTGTCACCTCTGTTGTCCCGCTGGGTCCCTGACTTGGCATTCACGGATGCTCCACAAGCGTCACCTCTGTTGTCCCGCTGAGTCCCTGACTTGGCATTCACGGATGCTCCACAAGCGTCACCTCGGTTGTCCCGCTGAGTCCCTGACTTGGCATTCACGGATGCTCCACAAGCTTCACCTCTGTTGTCCCGCTGAGTCCCTGACTTGGCATTCACGGATGCTCCACAAGCTTCACCTCTGTTGTCCCGCTGGGTCCCTGACTTGGCATTCACGGATGCTCCACAAGCATCACCTCTGTTGTCCCGCTGGGTCCCTGACTTGGCATTCACGGATGCTACACAAGCATCACCTCTGTTGTCCCGCTGGGTCCCTGACTTGGCATTCACGGATGCTCCACAAGCATCACCTCTGTTGTCCCGCTGGGTCCCTGACTTGGCATTCACGCATGCTCCACAAGCGTCACCTCTGTTGTCCCGCTGAGTCCCTGACCTGGCATTCACGGATGCTTCACAAGCATCACCTCTGTTGTCCCGCTGGGTCCCTGACTTGGCATTCACGGATGCTCCACAAGCATCACCTCTGTTGTCCCGCTGGGTCCCTGACTTGGCATTCACGGATGCTCCACAAGCGTCACCTCTGTTGTCCTGCTGAGTCCCTGACTTGGCATTCACGCATGCTCCACAAGCGTCACCTCTGTTGTCCCGCTGGGTCCCTGACTTGGCATTCACGGATGCTTCACAAGCGTCACCTCAGTTGTCCTGCTGGGTCCCTGACTTGGCATTCACGGATGCTCCACAAGCATCACCTCTGTTGTCCCGCTGGGTCCCTGACTTGGCATTCACGGATGCTCCACAAGCGTCACCTCTGTTGTCCCGCTGAGTCCCTAACTTGGCATTCACGGATGCTCCACAAGCATCACCTCTGTTGTCCCGCTGGGTCCCTGACTTGGCATTCACGGATGCTCCACAAGCATCACCTCTGTTGTCCCGCTGAGTCCCTGACTTGGCATTCACGGATGCTCCACAAGCGTCACCTCTGTTGTCCCGCTGAGTCCCTGACTTGGCATTCACGGATGCTCCACAAGCGTCACCTCTGTTGTCCCGCTGAGTCCCTGACTTGGCATTCACGGATGCTCCACAAGCGTCACCTCTGTTGTCCCGCTGAGTCCCTGACTTGGCATTCACGGATGCTCCACAAGCATCACCTCTGTTGTCCCGCTGGGTCCCTGACTTGGCATTCACGGATGCTTCACAAGCGTCACCTCTGTTGTCCCGCTGAGTCCCTGACTTGGCATTCACGCATGCTCCACAAGCATCACCTCTGTTGTCCCGCTGAGTCCCTGACTTGGCATTCACGGATGCTCCACAAGCGTCACCTCTGTTGTCCCGCTGAGTCCCTGACTTGGCATTCACGCATGCTCCACAAGCGTCACCTCTGTTGTCCCGCTGAGTCCCTGACTTAGCATTCACGGATGCTCCACAAGCATCACATCTGTTGTCCCGCTGGGTCCCTGACTTGGCATTCACGGATGCTTCACAAGCGTCACCTCTGTTGTCCCGCTGAGTCCCTGACTTGGCATTCACGGATGCTCCACAAGCATCACCTCTGTTGTCCCACTGAGTCCCTGACTTGGCATTCACGGATGCTCCACAAGCGTCACCTCTGTTGTCCCGCTGAGTCCCTGACTTGGCATTCACGCATGCTCCACAAGCGTCACCTCTGTTGTCCCGCTGAGTCCCTGACTTGGCATTCACGGATGCTCCACAAGCATCACCTCTGTTGTCCCGCTGGGTCCCTGACTTGGCATTTACGGATGCTCCACAAGCATCACCTCTGTTGTCCCGCTGGGTCCCTGACTTGGCATTCACGGATGCTCCACAAGCGTCACCTCTGTTGTCCTGCTGAGTCCCTGACTTGGCATTCACGGATGCTCCACAAGCATCACCTCTGTTGTCCCGCTGGGTCCCTGACTTGGCATTCACGGATGCTCCACAAGCATCACCTCTGTTGTCCCGCTGAGTCCCTGACTTGGCATTCACGGATGCTCCACAAGCGTCACCTCTGTTGTCCCGCTGGGTCCCTGACTTGGCATTCACGGATGCTTCACAAGCGTCACCTCTGTTGTCCTGCTGAGTCCCTGACTTGGCATTCACGGATGCTCCACAAGCATCACCTCTGTTGTCCCGCTGGGTCCCTGACTTGGCATTCACGGATGCTCCACAAGCGTCACCTCTGTTGTCCCGCTGGGTCCCTGGCTTGGCACTCCACAAGCGTCACATCTGCTGTCCCGCTGGGTCCCTGGCTTGGCACTCACAGATACTCTTCAAGCTTCACCCCTGCTGACACGTTTGGTCCCTGGCTTGGCACTCCACATGAATCACCTCTGCTGTCCTGCTGGATCCCTGACTTGGCACTTGCTGAAGTTTTCCCACTTCTTCACCATCCCTGGCTGGCGAGAAGTCTGCTCTGGTACTGGCCTCAGCTCCCTTACAGTGGTCTCTGCTATCAAGGTGGATTGTCCCTTAGTGGTGACAGCTTCCCTTCTACCTCCAATCACAACTGGTTCCCCATCTGGTGGAACCGTTAGTTCTGGTTGGACTGCAAGCCACAGTCCCAACCCTAAGCTGCTCTCCTGCTTCTGGAAACACCCTCAGACAGCCTAGCAGCCGGATGTGCCTGGGATAGGCCCAAGGCTTATGGCCTAGCAACCCGGGGCATTGACACACACATCCACCCAGACAGCCGTCCAGGTGGCACAGAACCTGACTCCACCCAAATAAATAGGCTCTCCCAGCAGGCCAAGGGACCCAAGAAAATCCCTGCCCATTGGCTGAGACACCCCATTCATTCCTAATCTGTCCTTGCTATGCCCTTGTCTTATCTAATGTCACCAGGTACCCGGCCATCTAGTGACAGAAGAGAGAAGTGCAGCAATTCCAGAATTAGGGTGAAATCAATTGACCTCCTATCAATTGGCCAAGGCAACTATACCTGTCAGGTAAATTTAACAGCCACCCTCCCTAACCATCAGGGTGATACATCTGCATTGACATTTTTTTTTGCCTACACAGACATTTTCAATACGGCAAAGAGCAATGTGCAACCCAAAGTGACTGTAACGAAACGTCCCACACTCCGCTTGAGTGCTTTCATCATATACCGCTTCCTATCAGTCTGGATATAGATATCAGATATTCCAACTGCTCACAAGCACACAACGAGACGATACTTGTTTGTCTGCTGAACATGGACTGTTTATTGGAACCAAAATTCAAGTCTTATATACAGTAACAGAGGAGGGAGTTTTCCCCTCCTGCTCATATTGCTTTAACAATACCAGAAACATAAATTAACATGAGCTAATTAACTAAATTGTTTACCTAGACGAGGTGTCTCAGAGATGTGACCTTTTAGGGTAGACTTCACGTCTCCTAGCTCACCAGCTAAACAATACACATTATCATAAGTACAAACACAGGACATCTTCACAAAATAGCAGGAGCTCCACTAGGCATCGGCCCATCTCCTACATTGTACAGAGGCCAATGTGATCAGCTCTTTCAATTAACATGTTGAGTTCAGAATCAAACAAACCAAGAATAGTCTTTACATCTATCCTGGGAGATATTGTGGATAAATATCACTGTCCCATTTTAAGTAATCCAAGACATACAGTGGGGAGAACAAGTATTTGATACACTGCCGATTTTGCAGGTTTTTTCTACTTACAAAGCATGTAGAGGTATGTAATTTTTTATCATAAGTACTCTTCAACTGTGAGAGACGGAATCTAAAACAAAAATCCCGAAAATCACATTGTATGATTTTTAAGTAATTAATTCGCATTTTATTGCTTGACATAAGTTCTGCTTTTCTGATGTATCAAATACTTAATATTTGGTACAGAAACCTTTGTTTGCAATTACAGAGATCATACATTTCCTGTAGTTCTTGACCAGGTTTGCAGACACTGCAGCAGGGATTTTGTCCCACTCCTCCATACAGAGCTTCTCCAGATCCTTCAGGTTTCGGGGCTGTCGCTGGGCAATACAGACTTTCAGCTCCTTCCAAAGATTTTCTATTGGGTTCAGGTCTGGAGACTGGCTAGGCCACTCCAGGACTTTGAGATGCTTCTTACGGAGCCCCTCATTAGTTGCCCTGGCTGTGTATTTCGGGTTGTTGTCATGCTGGAAGACCCAGCCATGACCCATCTTCAATTCTCTAACTGAGGGAAGGAGGCTGTTGGTCAAGATCTCCTGATACATGGCCCCATCCATCCTCCCCTCAATACGGTGCAGTCATCCTGTCCCCTTTGCAGAAAAGCATCCCCAAAGAATGATGTTTCCACCTCCATGCTTCACAGTTGGGATGGTGTTCTTGGGGTTGTACTCATCCTTCTTCTTCCTCCAAACACAGCGAGTGGAGTTTAGACCAAAAAGCTCTATTTTTGTCTCATCAGACCACATGACCTTCTCCCATTCCTCCTTTGGATCATCCAGATGGTCATTGGTAAACTTTAGATGGGACTGGACATACGCTGGCTTGAGCAGGGGGACCTTGCGTGCGCTGCAGGATTTTAATCCATGATGGCGTAGTGTGTTACTAATGGTTTTCTTTGAGACTGTGGTCCCAGCTCTCTTCAGGTTATTGACCAGGTCCTGCTGTGTAGTTCTGGGCTGATCTCTCACCTTCCTAATGATCATTGATGCTCCTGCATGGACCCCCAGACCGAGGGAGATTGACCGTCATCTTGAACTTCTTCCATTTTCTAATAATTGCGCCAACAGTTGTTGCCTTCTCACCAAGCTGTTTGCCTATTGACCTGTAGCCCATCCCAACCTTTGCAGGTCTACAGGTCTACAATTTTATTCCTGATGTCCTTACACAGCTCTTTGGTCTTGGCCATTGTGGAGAGGTTGGAGTCTGTTTGAGTGTGTGGGCAGGTGTCTTTTATACAGGTAACGAGTTCAGACAGGTACAGTTAATACAGGTAATGAGTGAAGAACAGAAGGGCTTTTTAAAGAAAAAATAACAGGTCTGTGAGAGACGGAATTCTTACTGGTTGGTAGGTGATCAAATACTTATGCCATGCAATAAAATGCAAATTAATTATTTAAAAATCATACAATGGGATTTTCTGGATTTTTGTTTTAGATTCCGTCTCTCGCAGTTGAAGAGTAACTATGATAAACATTACAGACCTCTACATGCTTTGTAAGTAGAAAAACCTGAAAAATCATCAGTGTATCAAATACTTGTTCTCCCCACTGTATTTTCTCAGTCACCCCGTGCCAGGATGGCACAGGGTGACTTAGACATAAGAGGTGCATGGGGAGCTGAAACAAGGGCCTCTCATCCTTTCCAAGGAATTCTGGGTTCCAGGGGCCCTCCCGTCACAGTGACCAATTGTATTTAATTCATTTAATTCCCGTTTGATAAAAGCTTGGTTACTGCAGGTTACAGCAGATCCTATGTTACTGTATCTCCTGACGTAGAAAGCACAGTATACATGGCTCTGCATTCTGCTCACCCCATTATGATTATACTCATGTCTGTAGATAATGTTTTGTGGCAATGGGGTATCCTATACAGATCATTTTCAGGGAGCACTATAGACGGCCCCTTTCCTTCCAAAGACGTGCCAGTGAACCCCAGAGACAAACATCATCTCTATTCAACTTTCCAACTTTCCATGGGCTCCTGGACACTTTATCAATTAATATGCTTCCATAAAAGGTCTCTGTTTCTCCTCCAGTTTTTGAAGGTTTGCTATTTGGAACAAAAAAGCAAAAAAAAAAAAAAAATGCAGTTTACAGATTTCCTAGCTCCAGTTATTATACATCAACCCCTCTCTGTCTTCTAGATTGACTCTGTCACTTCAAAGGTTCTACCAAAGTTCTGAGCCCTTCTCCAGTTCCAGATGGAAGGAGTCCAAGGCTCTTCTCTTACTCTAGAAGAATATTAATTTCTCCTCTAGCTATATAGGAATCCTAAGATCTCCTGTTCCAAGAAACTCATTATCTGTACAGTTTGGAGAATTCTTAGTCTCTTAACCAACTATAGAAAAGTCCAAATCTCTCCTGAAGTGAGATGAGTCTCATTCCCTCCTCTGATTCCTTCACTTATTCAGTCCCATTCTTTTGCCTACAAGAGAAGCTCTGGCTCTCTGCAATTGAAGAATCTATGTTCTGAGTTCCTTCCTATGTGGAATTGGTTCTGCTCATGGAGGTACCACCCAACCATAGAATTGTTCTGTGGCCAGTTACTAAGCCTGGTGTATTCTGGTCTCCAGGTCTCCACTAGGGAGAGGAATTCAGAAGAGAACAGTTCAGAATGCTCGTAGGTCAGCGATAATGAAAACACCTGGAGAAGCTTCTTCCCAACCTCTGAGAATCTCACAACCAAGATGTCAGGGTTTGCCAGAAGATGGATATAAAAGTTTGTAGACTCACAGGAGGTCTAAATCCTGAAGAACTCCACCACAAGAAGATCATATAAAACCCCAAAAGCGTCAGAAGGACTTCCAACAAACCAAACCAGGAAGGCAAAGCGGTCTGTAACTTAGAGATCTTCCCATGAACTCTCTTACCGGCAGCAGTTATGACCGTCTCCATCACACATCGATAAGAACGTCTTCATCACACCCTGATAAGAACTTCATCACACGTCGAAAAGAACGTCTCCATCACACATCTGTAGCGCCCTGCTCCTGTTGACCAGGCGCTATTATTTAAATTTAGTGGGATGTCTGAACTGTAGTTAGTTCAGATTCCATGTTTTGGCTAAATTGGCCTATGTTCCATCCTTGGCTGAGTTGGGTGTATTTCCCGCGGTTACCAGCAGGTGTCACTGCCACATCTGGTTCGTGCTGGAAGGTACAACAAGCCGAGGCGTATTGGGTGCTCTTTCCCAGAGGCAACCTAGTGGGAGGTTGATACCACTGGGCATGCTGGGAGAGGGTACTTAAGGGGCGGATGCCATTTTTGGAGGCTCTCACCTCATGGCCACCCTGGCCGGAGGTATGTGACAACTCCTCTTCTGCCTCGGGGCCTACTGGCCTGAGGCTTTTGTTACTGAAGGTAGGCCCAGAAGCTATCTGGGGCCTACCGGTTCGGGGGTGATCCTGTGCTGTCTGTCCTGCGGGAAGAAGCCGAGCAATTGCAGGAACCAGGGGAGGACTCATCTTACAGAAAACGCAGTGGAAGGCTGGTATCTCGAGAGGAGCCTGGGGCCTCAATTGGAGGATGCATCCCAACCAATTTACCTCACAGTATTGCCGGGTCAGCTTAAAGGACTTTCTCATACTGTGCAGTTGCGCTTGAACTTTGGAAATTCTGATTACTAAGTCTGTGGCAGAGACTTTCATTTTGTCCGTGCATCATCCCAGCTGCTAGGCCGGTGAGAGGGGCCTATCCGGGTGAGCAAGATCCAGTGGCAGCAAGTATACCTGTCTCCAGGATCGTAAGTTTCTCAGTGATCTGCACCAGGTACCTGAACTCCCCCTAATCCTCCATCCCTCGTTCTGCTAACGTTGTGATTAATAAAATAGCATAGGAAAAGACTCAGTGACTGGCGACCGTGTTTATGCAACTTCTTAACCCTAGACTTTGAGCCAACAGGGAGAACAGTGCGGTAACGGCAGACCAAAACTAACCAGCAGCTCCTACGGGGGTAGTGCTACAAATCGATAAGAACGTCTCCATCACAAATCGATAAGAACGTCTCCATCACACCCTGATAAGAATTTCATCACACATCGATAAGAACGTCTCCATCACACATCGATGAGAACGTCTCCATCACACATCGATAAGAACGTCTCCAACACACATCGATAAGAACGTCTCCAACACACATCGATAAGAACGTCTCCATCACACATCGATAAGAACGTCTCCATCACACATCGATAAGAACGTCTCCATCACACATCGATAAGAACGTCTCCATCACACATTGATAAGAACGTCTCCATCACACATCGATAAGAATGTCTCCATCACACATCGATAAGAACTTCTCCATCACACATCAATAAGAACGTCTCCATCACACCCTGATAAGAACTTCCCCATCACACATCGATGAGAATGTCTCCATCACACATCGATGAGAACGTCTCCATCACACATCGATGAGAACGTCTCCATTACACATCGATGAGAACGTCTCCATCACACATCGATAAGAACTTCTCCATCACACATCGATAAGAATGTCTCCATCACACATCAATGAGAACTTCTCCATCACACATTGATTAGAACGTCTCCATTACACATCGATGAGAACGTCTCCATCACACATCGATAAGAACTTCTCCATCACACATCGATAAGAATGTCTCCATCACACATCAATGAGAACTTCTCCATCACACATCGATAAGAACGTCTCCATCACACATTGATAAGAACGTCTCCATCACACATCAATAAGAACTTCTCTATCACACATCGATTAGAACGTCTCCATTACACATCGATGAGAACGTCTCCATCACACATCGATAAGAACGTCTCCATCACACATTGATAAGAACGTCTCCATCACACATCAATGAGAACTTCTCTATCACACATCGATTAGAACGTCTCCATTACACATCGATGAGAACGTCTCCATCACACATCGATAAGAACGCCTCCATCACACATCGATAAGAACGTCTCCATCACACATCAATGAGAACTTCTCCATCACACATTGATAAGAACGTCTCCATCACACGTCGATAAGAAAGTCTCCATTACACGTCGATAAGAACGTCTCAATCACACATCGATAAGAACTTCTCCATCACACATCGATAAGAACGTCTCCATCACACCCTGATAAGAACTTCTCCATCACACATCGATGAGAACGTCTCCATCACACATCGATGAGTACGTCTCCATCACACATCGATGAGAACGTCTCCATCACACATCGATCATCACACATCGATAAGAACGTCTCCATCACACATCGATAAGAACGTCTCCATCACACATCAATGAGAACTTCTCCATCACACATCGATTAGAACGTCTCCATTACACATCGATGAGAACGTCTCCATCACACATCGATAAGAACGCCTCCATCACACATCGATAAGAACGTCTCCATCACACATCAATGAGAACTTCTCCATCACACATTGATAAGAACGTCTCCATCACACGTCGATAAGAAAGTCTCCATTACACATCGATGAGAATGTCTCCATCACACATCGATAAGAACTTCTCCATCACACATCGATAAGAACGTCTCCATCACACCCTGATAAGAACTTCTCCATCACACATCGATGAGAACGTCTCCATCACACATCGATGAGAACGTCTCCATCACACATCGATGAGAACGTCTCCATCACACATCGATCATCACACATCGATAAGAACGTCTCCATCACACATCGATAAGAACGTCTCCATCACACATCAATGAGAACTTCTCCATCACACATCGATTAGAACGTCTCCATTACACATCGATGAGAACGTCTCCATCACACATCGATAAGAACGTCTCCATCACACATCGATAAGAACGTCTCCATCACACCCTGATAAGAACTTCTCCATCACACATCGATGAGAACGTCTCCATCACACATCGATAAGAACTTCTCCATCACACATCGATAAGAATGTCTCCATCACACATCAATGAGAACTTCTCCATCACACATTGATTAGAACGTCTCCATTACACATCGATGAGAACGTCTCCATCACACATCGATAAGAACTTCTCCATCACACATCGATAAGAATGTCTCCATCACACATCAATGAGAACTTCTCCATCACACATCGATAAGAACGTCTCCATCACACATCGATAAGAACATCTCCATCACACATTAATGAGAACTTCTCCATCACACATCGATTAGAACGTCTCCATTACACATCGATGAGAACGTCTCCATCACACATCGATAAGAACTTCTCCATCACACATCGATAAGAACGTCTCCATCACACCCTGATAAGAACTTCTCCATCACACATCGATGAGAACGTCTCCATCACACATCGATAAGAACTTCTCCATCACACATCGATAAGAATGTCTCCATCACACATCAATGAGAACTTCTCCATCACACATTGATTAGAACGTCTCCATTACACATCGATGAGAACGTCTCCATCACACATCGATAAGAACTTCTCCATCACACATCGATAAGAATGTCTCCATCACACATCAATGAGAACTTCTCCATCACACATCGATAAGAACGTCTCCATCACACATCGATAAGAACATCTCCATCACACATTAATGAGAACTTCTCCATCACACATCGATTAGAACGTCTCCATTACACATCGATGAGAACGTCTCCATCACACATCGATAAGAACTTCTCCATCACACATTGATAAGAACGTCTCCATTACACGTCGATAAGAAAGTCTCCATTACACATCGATAAGAACTTCTCCATCACACATCGATAAGAACTTCTCCATCACACATCGATAAGAACGTCTCCATCACACCCTGATAAGAACTTCTCCATCACACATCGATGAGAACGTCTCCATCACACATCGATGAGAACGTCTCCATCACACATCGATGAGAACGTCTCCATCACACATCGATAAGAACTTCTCCATCACACATCGATAAGAACGTCTCCATCACACCCTGATAAGAACTTCTCCATCACACATCGATGAGAACGTCTCCATCACACATCGATGAGAACGTCTCCATCACACATCGATGAGAACGTCTCCATCACACATCGATAAGAACGTCTCCATCACACATCGATAAGAACGTCTCCATCACACATCAATGAGAACTTCTCCATCACACATCGATTAGAACGTCTCCATTACACATAGATGAGAACGTCTCCATCACACATTGATAAGAACGTCTCCATCACACGTCGATAAGAAAGTCTCCATCACACATCGATAAGAACTTCTCCATCACACATCGATGAGAACGTCTCCATCACACATCGATGAGTACGTCTCCATCACACATCGATAAGAACTTCTCCATCACACATCGATAAGAACGTCTCCATCACACCCTGATAAGAACTTCTCCATCACACATCGATGAGAACGTCTCCATCACACATCGATGAGAACGTCTCCATCACACATCGATGAGAACGTCTCCATCACACATCGATAAGAACGTCTCCATCACACATCGATAAGAACGTCTCCATCACACATCAATGAGAACTTCTCCATCACACATCGATTAGAACGTCTCCATTACACATCGATGAGAACGTCTCCATCACACATCAATAAGAACATCTCCATCACACATCGATAAGAACGTCTCCATCACACCCTGATAAGAACTTCTCCATCACACATCGATGAGAACGTCTCCATCACACATCGATAAGAACTTCTCCATCACACATCGATAAGAATGTCTCCATCACACATCAATGAGAACTTCTCCATCACACATTGATTAGAACGTCTCCATTACACATCGATGAGAACGTCTCCATCACACATCGATAAGAACTTCTCCATCACACATCGATAAGAATGTCTCCATCACACATCAATGAGAACTTCTCCATCACACATCGATAAGAACGTCTCCATCACACATCGATAAGAACGTCTCCATCACACATCAATGAGAACTTCTCTATCACACATCGATTAGAACGTCTCCATTACACATCGATGAGAACGTCTCCATCACACATCGATGAGAACTTCTCCATCACACATTGATAAGAACGTCTCCATTACACGTCGATAAGAAAGTCTCCATTACACGTCGATAAGAACGTCTCCATCACACATCGATAAGAACTTCTCCATCACACATCGATGAGAACGTCTCCATCACACATCGATAAAAACTTCTCCATCACACATCGATAAGAATGTCTCCATCACACATCAATGAGAACTTCTCCATCACACATTGATTAGAACGTCTCCATTACACATCGATGAGAACGTCTCCATCACACATCGATAAGAACTTCTCCATCACACATCGATAAGAATGTCTCCATCACACATCAATGAGAACTTCTCCATCACACATCGATAAGAACGTCTCCATCACACATCGATAAGAACGTCTCCATCACACATCAATGAGAACTTCTCCATCACACATCGATTAGAACGTCTCCATTACACATCGATGAGAACGTCTCCATCACACATCGATAAGAACTTCTCCATCACACATTGATAAGAACGTCTCCATTACACGTCGATAAGAAAGTCTCCATTACACGTCGATAAGAACGTCTCCATCACACATCGATAAGAACGTCTCCATCACACATCGATAAGAACTTCTCCATCACACATCGATAAGAACGTCTCCATCACACCCTGATAAGAACTTCTCCATCACACATCGATGAGAACGTCTCCATCACACATCGATGAGAACGTCTCCATCACACATCGATGAGAACGTCTCCATCACACATCGATAAGAACTTCTCCATCACACATCGATAAGAACGTCTCCATCACACCCTGATAAGAACTTCTCCATCACACATCGATGAGAACGTCTCCATCACACATCGATGAGAACGTCTCCATCACACATCGATGAGAACGTCTCCATCACACATCGATAAGAACGTCTCCATCACACATCGATAAGAACGTCTCCATCACACATCAATGAGAACTTCTCCATCACACATCGATTAGAACGTCTCCATTACACATCGATGAGAACGTCTCCATCACACATCGATAAGAACTTCTCCATCACACATTGATAAGAACGTCTCCATCACACGTCGATAAGAAAGTCTCCATTACACGTCGATAAGAACGTCTCCATCACACATCGATAAGAACTTCTCCATCACACATCGATAAGAACGTCTCCATCACACCCTGATAAGAACTTCTCCATCACACATCGATGAGAACGTCTCCATTACACATCGATGAGAACGTCTCCATCACACATCGATGAGAACGTCTCCATTACACATCGCTGAGAACGTCTCCATCACACATCGATAAGAACTTCTCCATCACACATCGATAAGAATGTCTCCATCACACATCAATGAGAACTTCTCCATCACACATCGATTAGAACGTCTCCATTAGTGATGAGCCGAACACCCCCGGGTTCGGTTCGCACCAGAACCCGCGAACGGACCGAAAGTTCGTACGAACATTAGAACCCTATTAAATACAATGGATGCGAACGTTCGAATTCTAAAGTGCTAATTATAACAACTATTATGCATGTTATTGTCCTAAAAAGGGTTTGGGAACCCGGGTTGTGCACCAGGGGACATGTATCAATGCAAAAAGAAGTTTTAAAAACGGTCGTTTTTCGGGAGCAGTCATTTTAATGATGCATAAAGTGAAAAAAAAAAAGTCAAATATTCCTTTAAATATCGTACCTGGGGGGTGTCTAAAGTATGCCTGTGAAGTGCCACGTGTTTCCCGTGTTTAGAACTGTCCCTGCACAAAATGACACTTCTAAAGGAAAAAAAAGCCATTTAAAACTGCTTGCGGCTTTAATGTAATGTCTGGTCCTGGTAATATGGATGAAAATCTTTAAGAAAAATGGCATAGCTACCCCATGACCCCCCCCCCTACCCCAGCCCATTACCAGCCCCTTTGGGTCTTGTATGGATATTAAGGGGAACCCCGCACATAAAATAAAAAAGGCCCTATATACTCTGAACAGCCGTATACAGGCGGTGCATACAAGACAGGGACTGTAGGTTTGTTCTTATGTAGAATCTGTTTGTAATTTTGAACAGGTACATTGTTTAAGTGTAGCTCCAGCCCAAAAATCTATTTTTAAACTTTTTGGAAAACATAGGTAAGGGTTATCACCCCTGTAACATTTGTTTTGCTGTCTGTGCCCCTGTTCAGAACATTTCACCTCACTTTCCGTCCCAATGACAACTGTTTTTGAAATGTGGTGTTTTTCTTGAAACAAGGATTGGTGATAAAGCATCAGTACAGAGGAGACACCTTTCTCCCATATTAATTCTTACAGGAGAGAATTTTCCTTCCAAGGGGTAGATTTCCTCTCACTTCCTGTTGTCTTCTTGCGTTTGCAAGTAGGAGTCGTTTGTAAGTTGGATGTTTGAAAGTAGGGACCTGCCGTATATACTCTGCAGAAATAGGCCCCTTAGTTGTTGGTGTTGGCACAACACTGTAAGCACTCACAGTTACTCTTGGTTGGTGCTGGAACGCCCTGCTGTCAACTATTATATCAGGAATTTTAATTACATATAATTGTTGAACAGTGGTAGTAAAAATTGGGCCTTTGATGGTGGTGCTGGTGCCACAACACTGTAAGCCCTGACAGTTACTCTTGGTGGGTGCAGCAATGGGCCCTGCTGTGAATTATTAGATCAAGAATTGTAATTGCATGCCCCTGTTGAACAGGGGCTGAAAAATTGGGCCTTTCGTGGTGGTGGTGGTGGTGGTGGTGGTGTTGCCACAACACTGTAAGCCCTCAGAGTTACTCTTGGTGGGTGCAGGAATGGGCCCTGCTGTGAATTATTAGATCAAGAATTGTAATTACATGCCCCTTTTGAACAGGGGCTGAAAAATTGGGCCTTTCGTGGTGGTGGTGGTGGTGGCGTTGCCACAACACTGTAAGCCCTCAGAGTTACTCTTGGTGGGTGCAGGAATGGGCCCTGCTGTGAATTATTAGATCAAGAATTGTAATTACATGCCCCTTTTGAACAGGGGCTAAAAAATTGGGCCTTTCGTGGTGGTGGTGGTGGTGGCGTTGCCACAACACTGTAAGCCCTCAGAGTTACTCTTGGTGGGTGCAGCAATGGGCCCTGCTGTGAATTATTAGATCAAGAATTGTAATTACATGCCCCTGTTGAACAGGGGCTGAAAAATTGGGCCTTAGGCACTGGTGGCACAACACTACAACCCCTCACAGATACTGTACTTGGAGCACAGCAATGAGCCCTGTTGCAAAGTATTGCTTCAAAAATTGTAATGACACGCCCCTGTTAAACAGGGGCTTGAAAAATTGGGCCTTAGGCACTGGTGCCACAACACTCCAACCCCTCACAGATACTGTACTTGGAGCACAGCAATGAGCCCTATGGCAAATTATTGCTAAAAAAATTGTAATTACACGCCCCTGTAAAACAGGGGCTGAAAAATTGGGCCTTAGCCACTGGTGGCGGCACCCATAAACAAAAATGATCTTCCAAGCTATCATCATCAATCGTATCATTGAGGACTCGGAGGAGGAGGATAGCCAGTCAACATAACAGCACAGGCACTCAGCATCAGCATCAGTCTTGAAGGGATGTGACATGTTAAAATCAATTAGTCTGTTATATCAGCATCAGGTGTGTGGTAGCTGGTGGTGATCCAAGACTGGTTCATCTTGATGAAAGTCAGTCGATCAACCGAGTCGGTGGACAGGCGCACCCTGTGATCCGTGACAAATCCTCCAGCAGCACTGAATGTGCGTTCCGAAAGAACGCTGGATGCAGGACAGGCCAGTAGCTCAATTGCATACTGTGCAAGCTCTGGCCAGTGATCCATCCTCAAGACCCAGTAAGCCAGAGGATTTTCGGTGGGGAAGGTGTCCAAGTCTGACCTTGCCCCTAGATATTCCTGCACCATGTTTATCAGACGCTGGCGATGGTTGCTGGAACCGATCATACTTTGGGGCTGCGGACTAAAGAATTGTCTGAACGCATCGGTCAGACGGCCACCTTCCCCACCGCTCCTTCTTTGACTGGCCGAAGCCTCAGCAACTCGTTGTCCAGGACCAGGAGTTTGTAACCTCCCAGTCTCTGGGAACGCGTTGCACAGACCTTTCTGCAAGGCCTCCCGGAGTTGTCTCATCCTCTGCTCCCTCTGCGACGGTAACATAAGGTCCGCAACCTTACCCTTGTACCGTGGATCAAGGAGAGTGGCCAGCCAGTAATGGTCCCTCTCCTTGATCCGAAGAATGCGAGGATCCTTCCGCAGACTTTGCAGGATCAGGGAGGCCATGCAGCGTAGGTTTGCTGAGGCATTCGCTCCGGAGTCCTCTGGGTCACTAAGGACGACATGATCCGCAGCCACCTCCTCCCAGCCACGTACAAGTCCACTGGTTTCTTGGGACTGTAAATCATCCCTAAAAGACTGCTGCTGATGATGCTGAGTGCCAGCCTCCACCTCCATGCTGACACAATCCTCCTCCTCCTCCTCCTCCTCTTCCTGTGCGATGGGTGGGACAGAAGGAACACTGTCTGGGTAAAGGGGGCCTTGAGAGGCAAGGAAGTCCTCCTCTTCCTGCCTCTGTTCTGCCTCAAGTGCCCTGTCCATTATTCCACGCAGCGTGTGCTCCAACAGGTGGACAAGAGGTACAGTGTCACTGATGCATGCACTGTCACTGCTCACCATCCTCGTGGCCTCCTCAAATGGTGCCAGGACAGTGCATGCATCCCTGATCATGCCCCACTGGCGTGGAGAAAAAAAACCAAGCTCCCCTGACCCTGTCCTGGTGCCGTAGTCGCACAGGTACTCATTGATGGCCCTCTGCTGCGTGTGCAGCCGCTGCAGCATGGCCAACGTTGAGTTCCACCTGGTGGGCATGTCACATATAAGGCGGTTCTTGGGCAGGTTCAACTCCTTTTGCAGCTCAGCCAGGCGAGCACTGGCATTATAAGATCTGCGGAAATGCACACAGACTTTCCTGGCCTGCCTCAGGACATCCTGTAAGCCCGGGTACCTGCCCAAGAACCGCTGCACCACCAGGTTAAGGACGTGAGCCACACAGGGCACATGGGTCAGTTGTCCCTGTCGGAGGGCGGAGAGGAGGTTGGTGCCATTGTCGCAAACCACCATTCCTGGCTTAAGCTGGCGTGGCGTCAACCACCTCTCGGCCTGGCCCTGCAGAGCAGACAGGACCTCTGCCCCAGTGTGGCTTCTGTCCCCCAAACACACCAGCGCAAGCACGGCATGGCATCTTTTTGCCTGCGTACTTGCGTAGCCCCTTGAACGGCTACGGAGCACCGCTGGTTCATAGGACAAACCACAGGAAGAGGCCATGGAGGAAGAAGAAGAGGAGGGGGTGGAGGAGAGAGGTGTGTCACAACCAGTAGTAGCATTTTGGAGGCGTGGCGGTGGAACAACCTCCAACACTACTGCACCTTGTCCTGCATCCTTCCCAGCTGCCAAAAGAGTGACCCAATGGGCCGTGAAAGAAAGGTAACGTCCCTGTCCATGCCTGCTGGACCATGAGTCAGCGGTAATATGCACCTTACCGCTGACCGCCCTGTCCAGCGAGGCCAAGACATTGCCTTCCACATGCCGGTAGAGAGCCGGAATAGCCTTCCGTGAGAAAAAGTGGCGTTTGGGAACCTGCCACTGAGGAACCGCACATTGCACAAACTCACGGAAGGGGGCCGAGTCTACCAACTGAAAAGGCAGCAGTTGAAGCGCTAGCAATTTAGCCAAGCTAGCATTCAACCGCTGGGCATGTGGATGGCTGGGAGTGAACTTCTTTCGACGGTCCAGCAGCTGGGGCAGGGAAATTTGCCTGCTAGAATCGGACGTCGGTGTACTGCTAGCAGAGTGGCCGCAAGTACTTGGCTGTGACACACCTAATTCTACACCTTCATTCCTCTCAGTGCATGTTTCAGAGAGGACTGAAGTTATAGTGGGGTTGGAGATCCCAGCTGATGCGGTGCAAGGAGAGGTCCGCTTTGTTCTTTGGTGTGGGTCTTTGAGGTAGGCTTGCCAACGAGCTGCATGGCAGGTCAACATATGTCTGGTCAGGCATGTGGTACCCAAGCGGCTGATGTTTTGGCCACGCGATATACGCTTGAGACATATGTTGCAAACAGCAGCTGTGCGATCTGATGCACTAGCCTCAAAAAAGGCCCACACCAAAGAACTTTTTGAATGACGGGCAGAGGCAGCGCCCTGCACAGGCGGAGCTCTGCGGTGTGATTCCGTCGGTGTACTGCCCTTACGCTGGCCACCAAAGGGCATCCTGCCTCGTTGGAGATGTGCCTCCTCCTCATCCTCCTCCTCCTCCTCTCTCCTATTAGGCACCCATGTGGAGTCAGTGACCTCATCATCCCCTCCCTCCTCATCACTGGAGCCAATCTGGCAGTATGCTGCAGCTGCTGGAACATGACTGCCAGATTGGTGTCCTTCTTGAGCATCCCCTCTGTCTGCTCTCACGCTACTGCCTTCCTGTAGCTGGGTTTCATCATCAGACCCTTCGAAACGCTGGGCATCCTCCTGGAGCATGTACCCAACACTGTGCTCAAACAGTTCGGGGGACTCCTCAGGAGGAGGACATGGTGGGTCTGGGGAAGGAGTGACTGATGATGAGTCTGACATTGATACCAGGGAAGAGGACGCTTTGGCAGCTGCTTTGCCAGTACCCTGAGCCTGGGTGAGAGAGGATGAGGAGGAGGAGGAGGGCTTGGTCATCCACTCTACCAAGTCTTCGGCATGATGTGGCTCAACATGTCCAGCTGCCGAAAAGAAGGACAAGCGTGTCCCATGGCCATGTGCTGATGACAATGCACCGCGTCCACGACCAGCACTGTTGCCCCCAGACACAGAGCCTGCTTGCCCTCTTTTATTGCCTCCTGACTGTCTGCCTCTCCTTGTTTGCCTTCCAGACATTCTAATAGATGGCCTGCAGGGAGATGGGAAAAAAGCAATAAGGGCTACCTTCAGGTGTCCTTCTCTGTCCCTTTACTTAAGGATTTCTAAATATGGTTGAGGATGATTGCTTTTGCACAGAATAGCACAACGACAATTTCCCTGACTGTCCAAAAAACAAGGATTTCAAAGATGGTTGATGAGGAATGCTTTAGCACACTATAGCACAAGGAGAATTTCCCTCACTGTCCTTCCCTGTCCCTAGAAACAAGGATTATCACAGTGAAAGAAACTGACACTCTTCCTACCTATAGTTTTCTGTCCCTAGAAAAAATGTTTTTTTAAAGCACACTATAGCACAAGGAGAATTTCCCTCACTGTCCTTCCCTGTCCCTAGAAACAAGGATTATCACAGTGAAAGAAACTGACACTCTTCCTACCTATAGTTTTCTGTCCCTAGAAAAAATGTTTTTTTAAAGCACACTATAGCACAAGGAGAATTTCCCTCACTGTCCTTCCCTGTCCCTAGAAACAAGGATTATCACAGTGAAAGAAACTGACACTCTTCCTACCTATAGTTTTCTGTCCCTAGAAAAAATGTTTTTTTAAAGCTGATTGATGATCAATGCTTTAGCACACTATAGCACAAGTAGAATTTCCCTCACTGTCCTTCCCTGTCCCTAGAAACAAGGATTATCACAGTGAAAGAAACTGACACTCTTCCTACCTATAGTTTTCTGTCCCTAGAAAAAATGTTTTTTTAAAGCTGATTGATGATCAATGCTTTAGCACACTATAGCACAAGTAGAATTTCCCTCACTGTCCTTCCCTGTCCCTAGAAACAAGGATTATCACAGTGAAAGAAACTGACACTCTTCCTACCTATAGTTTTCTGTCCCTAGAAAAAATGTTTTTTTAAAGCACACTATAGCACAAGGAGAATTTCCCTCACTTTCCTTCCCTGTCCCTAGAAACAAGGATTATCACAGTGAAAGAAACTGACACTCTTCCTACCTATAGTTTTCTGTCCCTAGAAAAAATGTTTTTTTAAAGCACACTATAGCACAAGGAGAATTTCCCTCACTTTCCTTCCCTGTCCCTAGAAACAAGGATTATCACAGTGAAAGAAACTGACACTCTTCCTACCTATAGTTTTCTGTCCCTAGAAAAAATGTTTTTTTAAAGCACACTATAGCACAAGGAGAATTTCCCTCACTGTCCTTCCCTGTCCCTAGAAACAAGGATTATCACAGTGAAAGAAACTGACACTCTTCCTACCTATAGTTTTCTGTCCCTAGAAAAAATGTTTTTTTAAAGCACACTATAGCACAAGGAGAATTTCCCTCACTGTCCTTCCCTGTCCCTAGAAACAAGGATTCGCACAGTAAAACACACTGACACTCTCCCTACCTATAGTTTTCTGTCCCTAGAAAAAATGTTTTTTTAAAGCACACTATAGCACAAGGAGAATTTCCCTCACTGTCCTTCCCTGTCCCTAGAAACAAGGATTCGCACAGTAAAACACACTGACACTCTCCCTACTGTGACAGCAGGAAGGTAAAGTCACCTGGTTGCGTCCAGGGGGGTAGATATATTTCGCCCAGATTCAGGCTTTACGCCGACTTATACAACTAGGTGGAGAGTTGTATAAGCCCAGCTGAGACTAGTGGGCTCATTGATGACTCATACCTCTAGGGAGAGGGCTGGGCGTCGTGCAGACAGGGAGTTGATGAGACCAGCTGAAGCTTGTCAGCTCATTTAGGCCTCTATAAGAACTCCCAGCTTCATTAGGGGTTAGCTCATGCCTGGAAGCAGACCTGTGTGGACTTCCTGGAGAGAGTGAACCCTTGTGCGGTGAGAGAAAGCCTGTGTGGCTATTTGCTTGGACATTTAAAACCAGGGACTTAGGGACTAGGACAGCACTAGGCTGATCCCAGTTGTTAGTTAGGAAACCTGTATGTTTAGTCAGAGGTCAAGTTGACCAGGATTTATTTTGTTTATGTTTCTTTTGCTTTGCTGTGTTTTTGTCACTGTAAATAGAAAATAAACCGCACCTTTTTGATTTTGAAAACCACAACCTCCGTCTGCTGGGCCTGTTTTTTGTGTGGGGAGCCCATCCCGGGGGTCACACACACCCGCTGCCGAGCTAACCCACTCACACTACCTATAGTTTTCTGTCCCTAGAAAAAATGTTTTTTTAAAGCACACTATAGCACAAGGAGAATTTCCCTCACTGTCCTTCCCTGTCCCTAGAAACAAGGATTCGCACAGTAAAACACACTGACACTCTCCCTACCTATCCTTCTCTTTCCCTAAACTAAAGGAATCCAGGTTAAGCAAGAAAAAATAAATGTCACTGTCCCTGCCTATGCTTCTCTTTCCCTACTCCGGAACACACTACACTAGGCCGCCGTGCTGGCGGCCTTTTATAGTGTGGGGCGTGTACTAAACACCCTCAGCAATAATTGGCCACAGGTATCCTGCCTGTGGCCAATCATTGCTCTCCTCGCTGCCGGCGCTGTGATTGGCCAAGCATGCGGGGTCACAGTGCATGCTTGGCCAATCACAGCGCCTGGATGACACTGCGATGGCGTAGTGCATTGTGGGCCGTTCGCGTCACTCGAATTTGGCGCGAACGGCCCAAATCGTTCGATCTTCGTCGAACGATCGAACAGCCGATGTTCGAGTCGAACGTATGTTCGACTCGAACACGAAGCTCATCCCTAGTCTCCATTACACATCGATGAGAACGTCTCCAACACACATCGATAAGAACGTCTCCATCACACATCGATAAGAACGTCTCCATCACAGATCAATGAGAACTTCTCCATCACACATCGATAAGAATGTCTCCATCACACATCAATGAGAACTTCTCCATCACACATCGATAAGAACGTCTCCATCACACATCGATAAGAACGTCTCCATCACACATCAATGAGAACTTCTCCATCACACATTGATTAGAACGTCTCCATTACACATCGATGAGAACGTCTCCATCACACATCGATAAGAACTTCTCCATCACACATCGATAAGAATGTCTCCATCACACATCAATGAGAACTTCTCCATCACACATTAATGAGAACTTCTCCATCACACATCGATTAGAACGTCTCCATCACACATTGATAAGAACGTCTCCAACACACATCAATGAGAACTTCTCCATCACACATCAATGAGAACGTCTCCATCACACATCGATAAGAATGTCTCCATCACACATCGATGAGAACGTCTCCATCACACATCGATGAGAACGTCTCCATCACACATCAATGAGAACTTCTCCATCACACATTGATAAGAACGTCTCCAACACACATCAATGAGAACGTCTCCATCACACATCGATGAGAACGTCTCCATCACACATCGATAAGAACTTCTCCATCACACATCGATAAGAACTTCTCCATCACACATCGATAAGAATGTCTCCATCACACATCAATGAGAACTTCTCCATCACACATCGATTAGAACGTCTCCATCACACATTGATAAGAACGTCTCCAACACACATCAATGAGAACGTCTCCATCACACATCAATGAGAACGTCTCCATCACACATCAATGAGAACTTCTCCATCACACATCGATAAGAACGTCTCCATCACACATCAATGAGAACTTCTCCATCACACATTGATAAGAACGTCTCCAACACACATCAATGAGAACGTCTCCATCACACATCGATGAGAACGTCTCCATCACACATCGATAAGAACTTCTCCATCACACATCGATAAGAACTTCTCCATCACACATCGATAAGAATGTCTCCATCACACATCAATGAGAACTTCTCCATCACACATCAATGAGAACGTCTCCATCACACATCAATGAGAACGTCTCCATCACACATCAATGAGAACTTCTCCATCACACATCGATAAGAATGTCTCCATCACACATCAATGAGAACGTCTCCATCACACATCAATGAGAACTTCTCCATCACACATCGATTAGAACGTCTCCATCACACATCAATGAGAACTTCTCCATCACACATCGATTGGAACGTCTCCATCACACATCAATGAGAACTTCTCCATCACACATCGATTAGAACTTCTCCATCACACATTGATAAGAACGTCTCCATCACACCCTGATAAGAACTTCTCCATCACACATCGATAAGAACTTCTCCATCACACATTGATAAGAATGTCTCCATCACACATCGATGAGAACGTCTCCATCACACATCGATGAGAACGTCTCCATCACACATCGATGAGAACGTCTCCATCACACATCAATGAGAACTTCTCCATCACACATTGATAAGAACGTCTCCAACACACATCGATAAGAACTTCTCCATCACACATCGATGAGAACTTCTCCATCACACATCGATGAGAACGTCTCCATCACACATCAATGAGAACTTCTCCATCACACATTGATAAGAACGTCTCCAACACACATCGATAAGAACTTCTCCATCACACATCAATGAGAACTTCTCCATCACACATCGATGAGAACGTCTCCATCACACATCAATGAGAACGTCTCCATCACACATCAATGAGAACTTCTCCATCACACATCGATTAGAACGTCTCCATCACACATCGATAAGAACTTCTCCATCACACATCGATAAGAATGTCTCCATCACACATCAATTAGAACTTCTCCATCACACATCGATTAGAACGTCTCCATCACACATTGATAAGAATGTCTCCATCACACATCAATGAGAACGTCTCCATCACACATCAATGAGAACGTCTCCATCACACATCAATGAGAACTTCTCCATCACACATCGATAAGAACGTCTCCATCACACATCAATGAGAACTTCTCCATCACACATCGATTAGAACGTCTCCATCACACATCGATGAGAACGTCTCCATCACACATCAATGAGAACTTCTCCATCACACATCGATGAGAACGTCTCCATCACACATTGATAAGAACGTCTCCATTTCCCAAAACACAAATCCGATACACCAGATACAGCTGTATGTATTATGAAGGACAAATCTCGGGGCATGGCATAAAAAAATCAATCCCAACTGACACTTCTACATCCCTCTTACCAACTGTCACTTCTGCAACCCTCTTTAATGGGTTATCCCAAGAAAAGTAATAGAGGGGACAATTTCCAATGAGGACACTGGTTCTGGTGACCTGGGGGGATCCCGAAAGTGTTCCCTTAATTTGCAGGGATTTCTTCTCACTTCCTGTTTTGGTGATGGGACAGGAAGTGAAGGGAAATATCCCCAATGTGGAGAGATGGGAAAGATAAACTTCCAGGAGATATAATCCTCCAACACTAAAGTCTGCCCGGGGTTCTACATTACAGTCATAATAATAATGATAGTATTGGTGATGTCATTGATTAGTGAAGATTAGTAGTGAAAGTATTGGTGATATAATTGATTTGTGAAGATTAGTAGTGATAGTATTGGTGATGTCATTGATTAGTGAAGATTAGTAGTGAAAGTATTGGTGATATAATTGATTTGTGAAGATTAGTAGTGATAGTATTGGTGATATAGTTGATTAGAGAGGATTAGTAGTGATAGTATTGGTGATTAGAATTGATTAGTGAAGATTAGTAGTGAAAGTATTGGTGATTAGAATTGATTAGCGAGGACTAGTAGTGATAGTATTGGTGATATAATTAATTACTGAGGACTAGTAGTGAAAGTATTGGTGATATAATTGATTAGTGAAGATTAGTAGTGAAAGTATTGGTGATATAATTGATTAGTGAGGATTAGTAGTGATAGTATTGGTGATATAATTGATTAGCGAGGACTAGTAGTGATAGTATTGGTGATATAATTAATTACTGAGGACTAGTAGTGAAAGTATTGGTGATATAATTGATTAGTGAAGATTAGTAGTGAAAGTATTGGTGATATAATTGATTAGTGAAGATTAGTAGTGAAAGTATTGGTGATATAATTGATTAGCGAGGACTAGTAGTGATAGTATTGGTGATATAATTAATTACTGAGGACTAGTAGTGAAAGTATTGGTGATATAATTTATTAGTGAAGATTAGTAGTGAAAGTATTGGTGATATAATTGATTAGTGAAGATTAGTAGTGAAAGTATTGGTGATATAATTGATTAGTGAAGATTAGTAGTGAAAGTATTGGTGATATAATTGATTAGTGAGGATTAGTAGTGATAGCATTGATGATATAATTGATTAGTGAAGATTAGTAGTGATAGTATTGGTGAGATAATTGATTAGTGAGGATTAGTAGTGATAGTATTGGTGATGAAATAAATTAGTGAGGATTAGTAGTGATATTATTGGTGATATAATTGATTAGCAAGGACTAGTAGTGATAGTATTGGTGATATAATTAATTACTGAGGACTAGTAGTGAAAGTATTGGTGATATAATTGATTAATGAAGATTAGTAATGAAAGTATTGGTGATATAATTGATTAGAGAGGATTAGTAGTGATAGTATTGGTGATTAGAATTGATTAGTGAGGATTAGTAGTATCAATGATCAGTAATATTCGGATTGGTGATGTGATTGGACGCGGTGTTCTGTAGTGCGGATGAGGATGACGGAACACTCTCAGGGTGAGGGATGAATATACAGCAGAGGAGGAAGTACAGAGGGGGAGGGGGAGGGGGTTCTGGTGCACAGCTTTTCCTCTAACTAGCAGGAACAGGTTCTACCCGGCTGTGCTGATCCCCCGCTCCCTCTTTCTGTGTCAGCATGACAGGCAGGGGAGGGGTTAATTCAGGACGCTCAGTGTCCCTCCCCCTTCATATCTTTAGCCAAAAAAATCTACACCTTTATTATAAAGTATCAGCTGTTGGGGCATCAAGTGATGAGAGAAGCGTTTTATGTCAGCTCTTGGGGTCAGTATTAGTAGAGGGGTGAAGTGTCAGCTCTTGGGGTCAGTATTAGTAGAGGGGTGAAGTGTCAGCTCTTGGGGTCAGTATTAGTAGAGGGGAGAAGTGTCAGCTCTTGGGGTGAGTATTAGTAGAGGGGTGAAGTGTCAGCTCTTGGGGTCAGTATTAGTAGAGGGGAGAAGTGTCAGCTCTTGGGGTCAGTATTAGTAGAGGGGTGAAGTGTCAGCTCTTGGGGTCAGTATTAGTAGAGGGGAGAAGTGTCAGCTCTTGGGGTCAGTATTAGTAGAGGGGTGAAGTGTCAGCTCTTGGGGTCAGTATTAGTAGAGGGGAGAAGTGTCAGCTCTTGGGGTCAGTATTAGTAGAGGGTGAAGTGTCAGCTCTTGGGGTCAGTATTAGTAGAGGGGTGAAGTGTCAGCTCTTGGGGTCAGTATTAGTAGAGGGGTGAAGTGTCAGCTCTTGGGGTCAGTATTAGTAGAGGGGAGAAGTGTCAGCTCTTGGGGTCAGTATTAGTAGAGGGGAGAAGTGTCAGCTTATGGGGGTCAGTATTAGTAGTGGGGTGAAGTGTCAGCTCTTGGGGTGAGTATTAGTAGAGGGGTGAAGTGTCAGCTCTTGGGGTCAGTATTAGTAGAGGGGAGAAGTGTCAGCTTATGGGGTCAGTATTAGTAGTGGGGTGAAGTGTCAGCTCTTGGGGTGAGTATTAGTAGAGGGGAGAAGTGTCAGCTCTTGGGGTCAGTATTAGTAGAGGGTGAAGTGTCAGCTCTTGGGGTCAGTATTAGTAGAGGGGTGAAGTGTCAGCTCTTGGGGTCAGTATTAGTAGAGGGGTGAAGTGTCAGCTCTTGGGGTGAGTATTAGTAGAGGGGTGAAGTGTCAGCTCTTGGGGTCAGTATTAGTAGAGGGGTGAAGTGTCAGCTCTTGGGGTCAGTATTAGTAGAGGGGAGAAGTGTCAGCTCTTGGGGTCAGTATTAGTAGAGGGGTGAAGTGTCAGCTCTTGGGGTCAGTATTAGTAGAGGGGAGAAGTGTCAGCTCTTGGGGTCAGTATTAGTAGTGGGGTGAAGTGTCAGCTCTTGGGGTGAGTATTAGTAGAGGGGTGAAGTGTCAGCTCTTGGGGTGAGTATTAGTAGAGGGGTGAAGTGTCAGCTCTTGGGGTCAGTATTAGTAGAGGGGTAAGTGTCAGCTCTTGGGGTCAGTATTAGTAGAGGGGAGAAGTGTCAGCTCTTGGGGTCAGTATTAGTAGAGGGGAGAAGTGTCAGCTCTTGGGGTCAGTATTAGTAGAGGGGAGAAGTGTCAGCTCTTGGGGTCAGTATTAGTAGAGGGGAGAAGTGTCAGCTCTTGGGGTCAGTATTAGTAGTGGGGTGAAGTGTCAGCTCTTGGGGTCAGTATTAGTAGAGGGGAGAAGTGTCAGCTCTTGGGGTCAGTATTAGTAGAGGGGAGAAGTGTCAGCTCTTGGGGTCAGTATTAGTAGAGGGGAGAAGTGTCAGCTCTTGGGGTCAGTATTAGTAGAGGGGTGAAGTGTCAGCTCTTGGGGTCAGTATTAGTAGAGGGGAAAAGTGTCAGCTCTTGGGGTCAGTATTAGTAGAGGGGTGAAGTGTCAGCTCTTGGGGTCAGTATTAGTAGAGGGGAGAAGTGTCAGCTCTTGGGGTCAGTATTAGTAGAGGGGAGAAGTGTCAGCTCTTGGGGTGAGTATTAGTAGAGGGGAGAAGTGTCAGCTCTTGGGGTCAGTATTAGTAGAGGGGAGAAGTGTCAGCTCTTGGGGTCAGTATTAGTAGAGGGGTGAAGTGTCAGCTCTTGGGGTCAGTATTAGTAGAGGGGAGAAGTGTCAGCTCTTGGGGTCAGTATTAGTAGAGGGGAGAAGTGTCAGCTCTTGGGGTCAGTATTAGTAGAGGGGAGAAGTGTCAGCTCTTGGGGTCAGTATTAGTAGAGGGGTGAAGTGTCAGCTCTTGGGGTCAGTATTAGTAGAGGGGTGAAGTGTCAGCTCTTGGGGTCAGTATTAGTAGAGGGGTGAAGTGTCAGCTCTTGGGGTCAGTATTAGTAGAGGGGTGAAGTGTCAGCTCTTGGGGTGAGTATTAGTAGAGGGGTGAAGTGTCAGCTCTTGGGGTCAGTATTAGTAGAGGGGTGAAGTGTCAGCTCTTGGGGTCAGTATTAGTAGAGGGGAGAAGTGTCAGCTCTTGGGGTGAGTATTAGTAGAGGGGTGAAGTGTCAGCTCTTGGGGTCAGTATTAGTAGAGGGGAGAAGTGTCAGCTCTTGGGGTCAGTATTAGTAGAGGGGTGAAGTGTCAGCTCTTGGGGTCAGTATTAGTAGTGAAGTGAAGTGTCAGCTCTTGGGGTGAGTATTAGTAGAGAGGGGAAGTGTCAGCTCTTGGGGTCAGTATTAGTAGAGGGGTGAAGTGTCAGCTCTTGGGGTCAGTATTAGTAGAGGGGAGAAGTGTCAGCTCTTGGGGTGAGTATTAGTAGAGGGGAGAAGTGTCAGCTCTTGGGGTGAGTATTAGTAGAGGGGTGAAGTGTCAGCTCTTGGGGTGAGTATTAGTAGAGGGGAGAAGTGTCAGCTCTTGGGGTCAGTATTAGTAGAGGGGAGAAGTGTCAGCTCTTGGGGTCAGTATTAGTAGAGGGGAGAAGTGTCAGCTCTTGGGGTGAGTATTAGTAGAGGGGAGAAGTGTCAGCTCTTGGGGTCAGTATTAGTAGAGGGGTAAGTGTCAGCTCTTGGGGTCAGTATTAGTAGTGGGGTGAAGTGTCAGCTCTAAGGGTCAGTATTAGTAGAGGGGAGAAGTGTCAGCTCTTGGGGTCAGTATTAGTAGAGGGGTGAAGTGTCAGCTCTTGGGGTGAGTATTAGTAGAGGGGAGAAGTGTCAGCTCTTGGGGTCAGTATTAGTAGAGGGGTGAAGTGTCAGCTCTTGGGGTCAGTATTAGTAGAGGGGTGAAGTGTCAGCTCTTGGGGTCAGTATTAGTAGAGGGGAGAAGTGTCAGCTCTTGGGGTCAGTATTAGTAGAGGGGAGAAGTGTCAGCTCTTGAGGTGAGTATTAGTAGAGGGGAGAAGTGTCAGCTCTTGGGGTCAGTATTAGTAGTGGGGTGAAGTGTCAGCTCTTGGGGTGAGTATTAGTAGAGGGGAGAAGTGTCAGCTCTTGGGGTCAGTATTAGTAGAGGGGAGAAGTGTCAGCTCTTGGGGTCAGTATTAGTAGAGAGGTGAAGTGTCAGCTCTTGGGGTCAGTATTAGTAGAGGGGTGAAGTGTCAGCTCTTGGGGTCAGTATTAGTAGAGGGGAGAAGTGTCAGCTCTTGGGGTCAGTATTAGTAGAGGGGTGAAGTGTCAGCTCTTGGGGTGAGTATTAGTAGAGGGGAGAAGTGTCAGCTCTTGGGGTCAGTATTAGTAGAGGGGTGAAGTGTCAGCTCTTGGGGTCAGTATTAGTAGAGAGGTGAAGTGTCAGCTCTTGGGGTCAGTATTAGTAGAGGGGTGAAGTGTCAGCTCTTGGGGTGAGTATTAGTAGAGGGGAGAAGTGTCAGCTCTTGGGGTCAGTATTAGTAGAGGGGAGAAGTGTCAGCTCTTGGGGTCAGTATTAGTAGAGGGGTGAAGTGTCAGCTCTTGGGGTGAGTATTAGTAGAGGGGAGAAGTGTCAGCTCTTGGGGTGAGTATTAGTAGAGGGGTGAAGTGTCAGCTCTTGGGGTCAGTATTAGTAGAGGGGAGAAGTGTCAGCTCTTGGGGTCAGTATTAGTAGAGGGGAGAAGTGTCAGCTCTTGGGGTCAGTATTAGTAGAGGGGTGAAGTGTCAGCTCTTGGGGTGAGTATTAGTAGAGGGGAGAAGTGTCAGCTCTTGGGGTCAGTATTAGTAGAGGAGTGAAGTGTCAGCTCTTGGGGTCAGTATTAGTAGAGGGGAGAAGTGTCAGCTCTTGGGGTCAGTATTAGTAGAGGGGTGAAGTGTCAGCTCTTGGGGTGAGTATTAGTAGTGGGGTGAAGTGTCAGCTCTTGGGGTCAGTATTAGTAGAGGGGAGAAATGTCAGCTCTTGGGGTCAGTATTAGTAGAGGGGTGAAGTGTCAGCTCTTGGGGTCAGTATTAGTAGAGGGGTGAAGTGTCAGCTCTTGGGGTCAGTATTAGTAGAGGGGAGAAGTGTCAGCTCTTGGGGTCAGTATTAGTAGAGGGGAGAAGTGTCAGCTCTTGGGGTCAGTATTAGTAGAGGGGTGAAGTGTCAGCTCTTGGGGTCAGTATTAGTAGAGGGTGAAGTGTCAGCTCTTGGGGTCAGTATTAGTAGTGGGGTGAAGTGTCAGCTCTTGGGGTCAGTATTAGTAGAGGGGAGAAGTGTCAGCTCTTGGGGTCAGTATTAGTAGAGGGTGAAGTGTCAGCTCTTGGGGTGAGTATTAGTAGAGGGGAGAAGTGTCAGCTCTTGGGGTCAGTATTAGTAGAGAGGTGAAGTGTCAGCTCTTGGGGTGAGTATTAGTAGAGGGGTGAAGTGTCAGCTCTTGGGGTGAGTATTAGTAGAGGGGAGAAGTGTCAGCTCTTGGGGTCAGTATTAGTAGAGGGGTGAAGTGTCAGCTCTTGGGGTCAGTATTAGTAGAGGGGAGAAGTGTCAGCTCTTGGGGTGAGTATTAGTAGAGGGGAGAAGTGTCAGCTCTTGGGGTCAGTATTAGTAGAGGGGTGAAGTGTCAGCTCTTGGGGTGAGTATTAGTAGAGGGGTGAAGTGTCAGCTCTTGGGGTGAGTATTAGTAGAGGGGAGAAGTGTCAGCTCTTGGGGTCAGTATTAGTAGAGGGGTGAAGTGTCAGCTCTTGGGGTCAGTATTAGTAGAGGGGTGAAGTGTCAGCTCTTGGGGTCAGTATTAGTAGAGGGGAGAAGTGTCAGCTCTTGGGGTCAGTATTAGTAGAGGGGAGAAGTGTCAGCTCTTGGGGTCAGTATTAGTAGAGGGGAGAAGTGTCAGCTCTTGGGGTCAGTATTAGTAGAGGGGTGAAGTGTCAGCTCTTGGGGTCAGTATTAGTAGAGGGGTGAAGTGTCAGCTCTTGGGGTCAGTATTAGTAGAGGGGTGAAGTGTCAGCTCTTGGGGTCAGTATTAGTAGAGGGGAGAAGTGTCAGCTCTTGGGGTCAGTATTAGTAGAGGGGAGAAGTGTCAGCTCTTGGGGTCAGTATTAGTAGAGGGGTGAAGTGTCAGCTCTTGGGGTCAGTATTAGTAGAGGGGAGAAGTGTCAGCTCTTGGGGTCAGTATTAGTAGAGGGGTGAAGTGTCAGCTCTTGGGGTCAGTATTAGTAGAGGGGTGAAGTGTCAGCTCTTGGGGTCAGTATTAGTAGAGGGGAAGTGTCAGCTCTTGGGGTCAGTATTAGTAGAGGGGAGAAGTGTCAGCTCTTGGGGTCAGTATTAGTAGAGGGGAGAAGTGTCAGCTCTTGGGGTCAGTATTAGTAGAGGGGTGAAGTGTCAGCTCTTGGGGTCAGTATTAGTAGAGGGGAGAAGTGTCAGCTCTTGGGGTCAGTATTAGTAGAGGGGAAGTGTCAGCTCTTGGGGTCAGTATTAGTAGAGGGGAGAAGTGTCAGCTCTTGGGGTCAGTATTAGTAGAGGGGAGAAGTGTCAGCTCTTGGGGTCAGTATTAGTAGAGGGGAGAAGTGTCAGCTCTTGGGGTCAGTATTAGTAGAGGGGTGAAGTGTCAGCTCTTGGGGTCAGTATTAGTAGAGGGGAAGTGTCAGCTCTTGGGGTGAGTATTAGTAGAGGGGAGAAGTGTCAGCTCTTGGGGTGAGTATTAGTAGAGGGGAGAAGTGTCAGCTCTTGGGGTCAGTATTAGTAGAGGGGTGAAGTGTCAGCTCTTGGGGTCAGTATTAGTAGAGGGGAGAAGTGTCAGCTCTTGGGGTCAGTATTAGTAGTGGGGTGAAGTGTCAGCTCTTGGGGTCAGTATTAGTAGAGGGGTGAAGTGTCAGCTCTTGGGGTCAGTATTAGTAGAGGGGTGAAGTGTCAGCTCTTAGGGTGAGTATTAGTAGAGGGGTGAAGTGTCAGCTCTTGGGGTGAGTATTAGTAGAGGGGTGAAGTGTCAGCTCTTGGGGTGAGTATTAGTAGAGGGGAGAAGTGTCAGCTCTTGGGGTCAGTATTAGTAGAGGGGTAAAGTGTCAGCTCTTGGGGTCAGTATTAGTAGAGAGGTGAAGTGTCAGCTCTTGGGGTCAGTATTAGTAGAGGGGAGAAGTGTCAGCTCTTGGGGTCAGTATTAGTAGAGGGGAGAAGTGTCAGCTCTTGGGGTCAGTATTAGTAGAGGGGAGAAGTGTCAGCTCTTGGGGTCAGTATTAGTAGAGGGGAGAAGTGTCAGCTCTTGGGGTCAGTATTAGTAGAGAGGTGAAGTGTCAGCTCTTGGGGTCAGTATTAGTAGAGGGGAGAAGTGTCAGCTCTTGGGGTCAGTATTAGTAGAGGGTGAAGTGTCAGCTCTTGGGGTCAGTATTAGTAGAGGGGTGAAGTGTCAGCTCTTGGGGTGAGTATTAGTAGAGGGGTGAAGTGTCAGCTCTTGGGGTCAGTATTAGTAGAGGGGTAAGTGTCAGCTCTTGGGGTCAGTATTAGTAGAGGGGTGAAGTGTCAGCTCTTGGGGTCAGTATTAGTAGAGGGGAGAAGTGTCAGCTCTTGGGGTCAGTATTAGTAGAGGGTGAAGTGTCAGCTCTTGGGGTGAGTATTAGTAGAGGGGAGAAGTGTCAGCTCTTGGGGTGAGTATTAGTAGAGGGGAGAAGTGTCAGCTCTTGGGGTGAGTATTAGTAGAGGGGAGAAGTGTCAGCTCTTGGGGTGAGTATTAGTAGAGGGGAGAAGTGTCAGCTCTTGGGGTCAGTATTAGTAGTGGGGTGAAGTGTCAGCTCTTGGGGTGAGTATTAGTAGAGAGGGGAAGTGTCAGCTCTTGGGGTCAGTATTAGTAGAGGGGTGAAGTGTCAGCTCTTGGGATGAGTATTAGTAGAGGGGAGAAGTGTCAGCTCTTGGGGTCAGTATTAGTAGTGGGGTGAAGTGTCAGCTCTTGGGGTGAGTATTAGTAGAGGGGAGAAGTGTCAGCTCTTGGGGTGAGTATTAGTAGAGGGGTGAAGTGTCAGCTCTTGGGGTGAGTATTAGTAGAGGGGAGAAGTGTCAGCTCTTGGGGTCAGTATTAGTAGAGGGGTGAAGTGTCAGCTCTTGGGGTCAGTATTAGTAGAGGGGAGAAGTGTCAGCTCTTGGGGTGAGTATTAGTAGAGGGGAGAAGTGTCAGCTCTTGGGGTCAGTATTAGTAGAGGGGTGAAGTGTCAGCTCTTGGGGTGAGTATTAGTAGAGGGGTGAAGTGTCAGCTCTTGGGGTGAGTATTAGTAGAGGGGAGAAGTGTCAGCTCTTGGGGTCAGTATTAGTAGAGGGGTGAAGTGTCAGCTCTTGGGGTCAGTATTAGTAGAGGGGTGAAGTGTCAGCTCTTGGGGTCAGTATTAGTAGAGGGGAGAAGTGTCAGCTCTTGGGGTCAGTATTAGTAGAGGGGAGAAGTGTCAGCTCTTGGGGTCAGTATTAGTAGAGGGGAGAAGTGTCAGCTCTTGGGGTCAGTATTAGTAGAGGGGTGAAGTGTCAGCTCTTGGGGTCAGTATTAGTAGAGGGGTGAAGTGTCAGCTCTTGGGGTCAGTATTAGTAGAGGGGTGAAGTGTCAGCTCTTGGGGTCAGTATTAGTAGAGGGGAGAAGTGTCAGCTCTTGGGGTCAGTATTAGTAGAGGGGAGAAGTGTCAGCTCTTGGGGTCAGTATTAGTAGAGGGGTGAAGTGTCAGCTCTTGGGGTCAGTATTAGTAGAGGGGAGAAGTGTCAGCTCTTGGGGTCAGTATTAGTAGAGGGGTGAAGTGTCAGCTCTTGGGGTCAGTATTAGTAGAGGGGTGAAGTGTCAGCTCTTGGGGTCAGTATTAGTAGAGGGGAAGTGTCAGCTCTTGGGGTCAGTATTAGTAGAGGGGAGAAGTGTCAGCTCTTGGGGTCAGTATTAGTAGAGGGGAGAAGTGTCAGCTCTTGGGGTCAGTATTAGTAGAGGGGTGAAGTGTCAGCTCTTGGGGTCAGTATTAGTAGAGGGGAGAAGTGTCAGCTCTTGGGGTCAGTATTAGTAGAGGGGAAGTGTCAGCTCTTGGGGTCAGTATTAGTAGAGGGGAGAAGTGTCAGCTCTTGGGGTCAGTATTAGTAGAGGGGAGAAGTGTCAGCTCTTGGGGTCAGTATTAGTAGAGGGGAGAAGTGTCAGCTCTTGGGGTCAGTATTAGTAGAGGGGTGAAGTGTCAGCTCTTGGGGTCAGTATTAGTAGAGGGGAAGTGTCAGCTCTTGGGGTGAGTATTAGTAGAGGGGAGAAGTGTCAGCTCTTGGGGTGAGTATTAGTAGAGGGGAGAAGTGTCAGCTCTTGGGGTCAGTATTAGTAGAGGGGTGAAGTGTCAGCTCTTGGGGTCAGTATTAGTAGAGGGGAGAAGTGTCAGCTCTTGGGGTCAGTATTAGTAGTGGGGTGAAGTGTCAGCTCTTGGGGTCAGTATTAGTAGAGGGGTGAAGTGTCAGCTCTTGGGGTCAGTATTAGTAGAGGGGTGAAGTGTCAGCTCTTAGGGTGAGTATTAGTAGAGGGGTGAAGTGTCAGCTCTTGGGGTGAGTATTAGTAGAGGGGTGAAGTGTCAGCTCTTGGGGTGAGTATTAGTAGAGGGGAGAAGTGTCAGCTCTTGGGGTCAGTATTAGTAGAGGGGTAAAGTGTCAGCTCTTGGGGTCAGTATTAGTAGAGAGGTGAAGTGTCAGCTCTTGGGGTCAGTATTAGTAGAGGGGAGAAGTGTCAGCTCTTGGGGTCAGTATTAGTAGAGGGGAGAAGTGTCAGCTCTTGGGGTGAGTATTAGTAGAGGGGTGAAGTGTCAGCTCTTGGGGTCAGTATTAGTAGAGGAGTGAAGTGTCAGCTCTTGGGGTCAGTATTAGTAGAGGGGAGAAGTGTCAGCTCTTGGGGTGAGTATTAGTAGAGGGGAGAAGTGTCAGCTCTTGGGGTGAGTATTAGTAGAGGGGTGAAGTGTCAGCTCTTGGGGTCAGTATTAGTAGAGGGGTGAAGTGTCAGCTCTTGGGGTCAGTATTAGTAGAGGGGAGAAGTGTCAGCTCTTGGGGTCAGTATTAGTAGAGGGGAGAAGTGTCAGCTCTTGGGGTCAGTATTAGTAGAGGGGAGAAGTGTCAGCTCTTGGGGTCAGTATTAGTAGAGAGGTGAAGTGTCAGCTCTTGGGGTCAGTATTAGTAGAGGGGAGAAGTGTCAGCTCTTGGGGTCAGTATTAGTAGAGGGTGAAGTGTCAGCTCTTGGGGTCAGTATTAGTAGAGGGGTGAAGTGTCAGCTCTTGGGGTGAGTATTAGTAGAGGGGTGAAGTGTCAGCTCTTGGGGTCAGTATTAGTAGAGGGGTAAGTGTCAGCTCTTGGGGTCAGTATTAGTAGAGGGGTGAAGTGTCAGCTCTTGGGGTCAGTATTAGTAGAGGGGAGAAGTGTCAGCTCTTGGGGTCAGTATTAGTAGAGGGTGAAGTGTCAGCTCTTGGGGTGAGTATTAGTAGAGGGGAGAAGTGTCAGCTCTTGGGGTGAGTATTAGTAGAGGGGAGAAGTGTCAGCTCTTGGGGTGAGTATTAGTAGAGGGGAGAAGTGTCAGCTCTTGGGGTGAGTATTAGTAGAGGGGAGAAGTGTCAGCTCTTGGGGTCAGTATTAGTAGTGGGGTGAAGTGTCAGCTCTTGGGGTGAGTATTAGTAGAGAGGGGAAGTGTCAGCTCTTGGGGTCAGTATTAGTAGAGGGGTGAAGTGTCAGCTCTTGGGATGAGTATTAGTAGAGGGGAGAAGTGTCAGCTCTTGGGGTCAGTATTAGTAGTGGGGTGAAGTGTCAGCTCTTGGGGTGAGTATTAGTAGAGGGGAGAAGTGTCAGCTCTTGGGGTGAGTATTAGTAGAGGGGAGAAGTGTCAGCTCTTGGGGTGAGTATTAGTAGAGGGGAGAAGTGTCAGCTCTTGGGGTCAGTATTAGTAGAGGGGAGAAGTGTCAGCTCTTGGGGTGAGTATTAGTAGAGGGGAGAGGTGTCAGCTCTTGGGGTCAGTATTAGTAGTGGGGTGAAGTGTCAGCTCTTGTGGTGAGTATTAGTAGAGGGGAGAAGTGTCAGCTCTTGGGGTGAGTATTAGTAGAGGGGAGAAGTGTCAGCTCTTGGGGTGAGTATTAGTAGAGGGGTGAAGTGTCAGCTCTTGGGGTCAGTATTAGTAGAGGGGAGAAGTGTCAGCTCTTGGGGTCAGTATTAGTAGAGGGGAGAAGTGTCAGCTCTTGGGGTCAGTATTAGTAGAGGGGTGAAGTGTCAGCTCTTGGGGTCAGTATTAGTAGAGGGGAGAAGTGTCAGCTCTTGGGGTCAGTATTAGTAGAGGGGTGAAGTGTCAGCTCTTGGGGTCAGTATTAGTAGAGGGGAGAAGTGTCAGCTCTTGGGGTCAGTATTAGTAGAGGGGAGAAGTGTCAGCTCTTGGGGTCAGTATTAGTAGAGGGGAGAAGTGTCAGCTCTTGGGGTCAGTATTAGTAGAGGGGTGAAGTGTCAGCTCTTGGGGTGAGTATTAGTAGAGGGGAGAAGTGTCAGCTCTTGGGGTCAGTATTAGTAGAGGGGAGAAGTGTCAGCTCTTGAGGTCAGTATTAGTAGAGGGGTGAAGTGTCAGCTCTTGGGGTCAGTATTAGTAGAGGGGAGAAGTGTCAGCTCTTGGGGTCAGTATTAGTAGAGGGGTGAAGTGTCAGCTCTTGGGGTCAGTATTAGTAGAGGGGTGAAGTGTCAGCTCTTGGGGTCAGTATTAGTAGAGGGGAGAAGTGTCAGCTCTTGGGGTCAGTATTAGTAGAGGGGAGAAGTGTCAGCTCTTGGGGTGAGTATTAGTAGAGGGGAGAAGTGTCAGCTCTTGGGGTCAGTATTAGTAGTGGGGTGAAGTGTCAGCTCTTGGGGTCAGTATTAGTAGAGGGGAGAAGTGTCAGCTCTTGGGGTCAGTATTAGTAGAGGGGTGAAGTGTCAGCTCTTGGGGTGAGTATTAGTAGAGGGGTGAAGTGTCAGCTCTTGGGGTCAGTATTAGTAGAGGGGAGAAGTGTCAGCTCTTGGGGTGAGTATTAGTAGAGGGGAGAAGTGTCAGCTCTTGGGGTCAGTATTAGTAGAGGGGAGAAGTGTCAGCTCTTGGGGTCAGTATTAGTAGAGGGGTGAAGTGTCAGCTCTTGGGGTGAGTATTAGTAGAGGGGAGAAGTGTCAGCTCTTGGGGTCAGTATTAGTAGAGGGGAGAAGTGTCAGCTCTTGGGGTGAGTATTAGTAGAGGGGAGAAGTGTCAGCTCTTGGGGTCAGTATTAGTAGAGGGGTGAAGTGTCAGCTCTTGGGGTCAGTATTAGTAGTGGGGAGAAGTGTCAGCTCTTGGGGTCAGTATTAGTAGAGGGGTGAAGTGTCAGCTCTTGGGGTCAGTATTAGTAGAGGGGAGAAGTGTCAGCTCTTGGGGTCAGTATTAGTAGAGGGGTGAAGTGTCAGCTCTTGGGGTCAGTATTAGTAGAGGGGTGAAGTGTCAGCTCTTGGGGTCAGTATTAGTAGAGGGGAGAAGTGTCAGCTCTTGGGGTGAGTATTAGTAGAGGGGAGAAGTGTCAGCTCTTGGGGTCAGTATTAGTAGAGGGGTGAAGTGTCAGCTCTTGGGGTCAGTATTAGTAGTGGGGAGAAGTGTCAGCTCTTGGGGTCAGTATTAGTAGAGGGATGAAGTGTCAGCTCTTGGGGTCAGTATTAGTAGAGGGGTGAAGTGTCAGCTCTTGGGGTCAGTATTAGTAGAGGGGAGAAGTGTCAGCTCTTGGGGTCAGTATTAGTAGAGGGGAGAAGTGTCAGCTCTTGGGGTCAGTATTAGTAGAGGGGAGAAGTGTCAGCTCTTGGGGTCAGTATTAGTAGAGGGGTGAAGTGTCAGCTCTTGGGGTGAGTATTAGTAGAGGGGAGAAGTGTCAGCTCTTGGGGTGAGTATTAGTAGAGGGGAGAAGTGTCAGCTCTTGGGGTCAGTATTAGTAGAGGGGAGAAGTGTCAGCTCTTGGGGTGAGTATTAGTAGAGGGGAGAAGTGTCAGCTCTTGGGGTCAGTATTAGTAGAGGGGTGAAGTGTCAGCTCTTGGGGTCAGTATTAGTAGTGGGGAGAAGTGTCAGCTCTTGGGGTCAGTATTAGTAGAGGGGTGAAGTGTCAGCTCTTGGGGTCAGTATTAGTAGAGGGGAGAAGTGTCAGCTCTTGGGGTCAGTATTAGTAGAGGGGTGAAGTGTCAGCTCTTGGGGTCAGTATTAGTAGAGGGGTGAAGTGTCAGCTCTTGGGGTCAGTATTAGTAGAGGGGAGAAGTGTCAGCTCTTGGGGTGAGTATTAGTAGAGGGGAGAAGTGTCAGCTCTTGGGGTCAGTATTAGTAGAGGGGTGAAGTGTCAGCTCTTGGGGTCAGTATTAGTAGTGGGGAGAAGTGTCAGCTCTTGGGGTCAGTATTAGTAGAGGGATGAAGTGTCAGCTCTTGGGGTCAGTATTAGTAGAGGGGTGAAGTGTCAGCTCTTGGGGTCAGTATTAGTAGAGGGGAGAAGTGTCAGCTCTTGGGGTCAGTATTAGTAGAGGGGAGAAGTGTCAGCTCTTGGGGTCAGTATTAGTAGAGGGGAGAAGTGTCAGCTCTTGGGGTCAGTATTAGTAGAGGGGTGAAGTGTCAGCTCTTGGGGTGAGTATTAGTAGAGGGGAGAAGTGTCAGCTCTTGGGGTGAGTATTAGTAGAGGGGAGAAGTGTCAGCTCTTGGGGTCAGTATTAGTAGAGGGGAGAAGTGTCAGCTCTTGGGGTGAGTATTAGTAGAGGGGAGAAGTGTCAGCTCTTGGGGTCAGTATTAGTAGAGGGATGAAGTGTCAGCTCTTGGGGTCAGTATTAGTAGAGGGGAGAAGTGTCAGCTCTTGGGGTCAGTATTAGTAGAGGGGAGAAGTGTCAGCTCTTGGGGTCAGTATTAGTAGAGGGGAGAAGTGTCAGCTCTTGGGGTCAGTATTAGTAGAGGGGAGAAGTGTCAGCTCTTGGGGTCAGTATTAGTAGAGGGGAGAAGTGTCAGCTCTTGGGGTCAGTATTAGTAGAGGGGAGAAGTGTCAGCTCTTGGGGTCAGTATTAGTAGAGGGGAGAAGTGTCAGCTCTTGGGGTCAGTATTAGTAGAGGGGTGAAGTGTCAGCTCTTGGGGTCAGTATTAGTAGTGGGGAGAAGTGTCAGCTCTTGGGGTCAGTATTAGTAGAGGGGTGAAGTGTCAGCTCTTGGGGTCAGTATTAGTAGAGGGGTGAAGTGTCAGCTCTTGGGGTCAGTATTAGTAGAGGGGTGAAGTGTCAGCTCTTGGGGTCAGTATTAGTAGAGGGGAGAAGTGTCAGCTCTTGGGGTGAGTATTAGTAGAGGGGTGAAGTGTCAGCTCTTGGGGTCAGTATTAGTAGAGGGGAGAAGTGTCAGCTCTTGGGGTCAGTATTAGTAGAGGGGAGAAGTGTCAGCTCTTGGGGTCAGTATTAGTAGAGGGGAGAAGTGTCAGCTCTTGGGGTGAGTATTAGTAGAGGGGTGAAGTGTCAGCTCTTGGGGTGAGTATTAGTAGAGGGGTGAAGTGTCAGCTCTTGGGGTCAGTATTAGTAGAGGGGTGAAGTGTCAGCTCTTGGGGTCAGTATTAGTAGAGGGGAGAAGTGTCAGCTCTTGGGGTCAGTATTAGTAGAGGGGAGAAGTGTCAGCTCTTGGGGTGAGTATTAGTAGAGAGGGGAAGTGTCAGCTCTTGGGGTCAGTATTAGTAGAGGGGTGAAGTGTCAGCTCTTGGGGTCAGTATTAGTAGTGGGGAGAAGTGTCAGCTCTTGGGGTCAGTATTAGTAGAGGGGTGAAGTGTCAGCTCTTGGGGTCAGTATTAGTAGAGGGGTGAAGTGTCAGCTCTTGGGGTCAGTATTAGTAGAGGGGTGAAGTGTCAGCTCTTGGGGTCAGTATTAGTAGAGGGTGAAGTGTCAGCTCTTGGGGTCAGTATTAGTAGAGGGGTGAAGTGTCAGCTCTTGGGGTGAGTATTAGTAGAGGGGTGAAGTGTCAGCTCTTGGGGTCAGTATTAGTAGAGGGGAGAAGTGTCAGCTCTTGGGGTGAGTATTAGTAGAGGGGAGAAGTGTCAGCTCTTGGGGTCAGTATTAGTAGAGGGGAGAAGTGTCAGCTCTTGGGGTCAGTATTAGTAGAGGGGAGAAGTGTCAGCTCTTGGGGTCAGTATTAGTAGAGGGGTGAAGTGTCAGCTCTTGGGGTCAGTATTAGTAGAGGGGAGAAGTGTCAGCTCTTGGGGTCAGTATTAGTAGAGGGGTGAAGTGTCAGCTCTTGGGGTCAGTATTAGTAGAGGGGAGAAGTGTCAGCTCTTGGGGTCAGTATTAGTAGAGGGGAGAAGTGTCAGCTCTTGGGGTCAGTATTAGTAGAGGGGAGAAGTGTCAGCTCTTGGGGTCAGTATTAGTAGAGGGGTGAAGTGTCAGCTCTTGGGGTGAGTATTAGTAGAGGGGTGAAGTGTCAGCTCTTGGGGTCAGTATTAGTAGAGGGGAGAAGTGTCAGCTCTTGGGGTGAGTATTAGTAGAGGGGAGAAGTGTCAGCTCTTGGGGTCAGTATTAGTAGAGGGGAGAAGTGTCAGCTCTTGGGGTGAGTATTAGTAGAGGGGAGAAGTGTCAGCTCTTGGGGTCAGTATTAGTAGAGGGGAGAAGTGTCAGCTCTTGGGGTCAGTATTAGTAGAGGGGAGAAGTGTCAGCTCTTGGGGTCAGTATTAGTAGAGGGGAGAAGTGTCAGCTCTTGGGGTCAGTATTAGTAGAGGGGTGAAGTGTCAGCTCTTGGGGTGAGTATTAGTAGAGGGGAGAAGTGTCAGCTCTTGGGGTGAGTATTAGTAGAGGGGTGAAGTGTCAGCTCTTGGGGTCAGTATTAGTAGTGGGGAGAAGTGTCAGCTCTTGGGGTCAGTATTAGTAGAGGGGTGAAGTGTCAGCTCTTGGGGTCAGTATTAGTAGAGGGGTGAAGTGTCAGCTCTTGGGGTCAGTATTAGTAGAGGGGTGAAGTGTCAGCTCTTGGGGTCAGTATTAGTAGAGGGGAGAAGTGTCAGCTCTTGGGGTGAGTATTAGTAGAGGGGAGAAGTGTCAGCTCTTGGGGTCAGTATTAGTAGAGGGGAGAAGTGTCAGCTCTTGGGGTCAGTATTAGTAGAGGGGAGAAGTGTCAGCTCTTGGGGTCAGTATTAGTAGAGGGGAGAAGTGTCAGCTCTTGGGGTGAGTATTAGTAGAGGGGTGAAGTGTCAGCTCTTGGGGTGAGTATTAGTAGAGGGGTGAAGTGTCAGCTCTTGGGGTCAGTATTAGTAGAGGGGTGAAGTGTCAGCTCTTGGGGTCAGTATTAGTAGAGGGGAGAAGTGTCAGCTCTTGGGGTCAGTATTAGTAGAGGGGAGAAGTGTCAGCTCTTGGGGTGAGTATTAGTAGAGAGGGGAAGTGTCAGCTCTTGGGGTCAGTATTAGTAGAGGGGTGAAGTGTCAGCTCTTGGGGTCAGTATTAGTAGTGGGGAGAAGTGTCAGCTCTTGGGGTCAGTATTAGTAGAGGGGTGAAGTGTCAGCTCTTGGGGTCAGTATTAGTAGAGGGGTGAAGTGTCAGCTCTTGGGGTCAGTATTAGTAGAGGGGTGAAGTGTCAGCTCTTGGGGTCAGTATTAGTAGAGGGTGAAGTGTCAGCTCTTGGGGTCAGTATTAGTAGAGGGGTGAAGTGTCAGCTCTTGGGGTGAGTATTAGTAGAGGGGTGAAGTGTCAGCTCTTGGGGTCAGTATTAGTAGAGGGGAGAAGTGTCAGCTCTTGGGGTGAGTATTAGTAGAGGGGAGAAGTGTCAGCTCTTGGGGTCAGTATTAGTAGAGGGGAGAAGTGTCAGCTCTTGGGGTCAGTATTAGTAGAGGGGAGAAGTGTCAGCTCTTGGGGTCAGTATTAGTAGAGGGGTGAAGTGTCAGCTCTTGGGGTCAGTATTAGTAGAGGGGAGAAGTGTCAGCTCTTGGGGTCAGTATTAGTAGAGGGGTGAAGTGTCAGCTCTTGGGGTCAGTATTAGTAGAGGGGAGAAGTGTCAGCTCTTGGGGTCAGTATTAGTAGAGGGGAGAAGTGTCAGCTCTTGGGGTCAGTATTAGTAGAGGGGAGAAGTGTCAGCTCTTGGGGTCAGTATTAGTAGAGGGGTGAAGTGTCAGCTCTTGGGGTGAGTATTAGTAGAGGGGAGAAGTGTCAGCTCTTGGGGTCAGTATTAGTAGAGGGGAGAAGTGTCAGCTCTTGAGGTCAGTATTAGTAGTGGGGTGAAGTGTCAGCTCTTGGGGTCAGTATTAGTAGAGGGGAGAAGTGTCAGCTCTTGGGGTCAGTATTAGTAGAGGGGTGAAGTGTCAGCTCTTGGGGTGAGTATTAGTAGAGGGGTGAAGTGTCAGCTCTTGGGGTCAGTATTAGTAGAGGGGAGAAGTGTCAGCTCTTGGGGTGAGTATTAGTAGAGGAGAGAAGTGTCAGCTCTTGGGGTCAGTATTAGTAGAGGGGAGAAGTGTCAGCTCTTGGGGTGAGTATTAGTAGAGGGGAGAAGTGTCAGCTCTTGGGGTCAGTATTAGTAGAGGGGAGAAGTGTCAGCTCTTGGGGTCAGTATTAGTAGAGGGGTGAAGTGTCAGCTCTTGGGGTGAGTATTAGTAGAGGGGAGAAGTGTCAGCTCTTGGGGTGAGTATTAGTAGAGGGGAGAAGTGTCAGCTCTTGGGGTCAGTATTAGTAGAGGGGTAAGTGTCAGCTCTTGGGGTCAGTATTAGTAGAGGGGAGAAGTGTCAGCTCTTGGGGTCAGTATTAGTAGAGGGGAGAAGTGTCAGCTCTTGGGGTCAGTATTAGTAGAGGGGAGAAGTGTCAGCTCTTGGGGTCAGTATTAGTAGAGGGGAGAAGTGTCAGCTCTTGGGGTCAGTATTAGTAGAGGGGTGAAGTGTCAGCTCTTGGGGTGAGTATTAGTAGAGGGGAGAAGTGTCAGCTCTTGGGGTCAGTATTAGTAGAGGGGAGAAGTGTCAGCTCTTGGGGTGAGTATTAGTAGAGGGGAGAAGTGTCAGCTCTTGGGGTCAGTATTAGTAGAGGGATGAAGTGTCAGCTCTTGGGGTCAGTATTAGTAGAGGGGAGAAGTGTCAGCTCTTGGGGTCAGTATCAGTAGAGGGGAGAAGTGTCAGCTCTTGGGGTCAGTATTAGTAGAGGGGAGAAGTGTCAGCTCTTGGGGTGAGTATTAGTAGAGGGGAGAAGTGTCAGCTCTTGGGGTGAGTATTAGTAGAGGGGAGAAGTGTCAGCTCTTGGGGTCAGTATTAGTAGAGGGGAGAAGTGTCAGCTCTTGGGGTCAGTATTAGTAGAGGGGTGAAGTGTCAGCTCTTGGGGTGAGTATTAGTAGAGGGGAGAAGTGTCAGCTCTTGGGGTGAGTATTAGTAGAGGGGTGAAGTGTCAGCTCTTGGGGTCAGTATTAGTAGTGGGGAGAAGTGTCAGCTCTTGGGGTCAGTATTAGTAGAGGGGTGAAGTGTCAGCTCTTGGGGTCAGTATTAGTAGAGGGGTGAAGTGTCAGCTCTTGGGGTCAGTATTAGTAGAGGGGTGAAGTGTCAGCTCTTGGGGTCAGTATTAGTAGAGGGGAGAAGTGTCAGCTCTTGGGGTCAGTATTAGTAGAGGGGTGAAGTGTCAGCTCTTGGGGTCAGTATTAGTAGAGGGGTGAAGTGTCAGCTCTTGGGGTCAGTATTAGTAGTGGGGAGAAGTGTCAGCTCTTGGGGTCAGTATTAGTAGAGGGGTGAAGTGTCAGCTCTTGGGGTCAGTATTAGTAGAGGGGTGAAGTGTCAGCTCTTGGGGTCAGTATTAGTAGAGGGGTGAAGTGTCAGCTCTTGGGGTCAGTATTAGTAGAGGGTGAAGTGTCAGCTCTTGGGGTCAGTATTAGTAGAGGGGTGAAGTGTCAGCTCTTGGGGTGAGTATTAGTAGAGGGGTGAAGTGTCAGCTCTTGGGGTCAGTATTAGTAGAGGGGAGAAGTGTCAGCTCTTGGGGTGAGTATTAGTAGAGGGGTGAAGTGTCAGCTCTTGGGGTCAGTATTAGTAGAGGGGAGAAGTGTCAGCTCTTGGGGTGAGTATTAGTAGAGGGGTGAAGTGTCAGCTCTTGGGGTCAGTATTAGTAGTGGGGAGAAGTGTCAGCTCTTGGGGTCAGTATTAGTAGAGGGGAGAAGTGTCAGCTCTTGGGGTCAGTATTAGTAGAGGGGAGAAGTGTCAGCTCTTGGGGTCAGTATTAGTAGAGGGGAGAAGTGTCAGCTCTTGGGGTCAGTATTAGTAGAGGGGTGAAGTGTCAGCTCTTGGGGTCAGTATTAGTAGAGGGGTGAAGTGTCAGCTCTTGGGGTGAGTATTAGTAGAGGGGAGAAGTGTCAGCTCTTGGGGTCAGTATTAGTAGAGGGGAGAAGTGTCAGCTCTTGGGGTCAGTATTAGTAGAGGGGAGAAGTGTCAGCTCTTGGGGTCAGTATTAGTAGAGGGTGAAGTGTCAGCTCTTGGGGTGAGTATTAGTAGAGGGAGAAGTGTCAGCTCTTGGGGTGAGTATTAGTAGAGGGGTGAAGTGTCAGCTCTTGGGGTCAGTATTAGTAGAGGGGAGAAGTGTCAGCTCTTGGGGTCAGTATTAGTAGAGGGGTGAAGTGTCAGCTCTTGGGGTCAGTATTAGTAGAGGGGAGAAGTGTCAGCTCTTGGGGTCAGTATTAGTAGAGGGGAGAAGTGTCAGCTCTTGGGGTGAGTATTAGTAGAGGGGAGAAGTGTCAGCTCTTGGGGTGAGTATTAGTAGAGGGGAGAAGCGTCAGCTCTTGGGGTGAGTATTAGTAGAGGGGAGAAGCGTCAGCTCTTGGGGTGAGTATTAGTAGAGGGGAGAAGTGTCAGCTCTTGGGGTCAGTATTAGTAGAGGGGTGAAGTGTCAGCTCTTGGGGTCAGTATTAGTAGAGGGGTAAGTGTCAGCTCTTGGGGTCAGTATTAGTAGAGGGGAGAAGTGTCAGCTCTTGGGGTGAGTATTAGTAGAGGGGAGAAGTGTCAGCTCTTGGGGTGAGTATTAGTAGAGGGGAGAAGTGTCAGCTCTTGGGGTGAGTATTAGTAGAGGGGAGAAGTGTCAGCTCTTGGGGTGAGTATTAGTAGAGGGGTGAAGTGTCAGCTCTTGGGGTGAGTATTAGTAGAGGGGAGAAGTGTCAGCTCTTGGGGTGAGTATTAGTAGAGGGGTGAAGTGTCAGCTCTTGGGGTCAGTATTAGTAGAGGGGAGAAGTGTCAGCTCTTGGGGTGAGTATTAGTAGAGGGGTGAAGTGTCAGCTCTTGGGGTCAGTATTAGTAGAGGGGTGAAGTGTCAGCTCTTGGGGTCAGTATTAGTAGAGGGGTGAAGTGTCAGCTCTTGGGGTGAGTATTAGTAGAGGGGAGAAGTGTCAGCTCTTGGGGTCAGTATTAGTAGAGGGGAGAAGTGTCAGCTCTTGGGGTCAGTATTAGTAGAGGGGTGAAGTGTCAGCTCTTGGGGTGAGTATTAGTAGAGGGGTGAAGTGTCAGCTCTTGGGGTCAGTATTAGTAGAGGGGAGAAGTGTCAGCTCTTGGGGTCAGTATTAGTAGAGGGGAGAAGTGTCAGCTCTTGGGGTCAGTATTAGTAGAGGGGTGAAGTGTCAGCTCTTGGGGTGAGTATTAGTAGAGGGGAGAAGTGTCAGCTCTTGGGGTCAGTATTAGTAGAGGGGAGAAGTGTCAGCTCTTGGGGTCAGTATTAGTAGAGGGGTGAAGTGTCAGCTCTTGGGGTCAGTATTAGTAGAGGGGAGAAGTGTCAGCTCTTGGGGTCAGTATTAGTAGAGGGGTAAGTGTCAGCTCTTGGGGTCAGTATTAGTAGAGGGGAGAAGTGTCAGCTCTTGGGGTCAGTATTAGTAGAGGGGTAAGTGTCAGCTCTTGGGGTCAGTATTAGTAGAGGGGAGAAGTGTCAGCTCTTGGGGTGAGTATTAGTAGAGAGGGGAAGTGTCAGCTCTTGGGGTCAGTATTAGTAGAGGGGTGAAGTGTCAGCTCTTGGGGTCAGTATTAGTAGTGGGGAGAAGTGTCAGCTCTTGGGGTCAGTATTAGTAGAGGGGTGAAGTGTCAGCTCTTGGGGTCAGTATTAGTAGAGGGGTGAAGTGTCAGCTCTTGGGGTCAGTATTAGTAGAGGGGTGAAGTGTCAGCTCTTGGGGTCAGTATTAGTAGAGGGTGAAGTGTCAGCTCTTGGGGTCAGTATTAGTAGAGGGGTGAAGTGTCAGCTCTTGGGGTGAGTATTAGTAGAGGGGTGAAGTGTCAGCTCTTGGGGTCAGTATTAGTAGAGGGGAGAAGTGTCAGCTCTTGGGGTGAGTATTAGTAGAGGGGAGAAGTGTCAGCTCTTGGGGTCAGTATTAGTAGAGGGGAGAAGTGTCAGCTCTTGGGGTCAGTATTAGTAGAGGGGAGAAGTGTCAGCTCTTGGGGTCAGTATTAGTAGAGGGGTGAAGTGTCAGCTCTTGGGGTCAGTATTAGTAGAGGGGAGAAGTGTCAGCTCTTGGGGTCAGTATTAGTAGAGGGGTGAAGTGTCAGCTCTTGGGGTCAGTATTAGTAGAGGGGAGAAGTGTCAGCTCTTGGGGTCAGTATTAGTAGAGGGGAGAAGTGTCAGCTCTTGGGGTCAGTATTAGTAGAGGGGAGAAGTGTCAGCTCTTGGGGTCAGTATTAGTAGAGGGGTGAAGTGTCAGCTCTTGGGGTGAGTATTAGTAGAGGGGAGAAGTGTCAGCTCTTGGGGTCAGTATTAGTAGAGGGGAGAAGTGTCAGCTCTTGAGGTCAGTATTAGTAGTGGGGTGAAGTGTCAGCTCTTGGGGTCAGTATTAGTAGAGGGGAGAAGTGTCAGCTCTTGGGGTCAGTATTAGTAGAGGGGTGAAGTGTCAGCTCTTGGGGTGAGTATTAGTAGAGGGGTGAAGTGTCAGCTCTTGGGGTCAGTATTAGTAGAGGGGAGAAGTGTCAGCTCTTGGGGTGAGTATTAGTAGAGGAGAGAAGTGTCAGCTCTTGGGGTCAGTATTAGTAGAGGGGAGAAGTGTCAGCTCTTGGGGTGAGTATTAGTAGAGGGGAGAAGTGTCAGCTCTTGGGGTCAGTATTAGTAGAGGGGAGAAGTGTCAGCTCTTGGGGTCAGTATTAGTAGAGGGGTGAAGTGTCAGCTCTTGGGGTGAGTATTAGTAGAGGGGAGAAGTGTCAGCTCTTGGGGTCAGTATTAGTAGAGGGGAGAAGTGTCAGCTCTTGGGGTCAGTATTAGTAGAGGGGTAAGTGTCAGCTCTTGGGGTCAGTATTAGTAGAGGGGAGAAGTGTCAGCTCTTGGGGTCAGTATTAGTAGAGGGGAGAAGTGTCAGCTCTTGGGGTCAGTATTAGTAGAGGGGAGAAGTGTCAGCTCTTGGGGTCAGTATTAGTAGAGGGGAGAAGTGTCAGCTCTTGGGGTCAGTATTAGTAGAGGGGTGAAGTGTCAGCTCTTGGGGTGAGTATTAGTAGAGGGGAGAAGTGTCAGCTCTTGGGGTCAGTATTAGTAGAGGGGAGAAGTGTCAGCTCTTGGGGTGAGTATTAGTAGAGGGGAGAAGTGTCAGCTCTTGGGGTCAGTATTAGTAGAGGGATGAAGTGTCAGCTCTTGGGGTCAGTATTAGTAGAGGGGAGAAGTGTCAGCTCTTGGGGTCAGTATCAGTAGAGGGGAGAAGTGTCAGCTCTTGGGGTCAGTATTAGTAGAGGGGAGAAGTGTCAGCTCTTGGGGTCAGTATTAGTAGAGGGGAGAAGTGTCAGCTCTTGGGGTCAGTATTAGTAGAGGGGTGAAGTGTCAGCTCTTGGGGTGAGTATTAGTAGAGGGGAGAAGTGTCAGCTCTTGGGGTGAGTATTAGTAGAGGGGTGAAGTGTCAGCTCTTGGGGTCAGTATTAGTAGTGGGGAGAAGTGTCAGCTCTTGGGGTCAGTATTAGTAGAGGGGTGAAGTGTCAGCTCTTGGGGTCAGTATTAGTAGAGGGGTGAAGTGTCAGCTCTTGGGGTCAGTATTAGTAGAGGGGTGAAGTGTCAGCTCTTGGGGTCAGTATTAGTAGAGGGGAGAAGTGTCAGCTCTTGGGGTCAGTATTAGTAGAGGGGTGAAGTGTCAGCTCTTGGGGTCAGTATTAGTAGAGGGGTGAAGTGTCAGCTCTTGGGGTCAGTATTAGTAGTGGGGAGAAGTGTCAGCTCTTGGGGTCAGTATTAGTAGAGGGGTGAAGTGTCAGCTCTTGGGGTCAGTATTAGTAGAGGGGTGAAGTGTCAGCTCTTGGGGTCAGTATTAGTAGAGGGGTGAAGTGTCAGCTCTTGGGGTCAGTATTAGTAGAGGGTGAAGTGTCAGCTCTTGGGGTCAGTATTAGTAGAGGGGTGAAGTGTCAGCTCTTGGGGTGAGTATTAGTAGAGGGGTGAAGTGTCAGCTCTTGGGGTCAGTATTAGTAGAGGGGAGAAGTGTCAGCTCTTGGGGTGAGTATTAGTAGAGGGGTGAAGTGTCAGCTCTTGGGGTCAGTATTAGTAGAGGGGAGAAGTGTCAGCTCTTGGGGTGAGTATTAGTAGAGGGGTGAAGTGTCAGCTCTTGGGGTGAGTATTAGTAGAGGGGAGAAGTGTCAGCTCTTGGGGTCAGTATTAGTAGTGGGGTGAAGTGTCAGCTCTTGGGGTCAGTATTAGTAGAGGGGAGAAGTGTCAGCTCTTGGGGTCAGTATTAGTAGAGGGGTGAAGTGTCAGCTCTTGGGGTCAGTATTAGTAGTGGGGAGAAGTGTCAGCTCTTGGGGTCAGTATTAGTAGAGGGGAGAAGTGTCAGCTCTTGGGGTCAGTATTAGTAGAGGGGAGAAGTGTCAGCTCTTGGGGTCAGTATTAGTAGAGGGGAGAAGTGTCAGCTCTTGGGGTCAGTATTAGTAGAGGGGTGAAGTGTCAGCTCTTGGGGTCAGTATTAGTAGAGGGGTGAAGTGTCAGCTCTTGGGGTGAGTATTAGTAGAGGGGAGAAGTGTCAGCTCTTGGGGTCAGTATTAGTAGAGGGGAGAAGTGTCAGCTCTTGGGGTCAGTATTAGTAGAGGGGAGAAGTGTCAGCTCTTGGGGTCAGTATTAGTAGAGGGTGAAGTGTCAGCTCTTGGGGTGAGTATTAGTAGAGGGAGAAGTGTCAGCTCTTGGGGTGAGTATTAGTAGAGGGGTGAAGTGTCAGCTCTTGGGGTCAGTATTAGTAGAGGGGAGAAGTGTCAGCTCTTGGGGTCAGTATTAGTAGAGGGGTGAAGTGTCAGCTCTTGGGGTCAGTATTAGTAGAGGGGAGAAGTGTCAGCTCTTGGGGTCAGTATTAGTAGAGGGGAGAAGTGTCAGCTCTTGGGGTGAGTATTAGTAGAGGGGAGAAGTGTCAGCTCTTGGGGTGAGTATTAGTAGAGGGGAGAAGCGTCAGCTCTTGGGGTGAGTATTAGTAGAGGGGAGAAGCGTCAGCTCTTGGGGTGAGTATTAGTAGAGGGGAGAAGTGTCAGCTCTTGGGGTCAGTATTAGTAGAGGGGTGAAGTGTCAGCTCTTGGGGTCAGTATTAGTAGAGGGGTAAGTGTCAGCTCTTGGGGTCAGTATTAGTAGAGGGGAGAAGTGTCAGCTCTTGGGGTGAGTATTAGTAGAGGGGAGAAGTGTCAGCTCTTGGGGTGAGTATTAGTAGAGGGGAGAAGTGTCAGCTCTTGGGGTGAGTATTAGTAGAGGGGAGAAGTGTCAGCTCTTGGGGTGAGTATTAGTAGAGGGGTGAAGTGTCAGCTCTTGGGGTGAGTATTAGTAGAGGGGAGAAGTGTCAGCTCTTGGGGTGAGTATTAGTAGAGGGGTGAAGTGTCAGCTCTTGGGGTCAGTATTAGTAGAGGGGAGAAGTGTCAGCTCTTGGGGTGAGTATTAGTAGAGGGGTGAAGTGTCAGCTCTTGGGGTCAGTATTAGTAGAGGGGTGAAGTGTCAGCTCTTGGGGTCAGTATTAGTAGAGGGGTGAAGTGTCAGCTCTTGGGGTGAGTATTAGTAGAGGGGAGAAGTGTCAGCTCTTGGGGTCAGTATTAGTAGAGGGGAGAAGTGTCAGCTCTTGGGGTCAGTATTAGTAGAGGGGTGAAGTGTCAGCTCTTGGGGTGAGTATTAGTAGAGGGGTGAAGTGTCAGCTCTTGGGGTCAGTATTAGTAGAGGGGAGAAGTGTCAGCTCTTGGGGTCAGTATTAGTAGAGGGGAGAAGTGTCAGCTCTTGGGGTCAGTATTAGTAGAGGGGTGAAGTGTCAGCTCTTGGGGTGAGTATTAGTAGAGGGGAGAAGTGTCAGCTCTTGGGGTCAGTATTAGTAGAGGGGAGAAGTGTCAGCTCTTGGGGTCAGTATTAGTAGAGGGGAGAAGTGTCAGCTCTTGGGGTCAGTATTAGTAGAGGGGTGAAGTGTCAGCTCTTGGGGTGAGTATTAGTAGAGGGGTGAAGTGTCAGCTCTTGGGGTGAGTATTAGTAGAGGGGAGAAGTGTCAGCTCTTGGGGTCAGTATTAGTAGAGGGGTGAAGTGTCAGCTCTTGGGGTCAGTATTAGTAGAGGGGTGAAGTGTCAGCTCTTGGGGTCAGTATTAGTAGAGGGGAGAAGTGTCAGCTCTTGGGGTCAGTATTAGTAGAGGGGTGAAGTGTCAGCTCTTGGGGTCAGTATTAGTAGAGGGGAGAAGTGTCAGCTCTTGGGGTCAGTATTAGTAGAGGGGTAAGTGTCAGCTCTTGGGGTCAGTATTAGTAGAGGGGAGAAGTGTCAGCTCTTGGGGTCAGTATTAGTAGAGGGGTAAGTGTCAGCTCTTGGGGTCAGTATTAGTAGAGGGGTGAAGTGTCAGCTCTTGGGGTCAGTATTAGTAGAGGGGTGAAGTGTCAGCTCTTGGGGTCAGTATTAGTAGAGGGGAGAAGTGTCAGCTCTTGGGGTCAGTATTAGTAGAGGGGTAAGTGTCAGCTCTTGGGGTCAGTATTAGTAGAGGGGTGAAGTGTCAGCTCTTGGGGTCAGTATTAGTAGAGGGGTGAAGTGTCAGCTCTTGGGGTCAGTATTAGTAGAGGGGTAAGTGTCAGCTCTTGGGGTGAGTATTAGTAGAGGGGAGAAGTGTCAGCTCTTGGGGTCAGTATTAGTAGAGGGGTGAAGTGTCAGCTCTTGGGGTCAGTATTAGTAGAGGGGTGAAGTGTCAGCTCTTGGGGTCAGTATTAGTAGTGGGGTGAAGTGTCAGCTCTTGGGGTGAGTATTAGTAGAGGGGTGAAGTGTCAGCTCTTGGGGTCAGTATTAGTAGAGGGGAGAAGTGTCAGCTCTTGGGGTCAGTATTAGTAGAGGGGAGAAGTGTCAGCTCTTGGGGTGAGTATTAGTAGAGGGGAGAAGTGTCAGCTCTTGGGGTGAGTATTAGTAGAGGGGAGAAGTGTCAGCTCTTGGGGTCAGTATTAGTAGAGGGGTGAAGTGTCAGCTCTTGGGGTCAGTATTAGTAGAGGGGTGAAGTGTCAGCTCTTGGGGTGAGTATTAGTAGAGGGGAGAAGTGTCAGCTCTTGGGGTGAGTATTAGTAGAGGGGAGAAGTGTCAGCTCTTGGGGTCAGTAATAGTAGAGGGGTGAAGTGTCAGCTCTTGGGGTCAGTATTAGTAGAGGGGAGAAGTGTCAGCTCTTGGGGTCAGTATTAGTAGAGGGGAGAAGTGTCAGCTCTTGGGGTCAGTATTAGTAGAGGGGAGAAGTGTCAGCTCTTGGGGTGAGTATTAGTAGAGGGGAGAAGTGTCAGCTCTTGGGGTGAGTATTAGTAGAGGGGAGAAGTGTCAGCTCTTGGGGTGAGTATTAGTAGAGGGGAGAAGTGTCAGCTCTTGGGGTCAGTATTAGTAGAGGGGTGAAGTGTCAGCTCTTGGGGTCAGTATTAGTAGTGGGGAGAAGTGTCAGCTCTTGGGGTGAGTATTAGTAGAGGGGAGAAGTGTCAGCTCTTGGGGTGAGTATTAGTAGAGGGGTGAAGTGTCAGCTCTTGGGGTGAGTATTAGTAGAGGGGAGAAGTGTCAGCTCTTGGGGTCAGTATTAGTAGAGGGTGAAGTGTCAGCTCTTGGGGTGAGTATTAGTAGAGGGGTGAAGTGTCAGCTCTTGGGGTCAGTATTAGTAGAGGGTGAAGTGTCAGCTCTTGGGGTCAGTATTAGTAGAGGGGAGAAGTGTCAGCTCTTGGGGTCAGTATTAGTAGAGGGGAGAAGTGTCAGCTCTTGGGGTCAGTATTAGTAGAGGGGAGAAGTGTCAGCTCTTGGGGTGAGTATTAGTAGAGGGGAGAAGTGTCAGCTCTTGGGGTGAGTATTAGTAGAGGGGAGAAGTGTCAGCTCTTGGGGTCAGTATTAGTAGAGGGGTGAAGTGTCAGCTCTTGGGGTCAGTATTAGTAGAGGGGTGAAGTGTCAGCTCTTGGGGTGAGTATTAGTAGAGGGGAGAAGTGTCAGCTCTTGGGGTCAGTATTAGTAGTGGGGTGAAGTGTCAGCTCTTGGGGTCAGTATTAGTAGAGGGGAGAAGTGTCAGCTCTTGGGGTGAGTATTAGTAGAGAGGGGAAGTGTCAGCTCTTGGGGTCAGTATTAGTAGAGGGGAGAAGTGTCAGCTCTTGGGGTCAGTAATAGTAGAGGGGTGAAGTGTCAGCTCTTGGGGTCAGTATTAGTAGAGGGGAGAAGTGTCAGCTCTTGGGGTCAGTATTAGTAGAGGGGAGAAGTGTCAGCTCTTGGGGTCAGTATTAGTAGAGGGGAGAAGTGTCAGCTCTTGGGGTCAGTATTAGTAGAGGGTGAAGTGTCAGCTCTTGGGGTCAGTATTAGTAGAGGGGAGAAGTGTCAGCTCTTGGGGTCAGTATTAGTAGAGGGGAGAAGTGTCAGCTCTTGGGGTCAGTATTAGTAGAGGGTGAAGTGTCAGCTCTTGGGGTCAGTATTAGTAGAGGGGAGAAGTGTCAGCTCTTGGGGTCAGTATTAGTAGAGGGGAGAAGTGTCAGCTCTTGGGGTCAGTATTAGTAGAGGGGTGAAGTGTCAGCTCTTGGGGTCAGTATTAGTAGAGGGGTGAAGTGTCAGCTCTTGGGGTCAGTATTAGTAGAGGGGAAATGTCAGCTCTTGGGGTCAGTATTAGTAGAGGGGAGAAGTGTCAGCTCTTGGGGTCAGTATTAGTAGAGGGGAGAAGTGTCAGCTCTTGGGGTCAGTATTAGTAGAGGGGAAGTGTCAGCTCTTGGGGTCAGTATTAGTAGAGGGGAGAAGTGTCAGCTCTTGGGGTCAGTATTAGTAGAGGGGAGAAGTGTCAGCTCTTGGGGTCAGTATTAGTAGAGGGGAGAAGTGTCAGCTCTTGGGGTCAGTATTAGTAGAGGGGAGAAGTGTCAGCTCTTGGGGTCAGTATTAGTAGAGGGTGAAGTGTCAGCTCTTGGGGTCAGTATTAGTAGAGGGGAGAAGTGTCAGCTCTTGGGGTGAGTATTAGTAGAGGGGTGAAGTGTCAGCTCTTGGGGTCAGTATTAGTAGAGGGGAGAAGTGTCAGCTCTTGGGGTCAGTATTAGTAGAGGGGAGAAGTGTCAGCTCTTGGGGTGAGTATTAGTAGAGGGGAGAAGTGTCAGCTCTTGGGGTGAGTATTAGTAGAGGGGAGAAGTGTCAGCTCTTGGGGTCAGTATTAGTAGAGGGGAGAAGTGTCAGCTCTTGGGGTCAGTATTAGTAGAGGGGAGAAGTGTCAGCTCTTGGGGTGAGTATTAGTAGAGGGGAGAAGTGTCAGCTCTTGGGGTGAGTATTAGTAGAGGGGAGAAGTGTCAGCTCTTGGGGTGAGTATTAGTAGAGGGGAGAAGTGTCAGCTCTTGGGGTCAGTATTAGTAGAGGGTGAAGTGTCAGCTCTTGGGGTCAGTATTAGTAGAGGGGAGAAGTGTCAGCTCTTGGGGTCAGTATTAGTAGAGGGGAGAAGTGTCAGCTCTTGGGGTCAGTATTAGTAGAGGGGAGAAGTGTCAGCTCTTGGGGTCAGTATTAGTAGAGGGGTGAAGTGTCAGCTCTTGGGGTGAGTATTAGTAGAGGGGTGAAGTGTCAGCTCTTGGGGTCAGTATTAGTAGAGGGGTGAAGTGTCAGCTCTTGGGGTCAGTATTAGTAGAGGGGTGAAGTGTCAGCTCTTGGGGTCAGTATTAGTAGAGGGGAGAAGTGTCAGCTCTTGGGGTCAGTATTAGTAGAGGGGTGAAGTGTCAGCTCTTGGGGTCAGTATTAGTAGAGGGGAGAAGTGTCAGCTCTTGGGGTCAGTATTAGTAGAGGGGTGAAGTGTCAGCTCTTGGGGTGAGTATTAGTAGAGGGGTGAAGTGTCAGCTCTTGGGGTCAGTATTAGTAGAGGGGAGAAGTGTCAGCTCTTGGGGTGAGTATTAGTAGAGGGGAGAAGTGTCAGCTCTTGGGGTCAGTATTAGTAGAGGGGTGAAGTGTCAGCTCTTGGGGTCAGTATTAGTAGAGGGGAGAAGTGTCAGCTCTTGGGGTCAGTATTAGTAGAGGGGAGAAGTGTCAGCTCTTGGGGTGAGTATTAGTAGAGGGGAGAAGTGTCAGCTCTTGGGGTGAGTATTAGTAGAGGGGAGAAGTGTCAGCTCTTGGGGTCAGTATTAGTAGAGGGGAGAAGTGTCAGCTCTTGGGGTCAGTATTAGTAGAGGGTGAAGTGTCAGCCCTTGGGGTCAGTATTAGTAGAGGGGAGAAGTGTCAGCTCTTGGGGTCAGTATTAGTAGAGGGGAGAAGTGTCAGCTCTTGGGGTCAGTATTAGTAGAGGGGAGAAGTGTCAGCTCTTGGGGTGAGTATTAGTAGAGGGGAGAAGTGTCAGCTCTTGGGGTCAGTATTAGTAGAGGGGTGAAGTGTCAGCTCTTGGGGTGAGTATTAGTAGAGGGGAGAAGTGTCAGCTCTTGGGGTCAGTATTAGTAGAGGGGTGAAGTGTCAGCTCTTGGGGTCAGTATTAGTAGAGGGGTGAAGTGTCAGCTCTTGGGGTCAGTATTAGTAGAGGGGAGAAGTGTCAGCTCTTGGGGTCAGTATTAGTAGAGAGGTGAAGTGTCAGCTCTTGGGGTCAGTATTAGTAGAGGGGTGAAGTGTCAGCTCTTGGGGTCAGTATTAGTAGAGGGGAGAAGTGTCAGCTCTTGGGGTCAGTATTAGTAGAGGGGAGAAGTGTCAGCTCTTGGGGTCAGTATTAGTAGAGGGGAGAAGTGTCAGCTCTTGGGGTCAGTATTAGTAGAGGGGAGAAGTGTCAGCTCTTGGGGTCAGTATTAGTAGAGGGGAGAAGTGTCAGCTCTTGGGGTCAGTATTAGTAGTGGGGTGAAGTGTCAGCTCTTGGGGTCAGTATTAGTAGTGGGGTGAAGTGTCAGCTCTTGGGGTCAGTATTAGTAGAGGGGAGAAGTGTCAGCTCTTGGGGTCAGTATTAGTAGAGAGGTGAAGTGTCAGCTCTTGGGGTCAGTATTAGTAGAGGGGTGAAGTGTCAGCTCTTGGGGTCAGTATTAGTAGTGGGGTGAAGTGTCAGCTCTTGGGGTCAGTATTAGTAGAGGGGAGAAGTGTCAGCTCTTGGGGTCAGTATTAGTAGAGAGGTGAAGTGTCAGCTCTTGGGGTCAGTATTAGTAGAGGGATGAAGTGTCAGCTCTTGGGGTCAGTATTAGTAGAGGGGAGAAGTGTCAGCTCTTGGGGTCAGTATTAGTAGAGGGGAGAAGTGTCAGCTCTTGGGGTCAGTATTAGTAGAGGGGTGAAGTGTCAGCTCTTGGGGTCAGTATTAGTAGAGGGGAGAAGTGTCAGCTCTTGGGGTCAGTATTAGTAGAGGGGAGAAGTGTCAGCTCTTGGGGTCAGTATTAGTAGAGGGGAGAAGTGTCAGCTCTTGGGGTCAGTATTAGTAGAGGGGAGAAGTGTCAGCTCTTGGGGTCAGTATTAGTAGAGGGGTGAAGTGTCAGCTCTTGGGGTCAGTATTAGTAGAGGGGAGAAGTGTCAGCTCTTGGGGTCAGTATTAGTAGAGGGTGAAGTGTCAGCTCTTGGGGTCAGTATTAGTAGAGGGGAGAAGTGTCAGCTCTTGAGGTCAGTATTAGTAGAGGGGTGAAGTGTCAGCTCTTGGGGTCAGTATTAGTAGTGGGGTGAAGTGTCAGCTCTTGGGGTGAGTATTAGTAGAGGGGAGAAGTGTCAGCTCTTGGGGTCAGTATTAGTAGAGGGGAGAAGTGTCAGCTCTTGGGGTCAGTATTAGTAGAGGGTGAAGTGTCAGCTCTTGGGGTGAGTATTAGTAGAGGGGAGAAGTGTCAGCTCTTGGGGTCAGTATTAGTAGAGGGGAGAAGTGTCAGCTCTTGGGGTCAGTATTAGTAGAGGGTGAAGTGTCAGCTCTTGGGGTGAGTATTAGTAGAGGGGAGAAGTGTCAGCTCTTGGGGTCAGTATTAGTAGAGGGGAGAAGTGTCAGCTCTTGGGGTCAGTATTAGTAGTGGGGTGAAGTGTCAGCTCTTGGGGTGAGTATTAGTAGAGGGGAGAAGTGTCAGCTCTTGGGGTGAGTATTAGTAGAGGGGTGAAGTGTCAGCTCTTGGGGTGAGTATTAGTAGAGGGGAGAAGTGTCAGCTCTTGGGGTCAGTATTAGTAGAGGGGTGAAGTGTCAGCTCTTGGGGTCAGTATTAGTAGTGGGGTGAAGTGTCAGCTCTTGGGGTCAGTATTAGTAGAGGGGAGAAGTGTCAGCTCTTGGGGTGAGTATTAGTAGAGGGGAGAAGTGTCAGCTCTTGGGGTCAGTATTAGTAGAGGGGTGAAGTGTCAGCTCTTGGGGTCAGTATTAGTAGAGGGGAGAAGTGTCAGCTCTTGGGGTCAGTATTAGTAGAGGGGAGAAGTGTCAGCTCTTGGGGTCAGTATTAGTAGAGGGGTGAAGTGTCAGCTCTTGGGGTCAGTATTAGTAGAGGGGTGAAGTGTCAGCTCTTGGGGTCAGTATTAGTAGAGGGGAGAAGTGTCAGCTCTTGGGGTGAGTATTAGTAGAGGGGAGAAGTGTCAGCTCTTGGGGTCAGTATTAGTAGAGGGGTGAAGTGTCAGCTCTTGGGGTCAGTATTAGTAGAGGGGTGAAGTGTCAGCTCTTGGGGTCAGTATTAGTAGAGGGGAGAAGTGTCAGCTCTTGGGGTCAGTATTAGTAGAGGGGAGAAGTGTCAGCTCTTGGGGTGAGTATTAGTAGAGGGGAGAAGTGTCAGCTCTTGGGGTGAGTATTAGTAGAGGGGAGAAGTGTCAGCTCTTGGGGTCAGTATTAGTAGAGGGGAGAAGTGTCAGCTCTTGGGGTCAGTATTAGTAGAGGGGTGAAGTGTCAGCTCTTGGGGTCAGTATTAGTAGAGGGGAGAAGTGTCAGCTCTTGGGGTCAGTATTAGTAGAGGGGAGAAGTGTCAGCTCTTGGGGTCAGTATTAGTAGAGGGGAGAAGTGTCAGCTCTTGGGGTCAGTATTAGTAGAGGGGAGAAGTGTCAGCTCTTGGGGTCAGTATTAGTAGAGGGGTGAAGTGTCAGCTCTTGGGGTCAGTATTAGTAGAGGGGAGAAGTGTCAGCTCTTGGGGTCAGTATTAGTAGAGGGGAGAAGTGTCAGCTCTTGGGGTCAGTATTAGTAGAGGGGAGAAGTGTCAGCTCTTGGGGTCAGTATTAGTAGAGGGGTGAAGTGTCAGCTCTTGGGGTCAGTATTAGTAGAGGGGAGAAGTGTCAGCTCTTGGGGTCAGTATTAGTAGTGGGGTGAAGTGTCAGCTCTTGGGGTCAGTATTAGTAGAGGGGAGAAGTGTCAGCTCTTGGGGTCAGTATTAGTAGAGGGGTGAAGTGTCAGCTCTTGGGGTCAGTATTAGTAGAGGGGTGAAGTGTCAGCTCTTGGGGTCAGTATTAGTAGAGGGGAGAAGTGTCAGCTCTTGGGGTCAGTATTAGTAGAGGGGAGAAGTGTCAGCTCTTGGGGTCAGTATTAGTAGAGGGGAGAAGTGTCAGCTCTTGGGGTCAGTATTAGTAGAGGGGAGAAGTGTCAGCTCTTGGGGTCAGTATTAGTAGAGGGGAGAAGTGTCAGCTCTTGGGGTCAGTATTAGTAGAGGGGTGAAGTGTCAGCTCTTGGGGTCAGTATTAGTAGAGGGGAGAAGTGTCAGCTCTTGGGGTCAGTATTAGTAGAGGGGAGAAGTGTCAGCTCTTGGGGTCAGTATTAGTAGAGGGGTGAAGTGTCAGCTCTTGGGGTCAGTATTAGTAGAGGGGAGAAGTGTCAGCTCTTGGGGTCAGTATTAGTAGAGGGTGAAGTGTCAGCTCTTGGGGTCAGTATTAGTAGAGGGGTGAAGTGTCAGCTCTTGGGGTCAGTATTAGTAGAGGGGAGAAGTGTCAGCTCTTGGGGTCAGTATTAGTAGAGGGGAGAAGTGTCAGCTCTTGTGGTCAGTATTAGTAGAGGGGAGAAGTGTCAGCTCTTGGGGTCAGTATTAGTAGAGGGGAGAAGTGTCAGCTCTTGGGGTCAGTATTAGTAGAGGGGTGAAGTGTCAGCTCTTGGGGTGAGTATTAGTAGAGGGGAGAAGTGTCAGCTCTTGGGGTCAGTATTAGTAGAGGGGTGAAGTGTCAGCTCTTGGGGTCAGTATTAGTAGAGGGGAGAAGTGTCAGCTCTTGGGGTGAGTATTAGTAGAGGGGAGAAGTGTCAGCTCTTGGGGTCAGTATTAGTAGAGGGGAGAAGTGTCAGCTCTTGTGGTCAGTATTAGTAGAGGGGAGAAGTGTCAGCTCTTGGGGTCAGTATTAGTAGAGGGGAGAAGTGTCAGCTCTTGGGGTCAGTATTAGTAGAGGGGTGAAGTGTCAGCTCTTGGGGTCAGTATTAGTAGAGGGGAGAAGTGTCAGCTCTTGGGGTCAGTATTAGTAGAGGGGAGAAGTGTCAGCTCTTGGGGTCAGTATTAGTAGAGGGGTGAAGTGTCAGCTCTTGGGGTGAGTATTAGTAGAGGGGAGAAGTGTCAGCTCTTGGGGTCAGTATTAGTAGAGGGGTGAAGTGTCAGCTCTTGGGGTCAGTATTAGTAGAGGGGTGAAGTGTCAGCTCTTGGGGTGAGTATTAGTAGAGGGGAGAAGTGTCAGCTCTTGGGAGGGGGTGCAGTACCCCGGGGTCCCCTCCAGGTGGCGCTGTCTGTCTCTCTGGGCCGAGGAGCTGACACTCTATCACACTCTATGGTTCTCTCTCTGTACAGTTCAGTTCTGATTGATCTCTGAGGGGTTAATTTTGGAGGCGCGGCCCCGGCAGAGAGATGCGCGATCCCGATCAGACCGGCTTCATCCGGTATATAGAGAGAGATGAGAGGAGAGCCGGCACCGGGCTGACCAATACCGGCCCCGGGGGCCACTGTGAGTATACAGGAGGAGGAGGGGATATATTATATTATACAGAGGAGTACACATGATGTATGGGGGGGTGGTAATATTGTGCCCCGTGAAGTGTATTCTCTGTATCGGAGTACACGGGGGGGGTGGTAATATTGTGTGTAGTGCATTCTCTGTATAGGAGTACACGGGGGGGTGGTAATACTGTGCCCCGTGTATTCTCTGTATAGGAGTACACGGGGGGGGTGGTAATATTGTGCCCCGTGTATTCTCTGTATAGGAGTATACAGGGGGGGTGGTAATATTGCCTGTACTCGGTATAACGATGGATATTTGCTCTCCCCGGACAGACAGACAATGATGACAGACGTACGGAAGTGTCCCGGTACCAATGTCTATACGGAGGGGGATGGGGAGGGGGTGGTAATATTGTGCCCCGTGTATTCTCTGTATAGGAGTATACAGGGGGGGTGGTAATATTGCCTGTACTCGGTATAACGATGGATATTTGCTCTCCCCGGACAGACAGACAACGATGACGGACGTACGGAAGTGTCCCGCTACCAATGTCTATACGGAGGGGGATGGGGAGGGGGTGGTAATATTGTGCCCCGTGTATTCTCTGTATAGGAGTATACAGGGGGGGTGGTAATATTGCCTGTACTCGGTATAACGATGGATATTTGCTCTCCCCGGACAGACAGACAACGATGACGGACGTACGGAAGTGTCCCGGTACCAATGTCTATACGGAGGGGGATGGGGAGGGGGTGGTAATATTGTGCCCCGTGTATTCTCTGTATAGGAGTATACAGGGGGGTGGTAATATTACCTGTACTCGGTATAACGATGGATATTTGCTCTCCCCGGACAGACAGACAATGATGACAGACGTACGGAAGTGTCCCGGTACCAATGTCTATACGGAGGGGGATGGGGAGGGGGTGGTAATATTGTGCCCCGTGTATTCTCTGTATAGGAGTATACAGGGGGGTGGTAATATTGCCTGTACTCGGTATAACGATGGATATTTGCTCTCCCCGGACAGACAGACAATGATGACAGACGTACGGAAGTGTCCCGGTACCAATGTCTATACGGAGGGGGATGGGGAGGGGGTGGTAATATTGTGCCCCGTGTATTCTCTGTATAGGAGTATACAGGGGGGGTGGTAATATTACCTGTACTCGGTATAACGATGGATATTTGCTCTCCCCGGACAGACAGACAATGATGACAGACGTACGGAAGTGTCCCGGTACCAATGTCTATACGGAGGGGGATGGGGAGGGGGTGGTAATATTGTGCCCCGTGTATTCTCTGTATAGGAGTATACAGGGGGGGTGGTAATATTGCCTGTACTCGGTATAACGATGGATATTTGCTCTCCCCGGACAGACAGACAACGATGACGGACGTACGGAAGTGTCCCGCTACCAATGTCTATACGGAGGGGGATGGGGAGGGGGTGGTAATATTGTGCCCCGTGTATTCTCTGTATAGGAGTATACAGGGGGGGTGGTAATATTGCCTGTACTCGGTATAACGATGGATATTTGCTCTCCCCGGACAGACAGACAACGATGACGGACGTACGGAAGTGTCCCGGTACCAATGTCTATACGGAGGGGGATGGGGAGGGGGTGGTAATATTGTGCCCCGTGTATTCTCTGTATAGGAGTATACAGGGGGGTGGTAATATTACCTGTACTCGGTATAACGATGGATATTTGCTCTCCCCGGACAGACAGACAATGATGACAGACGTACGGAAGTGTCCCGGTACCAATGTCTATACGGAGGGGGATGGGGAGGGGGTGGTAATATTGTGCCCCGTGTATTCTCTGTATAGGAGTATACAGGGGGGTGGTAATATTGCCTGTACTCGGTATAACGATGGATATTTGCTCTCCCCGGACAGACAGACAATGATGACAGACGTACGGAAGTGTCCCGGTACCAATGTCTATACGGAGGGGGATGGGGAGGGGGTGGTAATATTGTGCCCCGTGTATTCTCTGTATAGGAGTATACAGGGGGGGTGGTAATATTGCCTGTACTCGGTATAACGATGGATATTTGCTCTCCCCGGACAGACAGACAATGATGACGGACGTACGGAGGTGTCCCGGTACCAATGTCTATACGGAGGGGGATGGGGAGGGGGTGGTAATATTGTGTCCCGTGTATTCTCTGTATAGGAGTATACAGGGGGGGTGGTAATATTGCCTGTACTCGGTATAACGATGGATATTTGCTCTCCCCGGACAGACAGACAATGATGACGGACGTACGGAGGTGTCCCGGTACCAATGTCTATACGGAGGGGGATGGGGAGGGGGTGGTAATATTGTGCCCCGTGTATTCTCTGTATAGGAGTATACAGGGGGGTGGTAATATTGCCTGTACTCGGTATAACGATGGATATTTGCTCTCCCCGGACAGACAGACAATGATGACGGACGTACGGAGGTGTCCCGCTACCAATGTCTATACGGAGGGGGATGGGGAGGGGGTGGTAATACTGTGCCCCGTGTATTCTCTGTATAGGAGTACACGGGGGGGGGGTGGTAATATTGCCTGTACTCGGTATAACGATGGATATTTGCTCTCCCCGGACAGACAGACAATGATGACGGACGTACGGAAGTGTCCCGCTACCAATGTCTATACGGAGGGGGATGGGGAGGGGGTGGTAATATTGTGCCCCGTGTATTCTCTGTATAGGAGTATACAGGGGGGTGGTAATATTGCCTGTACTCGGTATAACGATGGATATTTGCTCTCCCCGGACAGACAGACAATGATGACGGACGTACGGAGGTGTCCCGCTACCAATGTCTATACGGAGGGGGATGGGGAGGGGGTGGTAATATTGTGCCCCGTGTACTCTCTGTATAGGAGTACACGGGGGGGTGGTAATATTGTGCCCCGTGTATTCTCTGTATAGGAGTATACAGGGGGGGTGGTAATATTGCCTGTACTCGGTATAACGATGGATATTTGCTCTCCCCGGACAGACAGACAATGATGACGGACGTACGGAGGTGTCCCGCTACCAATGTCTATACGGAGGGGGATGGGGAGGGGGTGGTAATACTGTGCCCCGTGTATTCTCTGTATAGGAGTATACAGGGGGGTGGTAATATTGCCTGTACTCGGTATAACGATGGATATTTGCTCTCCCCGGACAGACAGACAACGATGACGGACGTACGGAAGTGTCCCGCTACCAATGTCTATACGGAGGGGGATGGGGAGGGGGTGGTAATATTGTGCCCCGTGTATTCTCTGTATAGGAGTATACAGGGGGGGTGGTAATATTGCCTGTACTCGGTATAACGATGGATATTTGCTCTCCCCGGACAGACAGACAATGATGACGGACGTACGGAGGTGTCCCGCTACCAATGTCTATACGGAGGGGGATGGGGAGGGGGTGGTAATATTGTGCCCCGTGTATTCTCTGTATAGGAGTATACAGGGGGGGTGGTAATATTGCCTGTACTCGGTATAACGATGGATATTTGCTCTCCCCGGACAGACAGACAATGATGACGGACGTACGGAGGTGTCCCGCTACCAATGTCTATACGGAGGGGGATGGGGAGGGGGTGGTAATACTGTGTCCCGTGTATTCTCTGTATAGGAGTATACAGGGGGGGTGGTAATATTGCCTGTACTCGGTATAACGATGGATATTTGCTCTCCCCGGACAGACAGACAATGATGACGGACGTACGGAAGTGTCCCGGTACCAATGTCTATACGGAGGGGGATGGGGAGGGGGTGGTAATACTGTGCCCCGTGTATTCTCTGTATAGGAGTATACAGGGGGGTGGTAATATTGCCTGTACTCGGTATAACGATGGATATTTGCTCTCCCCGGACAGACAGACAACGATGACAGACGTACGGAGGTGTCCCGGTACCAATGTCTATACGGAGGGGGATGGGGAGGGGGTGGTAATATTGTGCCCCGTGTACTCTCTGTATAGGAGTACACGGGGGGGTGGTAATATTGTGCCCCGTGTATTCTCTGTATAGGAGTATACAGGGGGGGTGGTAATATTGCCTGTACTCGGTATAACGATGGATATTTGCTCTCCCCGGACAGACAGACAATGATGACGGACGTACGGAGGTGTCCCGCTACCAATGTCTATACGGAGGGGGATGGGGAGGGGGTGGTAATATTGTGCCCCGTGTATTCTCTGTATAGGAGTATACAGGGGGGTGGTAATATTGCCTGTACTCGGTATAACGATGGATATTTGCTCTCCCCGGACAGACAGACAATGATGACGGACGTACGGAGGTGTCCCGCTACCAATGTCTATACGGAGGGGGATGGGGAGGGGGTGGTAATATTGTGTCCCGTGTATTCTCTGTATAGGAGTATACAGGGGGGGGTGGTAATATTGCCTGTACTCGGTATAACGATGGATATTTGCTCTCCCCGGACAGACAGACAACGATGACGGACGTACGGAGGTGTCCCGCTACCAATGTCTATACGGAGGGGGATGGGGAGGGGGTGGTAATATTGTGCCCCGTGTATTCTCTGTATAGGAGTATACAGGGGGGTGGTAATATTGCCTGTACTCGGTATAACGATGGATATTTGCTCTCCCCGGACAGACAGACAACGATGACGGACGTACGGAGGTGTCCCGCTACCAATGTCTATACGGAGGGGGATGGGGAGGGGGTGGTAATATTGTGCCCCGTGTATTCTCTGTATAGGAGTATACAGGGGGGTGGTAATATTGCCTGTACTCGGTATAACGATGGATATTTGCTCTCCCCGGACAGACAGACAACGATGACGGACGTACGGAGGTGTCCCGCTACCAATGTCTATACGGAGGGGGATGGGGAGGGGGTGGTAATATTGTGCCCCGTGTATTCTCTGTATAGGAGTATACAGGGGGGTGGTAATATTGCCTGTACTCGGTATAACGATGGATATTTGCTCTCCCCGGACAGACAGACAACGATGACGGACGTACGGAGGTGTCCCGCTACCAATGTCTATACGGAAGTGCCTGACGGGGGATGGGGCTGGGCCGTGGCGGTGGCCTTCTTCTTCGTGGAGGTTTTCACCTATGGAGTCATTAAGTCCTTCGGCGTTTTCTTCAAGGATCTGATGGTTTACTTTGATGAAAGTAACAGCCGGATCTCCTGGATCATCTCCATATGTGTCTTCGTACTTACCTTCACGGGTAGGTCAGTGATGATGGGTAGGTGGCCTGTGGGGGGTGCTGTGGGATCTCTCTAGTCATGTCTTGCCTCTCTTTAGCTCCCCTCTCTACGGTGCTGAGTAATCAGTTTGGACATCGGCCGGTCGTCATGCTCGGGGGATTCCTCATCAGCCTGGGGATGATCACGGCCTCCTTTGCCCGGAATGTGGTGGACATGTACCTGACCATCGGGGTGGTGTCTGGTGAGTGATCCTGATTGGACGATGGGCTCTCCAGCTTCTTCAGTGTCAGTAAAACGTTTATCTCTTTCAGGATTGGGTTATTGTCTCAGCTTCCTCCCAACCGTCACCATCCTGTCCCAATACTTCGAGAAACGCCGATCGCTGGTCACCGCCATCGCTTCCACCGGAGAGTGCTTCGCCGTCTTCGCATTTGCTCCAGGTAGGTATTATCCTCAACATCATGGGAGGGTAGGTGATCATTATTCTCTCATGGTATAGATTGTATCACGGGTGGGGGAGGTCAGTCGTGTCTCATGGTATAGATTGTATCACGGGTGGAGGAGGTCAGTCTTCTCTCATGGTATAGATTGTATCACGGGTGGGGGAGGTCAGTCGTGTCTCATGGTATAGATTGTATCACGGGTGGGGAGGTCAGTCTTCTCTCATGGTATAGATTGTATCACGGGTGGGGGAGGTCAGTCTTCTCTCATGGTATAGATTGTATCACGGGTGGGGGAGGTCAGTCTTCTCATGGTATAGATTGTATCACGGGTGGGGGAGGTCAGTCTTCTCTCATGGTATAGATTGTATCACGGGTGGAGGAGGTCAGTCGTGTCTCATGGTATAGATTGTATCACGGGTGGAGGAGGTCAGTCTTCTCATGGTATAGATTGTATCACGGGTGGGGGAGGTCAGTCTTCTCATGGTATAGATTGTATCACGGGTGGGGGAGGTCAGTCGTGTCTCATGGTATAGATTGTATCACGGGTGGGGAGGTCAGTCGTGTCTCATGGTATAGATTGTATCACGGGTGGGGGAGGTCAGTCTTCTCTCATGGTATAGATTGTATCACGGGTGGAGGAGGTCAGTCTTCTCTCATGGTATAGATTGTATCACGGGTGGGGGAGGTCAGTCTTCTCTCATGGTATAGATTGTATCACGGGTGGAGGAGGTCAGTCTTCTCTCATGGTATAGATTGTATCACGGGTGGGGGAGGTCAGTCTTCTCTCATGGTATAGATTGTATCACGGGTGGGGGAGGTCAGTCGTGTCTCATGGTACAGATTGTATCACGGGTGGGGGAGGTCAGTCTTCTCTCATGGTACAGATTGTATCACGGGTGGGGGAGGTCAGTCGTGTCTCATGGTATAGATTGTATCACGGGTGGGGGAGGTCAGTCGTGTCTCATGGTATAGATTGTATCACGGGTGGGGAGGTCAGTCTTCTCTCATGGTATAGATTGTATCACGGGTGGGGGAGGTCAGTCTTCTCATGGTATAGATTGTATCACGGGTGGGGGAGGTCAGTCGTGTCTCATGGTATAGATTGTATCACGGGTGGAGAGGTCAGTCTTCTCTCATGGTATAGATTGTATCACGGGTGGGGGAGGTCAGTCTTCTCATGGTATAGATTGTATCACGGGTGGGGGAGGTCAGTCGTGTCTCATGGTATAGATTGTATCACGGGTGGGGGAGGTCAGTCTTCTCTCATGGTATAGATTGTATCACGGGTGGGGAGGTCAGTCTTCTCTCATGGTATAGATTGTATCACGGGTGGGGGAGGTCAGTCTTCTCTCATGGTATAGATTGTATCACGGGTGGGGGAGGTCAGTCTTCTCTCATGGTATAGATTGTATCACGGGTGGGGGAGGTCAGTCTTCTCATGGTATAGATTGTATCACGGGTGGGGGAGGTCAGTCTTCTCTCATGGTATAGATTGTATCACGGGTGGGGGAGGTCAGTCTTCTCATGGTATAGATTGTATCACGGGTGGGGGAGGTCAGTCTTCTCTCATGGTATAGATTGTATCACGGGTGGAGGAGGTCAGTCTTCTCTCATGGTATAGATTGTATCACGGGTGGGGGAGGTCAGTCGTGTCTCATGGTACAGATTGTATCACGGGTGGGGGAGGTCAGTCGTGTCTCATGGTATAGATTGTATCACGGGTGGGGGAGGTCAGTCTTCTCTCATGGTATAGATTGTATCACGGGTGGGGAGGTCAGTCGTGTCTCATGGTATAGATTGTATCACGGGTGGGGAGGTCAGTCTTCTCTCATGGTACAGATTGTATCACGGGTGGGGGAGGTCAGTCTTCTCTCATGGTATAGATTGTATCACGGGTGGGGAGGTCAGTCTTCTCTCATGGTATAGATTGTATCACGGGTGGGGGAGGTCAGTCTTCTCTCATGGTATAGATTGTATCACGGGTGGGGGAGGTCAGTCTTCTCTCATGGTACAGATTGTATCACGGGTGGAGGAGGTCAGTCTTCTCTCATGGTATAGATTGTATCACGGGTGGGGGAGGTCAGTCTTCTCTCATGGTATAGATTGTATCACGGGTGGGGGAGGTCAGTCTTCTCATGGTATAGATTGTATCACGGGTGGGGGAGGTCAGTCTTCTCATGGTACAGATTGTATCACGGGTGGGGGAGGTCAGTCTTCTCATGGTATAGATTGTATCACGGGTGGAGGAGGTCAGTCGTGTCTCATGGTATAGATTGTATCACGGGTGGGGAGGTCAGTCTTCTCATGGTATAGATTGTATCACGGGTGGGGGAGGTCAGTCTTCTCTCATGGTATAGATTGTATCACGGGTGGGGGAGGTCAGTCTTCTCTCATGGTATAGATTGTATCACGGGTGGGGGAGGTCAGTCTTCTCATGGTATAGATTGTATCACGGGTGGGGGAGGTCAGTCTTCTCATGGTATAGATTGTATCACGGGTGGGGGAGGTCAGTCGTGTCTCATGGTATAGATTGTATCACGGGTGGGGAGGTCAGTCTTCTCATGGTATAGATTGTATCACGGGTGGGGGAGGTCAGTCTTCTCATGGTATAGATTGTATCACGGGTGGGGGAGGTCAGTCGTGTCTCATGGTATAGATTGTATCACGGGTGGGGAGGTCAGTCTTCTCATGGTACAGATTGTATCACGGGTGGGGGAGGTCAGTCTTCTCATGGTATAGATTGTATCACGGGTGGGGGAGGTCAGTCTTCTCTCATGGTATAGATTGTATCACGGGTGGGGGAGGTCAGTCGTGTCTCATGGTACAGATTGTATCACGGGTGGGGGAGGTCAGTCGTGTCTCATGGTATAGATTGTATCACGGGTGGGGGAGGTCAGTCTTCTCTCATGGTATAGATTGTATCACGGGTGGGGGAGGTCAGTCTTCTCTCATGGTACAGATTGTATCACGGGTGGGGGAGGTCAGTCGTGTCTCATGGTATAGATTGTATCACGGGTGGAGGAGGTCAGTCTTCTCTCATGGTATAGATTGTATCACGGGTGGGGGAGGTCAGTCTTCTCTCATGGTACAGATTGTATCACGGGTGGGGGAGGTCAGTCGTGTCTCATGGTATAGATTGTATCACGGGTGGGGGAGGTCAGTCTTCTCTCATGGTACAGATTGTATCACGGGTGGAGGAGGTCAGTCTTCTCTCATGGTATAGATTGTATCACGGGTGGAGGAGGTCAGTCTTCTCTCATGGTATAGATTGTATCACGGGTGGGGAGGTCAGTCGTGTCTCATGGTATAGATTGTATCACGGGTGGGGGAGGTCAGTCGTGTCTCATGGTATAGATTGTATCACGGGTGGGGGAGGTCAGTCTTCTCTCATGGTATAGATTGTATCACGGGTGGAGGAGGTCAGTCTTCTCTCATGGTATAGATTGTATCACGGGTGGGGGAGGTCAGTCGTGTCTCATGGTATAGATTGTATCACGGGTGGAGGAGGTCAGTCTTCTCTCATGGTATAGATTGTATCACGGGTGGGGGAGGTCAGTCTTCTCTCATGGTATAGATTGTATCACGGGTGGGGGAGGTCAGTCGTGTCTCATGGTATAGATTGTATCACGGGTGGGGGAGGTCAGTCTTCTCTCATGGTATAGATTGTATCACGGGTGGGGGAGGTCAGTCTTCTCATGGTACAGATTGTATCACGGGTGGGGGAGGTCAGTCTTCTCTCATGGTATAGATTGTATCACGGGTGGGGGAGGTCAGTCTTCTCTCATGGTATAGATTGTATCACGGGTGGGGGAGGTCAGTCGTGTCTCATGGTATAGATTGTATCACGGGTGGGGGAGGTCAGTCTTCTCATGGTATAGATTGTATCACGGGTGGAGGAGGTCAGTCTTCTCTCATGGTATAGATTGTATCACGGGTGGGGGAGGTCAGTCGTGTCTCATGGTATAGATTGTATCACGGGTGGGGGAGGTCAGTCTTCTCTCATGGTATAGATTGTATCACGGGTGGGGGAGGTCAGTCTTCTCTCATGGTATAGATTGTATCACGGGTGGGGGAGGTCAGTCTTCTCTCATGGTATAGATTGTATCACGGGTGGGGGAGGTCAGTCTTCTCTCATGGTATAGATTGTATCACGGGTGGGGGAGGTCAGTCTTCTCTCATGGTATAGATTGTATCACGGGTGGGGGAGGTCAGTCTTCTCATGGTACAGATTGTATCACGGGTGGGGGAGGTCAGTCTTCTCTCATGGTATAGATTGTATCACGGGTGGGGGAGGTCAGTCTTCTCTCATGGTATAGATTGTATCACGGGTGGGGGAGGTCAGTCTTCTCATGGTATAGATTGTATCACGGGTGGGGGAGGTCAGTCTTCTCATGGTATAGATTGTATCACGGGTGGGGGAGGTCAGTCGTGTCTCATGGTATAGATTGTATCACGGGTGGGGGAGGTCAGTCTTCTCTCATGGTATAGATTGTATCACGGGTGGGGGAGGTCAGTCTTCTCTCATGGTATAGATTGTATCACGGGTGGGGGAGGTCAGTCGTGTCTCATGGTATAGATTGTATCACGGGTGGGGGAGGTCAGTCTTCTCTCATGGTATAGATTGTATCACGGGTGGGGGAGGTCAGTCTTCTCTCATGGTATAGATTGTATCACGGGTGGGGGAGGTCAGTCTTCTCTCATGGTATAGATTGTATCACGGGTGGGGAGGTCAGTCTTCTCTCATGGTATAGATTGTATCACGGGTGGGGAGGTCAGTCTTCTCTCATGGTATAGATTGTATCACGGGTGGGGGAGGTCAGTCGTGTCTCATGGTACAGATTGTATCACGGGTGGGGGAGGTCAGTCTTCTCATGGTATAGATTGTATCACGGGTGGGGGAGGTCAGTCTTCTCATGGTATAGATTGTATCACGGGTGGGGAGGTCAGTCTTCTCTCATGGTATAGATTGTATCACGGGTGGAGGAGGTCAGTCGTGTCTCATGGTATAGATTGTATCACGGGTGGGGGAGGTCAGTCTTCTCTCATGGTATAGATTGTATCACGGGTGGGGGAGGTCAGTCTTCTCTCATGGTATAGATTGTATCACGGGTGGGGGAGGTCAGTCTTCTCTCATGGTATAGATTGTATCACGGGTGGGGAGGTCAGTCTTCTCTCATGGTATAGATTGTATCACGGGTGGGGGAGGTCAGTCTTCTCTCATGGTATAGATTGTATCACGGGTGGAGGAGGTCAGTCGTGTCTCATGGTATAGATTGTATCACGGGTGGGGGAGGTCAGTCTTCTCTCATGGTATAGATTGTATCACGGGTGGGGGAGGTCAGTCGTGTCTCATGGTATAGATTGTATCACGGGTGGGGGAGGTCAGTCTTCTCTCATGGTATAGATTGTATCACGGGTGGAGGAGGTCAGTCTTCTCATGGTATAGATTGTATCACGGGTGGGGGAGGTCAGTCTTCTCTCATGGTACAGATTGTATCACGGGTGGAGGAGGTCAGTCTTCTCTCATGGTATAGATTGTATCACGGGTGGGGGAGGTCAGTCGTGTCTCATGGTATAGATTGTATCACGGGTGGGGGAGGTCAGTCGTGTCTCATGGTATAGATTGTATCACGGGTGGGGGAGGTCAGTCTTCTCATGGTATAGATTGTATCACGGGTGGGGGAGGTCAGTCTTCTCTCATGGTATAGATTGTATCACGGGTGGAGGAGGTCAGTCTTCTCTCATGGTATAGATTGTATCACGGGTGGGGGAGGTCAGTCGTGTCTCATGGTATAGATTGTATCACGGGTGGGGAGGTCAGTCTTCTCTCATGGTATAGATTGTATCACGGGTGGGGAGGTCAGTCTTCTCATGGTATAGATTGTATCACGGGTGGAGGAGGTCAGTCGTGTCTCATGGTATAGATTGTATCACGGGTGGAGGAGGTCAGTCTTCTCTCATGGTATAGATTGTATCACGGGTGGAGGAGGTCAGTCTTCTCTCATGGTATAGATTGTATCACGGGTGGAGGAGGTCAGTCGTGTCTCATGGTATAGGTTGTATCACGGGTGGGGAGGTCAGTCTTCTCTCATGGTATAGATTGTATCACGGGTGGAGGAGGTCAGTCTTCTCTCATGGTATAGATTGTATCACGGGTGGGGGAGGTCAGTCTTCTCTCATGGTATAGATTGTATCACGGGTGGGGGAGGTCAGTCGTGTCTCATGGTATAGATTGTATCACGGGTGGGGGAGGTCAGTCTTCTCTCATGGTATAGATTGTATCACGGGTGGGGGAGGTCAGTCTTCTCTCATGGTATAGATTGTATCACGGGTGGGGGAGGTCAGTCGTGTCTCATGGTATAGATTGTATCACGGGTGGAGGAGGTCAGTCTTCTCTCATGGTATAGATTGTATCACGGGTGGAGGAGGTCAGTCTTCTCTCATGGTATAGATTGTATCACGGGTGGAGGAGGTCAGTCGTGTCTCATGGTATAGATTGTATCACGGGTGGGGGAGGTCAGTCGTGTCTCATGGTATAGATTGTATCACGGGTGGGGAGGTCAGTCTTCTCTCATGGTATAGATTGTATCACGGGTGGGGGAGGTCAGTCTTCTCTCATGGTATAGATTGTATCACGGGTGGGGGAGGTCAGTCTTCTCTCATGGTATAGATTGTATCACGGGTGGAGAGGTCAGTCGTGTCTCATGGTATAGATTGTATCACGGGTGGGGGAGGTCAGTCTTCTCTCATGGTATAGATTGTATCACGGGTGGGGGAGGTCAGTCGTGTCTCATGGTATAGATTGTATCACGGGTGGGGGAGGTCAGTCGTGTCTCATGGTATAGATTGTATCACGGGTGGGGAGGTCAGTCGTGTCTCATGGTATAGATTGTATCACGGGTGGGGGAGGTCAGTCGTGTCTCATGGTATAGATTGTATCACGGGTGGGGAGGTCAGTCTTCTCTCATGGTATAGATTGTATCACGGGTGGGGGAGGTCAGTCTTCTCTCATGGTATAGATTGTATCACGGGTGGGGAGGTCAGTCTTCTCTCATGGTATAGATTGTATCACGGGTAGGGAGGTCAGTCTTCTCTCATGGTATAGATTGTATCACGGGTGGGGGAGGTCAGTCTTCTCTCATGGTATAGATTGTATCACGGGTGGGGAGGTCAGTCTTCTCTCATGGTATAGATTGTATCACGGGTGGGGGAGGTCAGTCGTGTCTCATGGTATAGATTGTATCACGGGTGGAGAGGTCAGTCTTCTCTCATGGTATAGATTGTATCACGGGTGGGGGAGGTCAGTCTTCTCTCATGGTATAGATTGTATCACGGGTGGGGGAGGTCAGTCGTGTCTCATGGTATAGATTGTATCACGGGTGGAGGAGGTCAGTCTTCTCTCATGGTATAGATTGTATCACGGGTGGGGGAGGTCAGTCTTCTCTCATGGTATAGATTGTATCACGGGTGGGGAGGTCAGTCTTCTCTCATGGTATAGATTGTATCACGGGTGGGGGAGGTCAGTCGTGTCTCATGGTATAGATTGTATCACGGGTGGGGGAGGTCAGTCGTGTCTCATGGTATAGATTGTATCACGGGTGGAGGAGGTCAGTCGTGTCTCATGGTATAGATTGTATCACGGGTGGAGAGGTCAGTCTTCTCTCATGGTATAGATTGTATCACGGGTGGGGAGGTCAGTCTTCTCTCATGGTACAGATTGTATCACGGGTGGGGGAGGTCAGTCTTCTCATGGTATAGATTGTATCACGGGTGGGGGAGGTCAGTCTTCTCTCATGGTATAGATTGTATCACGGGTGGGGAGGTCAGTCTTCTCTCATGGTATAGATTGTATCACGGGTGGAGAGGTCAGTCTTCTCTCATGGTATAGATTGTATCACGGGTGGGGGAGGTCAGTCTTCTCTCATGGTATAGATTGTATCACGGGTGGGGGAGGTCAGTCGTGTCTCATGGTATAGATTGTATCACGGGTGGGGAGGTCAGTCTTCTCTCATGGTACAGATTGTATCACGGGTGGGGGAGGTCAGTCTTCTCTCATGGTATAGATTGTATCACGGGTGGGGGAGGTCAGTCGTGTCTCATGGTATAGATTGTATCACGGGTGGGGGAGGTCAGTCGTGTCTCATGGTATAGATTGTATCACGGGTGGGGGAGGTCAGTCTTCTCTCATGGTATAGATTGTATCACGGGTGGGGAGGTCAGTCTTCTCATGGTATAGATTGTATCACGGGTGGGGAGGTCAGTCTTCTCTCATGGTATAGATTGTATCACGGGTGGGGGAGGTCAGTCTTCTCATGGTATAGATTGTATCACGGGTGGGGGAGGTCAGTCTTCTCTCATGGTATAGATTGTATCACGGGTGGGGGAGGTCAGTCTTCTCTCATGGTATAGATTGTATCACGGGTGGGGGAGGTCAGTCTTCTCTCATGGTATAGATTGTATCACGGGTGGAGGAGGTCAGTCGTGTCTCATGGTATAGATTGTATCACGGGTGGGGAGGTCAGTCTTCTCATGGTATAGATTGTATCACGGGTGGGGGAGGTCAGTCTTCTCATGGTATAGATTGTATCACGGGTGGAGGAGGTCAGTCTTCTCTCATGGTATAGATTGTATCACGGGTGGAGGAGGTCAGTCGTGTCTCATGGTATAGATTGTATCACGGGTGGGGAGGTCAGTCTTCTCATGGTATAGATTGTATCACGGGTGGGGGAGGTCAGTCTTCTCATGGTATAGATTGTATCACGGGTGGGGGAGGTCAGTCTTCTCTCATGGTATAGATTGTATCACGGGTGGGGGAGGTCAGTCTTCTCTTATGGTATAGATTGTATCACGGGTGGGGGAGGTCAGTCTTCTCATGGTATAGATTGTATCACGGGTGGGGAGGTCAGTCTTCTCTCATGGTATAGATTGTATCACGGGTGGGGGAGGTCAGTCTTCTCATGGTATAGATTGTATCACGGGTGGGGAGGTCAGTCTTCTCTCATGGTATAGATTGTATCACGGGTGGAGGAGGTCAGTCTTCTCTCATGGTATAGATTGTATCACGGGTGGGGGAGGTCAGTCGTGTCTCATGGTATAGATTGTATCACGGGTGGAGGAGGTCAGTCGTGTCTCATGGTATAGATTGTATCACGGGTGGGGAGGTCAGTCTTCTCTCATGGTATAGATTGTATCACGGGTGGGGGAGGTCAGTCTTCTCATGGTATAGATTGTATCACGGGTGGGGGAGGTCAGTCGTGTCTCATGGTATAGATTGTATCACGGGTGGGGGAGGTCAGTCTTCTCTCATGGTATAGATTGTATCACGGGTGGGGGAGGTCAGTCGTGTCTCATGGTATAGATTGTATCACGGGTGGGGGAGGTCAGTCTTCTCTCATGGTATAGATTGTATCACGGGTGGGGGAGGTCAGTCTTCTCTCATGGTATAGATTGTATCACGGGTGGGGAGGTCAGTCTTCTCATGGTATAGATTTGTATCACGGGTGGGGGAGGTCAGTCGTGTCTCATGGTATAGATTGTATCACGGGTGGGGGAGGTCAGTCTTCTCTCATGGTATAGATTGTATCACGGGTGGGGGAGGTCAGTCGTGTCTCATGGTATAGATTGTATCACGGGTGGGGGAGGTCAGTCTTCTCTCATGGTATAGATTGTATCACGGGTGGGGGAGGTCAGTCTTCTCTCATGGTATAGATTGTATCACGGGTGGGGGAGGTCAGTCGTGTCTCATGGTATAGATTGTATCACGGGTGGGGGAGGTCAGTCGTGTCTCATGGTATAGATTGTATCACGGGTGGGGGAGGTCAGTCGTGTCTCATGGTATAGATTGTATCACGGGTGGGGAGGTCAGTCTTCTCATGGTATAGATTGTATCACGGGTGGGGGAGGTCAGTCGTGTCTCATGGTATAGATTGTATCACGGGTGGGGGAGGTCAGTCTTCTCTCATGGTATAGATTGTATCACGGGTGGGGGAGGTCAGTCTTCTCTCATGGTATAGATTGTATCACGGGTGGGGGAGGTCAGTCGTGTCTCATGGTATAGATTGTATCACGGGTGGAGGAGGTCAGTCTTCTCTCATGGTATAGATTGTATCACGGGTGGGGAGGTCAGTCTTCTCTCATGGTATAGATTGTATCACGGGTGGAGGAGGTCAGTCTTCTCTCATGGTATAGATTGTATCACGGGTGGGGGAGGTCAGTCTTCTCTCATGGTATAGATTGTATCACGGGTGGGGGAGGTCAGTCTTCTCTCATGGTATAGATTGTATCACGGGTGGGGGAGGTCAGTCTTCTCTCATGGTATAGATTGTATCACGGGTGGGGAGGTCAGTCTTCTCTCATGGTATAGATTGTATCACGGGTGGAGGAGGTCAGTCTTCTCTCATGGTACAGATTGTATCACGGGTGGGGGAGGTCAGTCGTGTCTCATGGTATAGATTGTATCACGGGTGGGGGAGGTCAGTCTTCTCATGGTATAGATTGTATCACGGGTGGGGAGGTCAGTCGTGTCTCATGGTATAGATTGTATCACGGGTGGGGGAGGTCAGTCGTGTCTCATGGTATAGGTTGTATCACGGGTGGGGGAGGTCAGTCGTGTCTCATGGTATAGATTGTATCACGGGTGGAGGAGGTCAGTCTTCTCTCATGGTATAGATTGTATCACGGGTGGGGGAGGTCAGTCTTCTCATGGTATAGATTGTATCACGGGTGGGGAGGTCAGTCTTCTCATGGTATAGATTGTATCACGGGTGGGGAGGTCAGTCGTGTCTCATGGTATAGATTGTATCACGGGTGGGGGAGGTCAGTCGTGTCTCATGGTATAGGTTGTATCACGGGTGGGGGAGGTCAGTCGTGTCTCATGGTATAGATTGTATCACGGGTGGAGGAGGTCAGTCTTCTCTCATGGTATAGATTGTATCACGGGTGGGGGAGGTCAGTCGTGTCTCATGGTACAGATTGTATCACGGGTGGGGGAGGTCAGTCTTCTCTCATGGTATAGATTGTATCACGGGTGGGGGAGGTCAGTCCTCTCTCATGGTATAGATTGTATCACGGGTGGGGGAGGTCAGTCTTCTCTCATGGTATAGATTGTATCACGGGTGGGGGAGGTCAGTCTTCTCATGGTATAGATTGTATCACGGGTGGGGGAGGTCAGTCTTCTCATGGTACAGATTGTATCACGGGTGGGGGAGGTCAGTCTTCTCTCATGGTATAGATTGTATCACGGGTGGGGGAGGTCAGTCTTCTCTCATGGTATAGATTGTATCACGGGTGGGGAGGTCAGTCTTCTCTCATGGTATAGATTGTATCACGGGTGGGGAGGTCAGTCGTGTCTCATGGTATAGATTGTATCACGGGTGGGGAGGTCAGTCGTGTCTCATGGTATAGATTGTATCACGGGTGGGGGAGGTCAGTCTTCTCTCATGGTATAGATTGTATCACGGGTGGAGGAGGTCAGTCTTCTCTCATGGTATAGATTGTATCACAGGTGGGGGAGGTCAGTCTTCTCTCATGGTACAGATTGTATCACGGGTGGGGGAGGTCAGTCTTCTCATGGTACAGATTGTATCACGGGTGGGGGAGGTCAGTCTTCTCTCATGGTATAGATTGTATCACGGGTGGGGGAGGTCAGTCTTCTCTCATGGTATAGATTGTATCACGGGTGGGGAGGTCAGTCTTCTCTCATGGTACAGATTGTATCACGGGTGGGGAGGTCAGTCGTGTCTCATGATACAGATTGTATCACGGGTGGGGGGGTCAGTCTTCTCTCATGGTATAGATTGTATCACGGGTGGGGAGGTCAGTCGTGTCTCATGATACAGATTGTATCACGGGTGGGGGGGTCAGTCTTCTCTCATGGTATAGATTGTATCACGGGTGGGGAGGTCAGTCGTGTCTCATGGTATAGATTGTATCACGGGTGGGGAGGTCAGTCTTCTCTCATGGTATAGATTGTATCACGGGTGGGGAGGTCAGTCGTGTCTCATGGTATAGATTGTATCACGGGTGGGGAGGTCAGTCTTCTCTCATGGTATAGATTGTATCACGGGTGGGGGAGGTCAGTCGTGTCTCATGGTATAGATTGTATCACGGGTGGGGAGGTCAGTCTTCTCTCATGGTATAGATTGTATCACGGGTGGGGAGGTCAGTCGTGTCTCATGGTATAGATTGTATCACGGGTGGGGGAGGTCAGTCTTCTCTCATGGTATAGATTGTATCACGGGTGGGGGAGGTCAGTCTTCTCTCATGGTATAGATTGTATCACGGGTGGGGGAGGTCAGTCGTGTCTCATGGTATAGATTGTATCACGGGTGGAGGAGGTCAGTCTTCTCTCATGGTATAGATTGTATCACGGGTGGGGAGGTCAGTCGTGTCTCATGGTATAGATTGTATCACGGGTGGGGAGGTCAGTCTTCTCTCATGGTATAGATTGTATCACGGGTGGGGGAGGTCAGTCTTCTCTCATGGTATAGATTGTATCACGGGTGGGGAGGTCAGTCGTGTCTCATGGTATAGATTGTATCACGGGTGGGGGAGGTCAGTCGTGTCTCATGGTATAGATTGTATCACGGGTGGAGGAGGTCAGTCTTCTCTCATGGTATAGATTGTATCACGGGTGGGGGAGGTCAGTCGTGTCTCATGGTATAGATTGTATCACGGGTGGAGGAGGTCAGTCTTCTCTCATGGTATAGATTGTATCACGGGTGGGGAGGTCAGTCGTGTCTCATGGTATAGATTGTATCACGGGTGGGGAGGTCAGTCTTCTCTCATGGTATAGATTGTATCACGGGTGGGGGAGGTCAGTCTTCTCTCATGGTATAGATTGTATCACGGGTGGGGAGGTCAGTCGTGTCTCATGGTATAGATTGTATCACGGGTGGGGGAGGTCAGTCTTCTCTCATGGTATAGATTGTATCACGGGTGGGGGAGGTCAGTCTTCTCTCATGGTATAGATTGTATCACGGGTGGGGGAGGTCAGTCTTCTCTCATGGTATAGATTGTATCACGGGTGGGGGAGGTCAGTCTTCTCTCATGGTATAGATTGTATCACGGGTGGGGGAGGTCAGTCGTGTCTCATGGTATAGATTGTATCACGGGTGGGGGAGGTCAGTCTTCTCTCATGGTATAGATTGTATCACGGGTGGGGGAGGTCAGTCTTCTCTCATGGTATAGATTGTATCACGGGTGGGGGAGGTCAGTCCTCTCTCATGGTATAGATTGTATCACGGGTGGAGGAGGTCAGTCTTCTCTCATGGTACAGATTGTATCACGGGTGGGGGAGGTCAGTCTTCTCTCATGGTATAGATTGTATCACGGGTGGGGGAGGTCAGTCTTCTCTCATGGTATAGATTGTATCACGGGTGGAGGAGGTCAGTCTTCTCTCATGGTATAGATTGTATCACGGGTGGGGGAGGTCAGTCGTGTCTCATGGTATAGATTGTATCACGGGTGGGGAGGTCAGTCTTCTCTCATGGTATAGATTGTATCACGGGTGGGGAGGTCAGTCTTCTCTCATGGTATAGATTGTATCACGGGTGGAGGAGGTCAGTCTTCTCTCATGGTACAGATTGTATCACGGGTGGGGGAGGTCAGTCGTGTCTCATGGTATAGATTGTATCACGGATGGGGGAGGTCAGTCTTCTCATGGTATAGATTGTATCACGGGTGGGGGAGGTCAGTCTTCTCATGGTATAGATTGTATCACGGGTGGGGGAGGTCAGTCTTCTCATGGTATAGATTGTATCACGGGTGGGGGAGGTCAGTCGTGTCTCATGGTATAGATTGTATCACGGGTGGGGAGGTCAGTCTTCTCATGGTATAGATTGTATCACGGGTGGAGGAGGTCAGTCTTCTCATGGTATAGATTGTATCACGGGTGGGGGAGGTCAGTCGTGTCTCATGGTATAGATTGTATCACGGGTGGGGAGGTCAGTCTTCTCTCATGGTATAGATTGTATCACGGGTGGGGGAGGTCAGTCTTCTCTCATGGTATAGATTGTATCACGGGTGGGGGAGGTCAGTCGTGTCTCATGGTATAGATTGTATCACGGGTGGGGGAGGTCAGTCTTCTCATGGTATAGATTGTATCACGGGTGGGGGAGGTCAGTCTTCTCATGGTATAGATTGTATCACGGGTGGGGGAGGTCAGTCGTGTCTCATGGTATAGATTGTATCACGGGTGGGGAGGTCAGTCTTCTCTCATGGTATAGATTGTATCACGGGTGGAGGAGGTCAGTCTTCTCTCATGGTACAGATTGTATCACGGGTGGGGGAGGTCAGTCTTCTCATGGTATAGATTGTATCACGGGTGGGGGAGGTCAGTCGTGTCTCATGGTATAGATTGTATCACGGGTGGGGAGGTCAGTCTTCTCTCATGGTATAGATTGTATCACGGGTGGGGAGGTCAGTCTTCTCTCATGGTATAGATTGTATCACGGGTGGGGGAGGTCAGTCTTCTCATGGTATAGATTGTATCACGGGTGGGGGAGGTCAGTCTTCTCTCATGGTATAGATTGTATCACGGGTGGGGAGGTCAGTCTTCTCTCATGGTATAGATTGTATCACGGGTGGAGGAGGTCAGTCTTCTCTCATGGTACAGATTGTATCACGGGTGGGGGAGGTCAGTCTTCTCATGGTATAGATTGTATCACGGGTGGGGGAGGTCAGTCTTCTCATGGTATAGATTGTATCACGGGTGGGGAGGTCAGTCTTCTCTCATGGTATAGATTGTATCACGGGTGGAGGAGGTCAGTCTTCTCTCATGGTACAGATTGTATCACGGGTGGGGGAGGTCAGTCGTGTCTCATGGTATAGATTGTATCACGGGTGGGGGAGGTCAGTCTTCTCTCATGGTACAGATTGTATCACGGGTGGGGGAGGTCAGTCGTGTCTCATGGTATAGATTGTATCACGGGTGGGGGAGGTCAGTCTTCTCTCATGGTACAGATTGTATCACGGGTGGGGGAGGTCAGTCGTGTCTCATGGTATAGATTGTATCACGGGTGGGGGAGGTCAGTCTTCTCTCATGGTACAGATTGTATCACGGGTGGGGGAGGTCAGTCTTCTCTCATGGTACAGATTGTATCACGGGTGGGGGAGGTCAGTCTTCTCTCATGGTACAGATTGTATCACGGGTGGGGGAGGTCAGTCTTCTCTCATGGTATAGATTGTATCACGGGTGGGGGAGGTCAGTCTTCTCTCATGGTATAGATTGTATCACGGGTGGGGGAGGTCAGTCGTGTCTCATGGTATAGATTGTATCACGGGTGGGGGAGGTCAGTCTTCTCATGGTATAGATTGTATCACGGGTGGGGGAGGTCAGTCTTCTCATGGTATAGATTGTATCACGGGTGGGGGAGGTCAGTCGTGTCTCATGGTATAGATTGTATCACGGGTGGGGGAGGTCAGTCTTCTCTCATGGTATAGATTGTATCACGGGTGGGGGAGGTCAGTCGTGTCTCATGGTATAGATTGTATCACGGGTGGGGGAGGTCAGTCTTCTCTCATGGTATAGATTGTATCACGGGTGGGGGAGGTCAGTCTTCTCATGGTATAGATTGTATCACGGGTGGGGGAGGTCAGTCGTGTCTCATGGTATAGATTGTATCACGGGTGGGGGAGGTCAGTCTTCTCATGGTATAGATTGTATCACGGGTGGGGGAGGTCAGTCTTCTCATGGTATAGATTGTATCACGGGTGGGGGAGGTCAGTCGTGTCTCATGGTATAGATTGTATCACGGGTGGAGGAGGTCAGTCTTCTCATGGTATAGATTGTATCACGGGTGGGGAGGTCAGTCTTCTCATGGTATAGATTGTTTCACGGGTGGGGAGGTCAGTCTTCTCATGGTATAGATTGTATCACGGGTGGAGGAGGTCAGTCTTCTCTCATGGTACAGATTGTATCACGGGTGGGGGAGGTCAGTCTTCTCATGGTATAGATTGTATCACGGGTGGGGGAGGTCAGTCGTGTCTCATGGTATAGATTGTATCACGGGTGGGGGAGGTCAGTCTTCTCTCATGGTATAGATTGTATCACGGGTGGGGGAGGTCAGTCTTCTCTCATGGTATAGATTGTATCACGGGTGGGGGAGGTCAGTCTTCTCTCATGGTATAGATTGTATCACGGGTGGGGAGGTCAGTCTTCTCTCATGGTATAGATTGTATCACGGGTGGGGGAGGTCAGTCGTGTCTCATGGTATAGATTGTATCACGGGTGGGGGAGGTCAGTCTTCTCTCATGGTATAGATTGTATCACGGGTGGGGAGGTCAGTCTTCTCATGGTATAGATTGTATCACGGGTGGGGAGGTCAGTCGTGTCTCATGGTATAGATTGTATCACGGGTGGGGGAGGTCAGTCTTCTCTCATGGTATAGATTGTATCACGGGTGGGGGAGGTCAGTCTTCTCATGGTATAGATTGTATCACGGGTGGGGGAGGTCAGTCTTCTCATGGTATAGATTGTATCACGGGTGGGGGAGGTCAGTCTTCTCTCATGGTATAGATTGTATCACGGGTGGGGGAGGTCAGTCTTCTCTCATGGTATAGATTGTATCACGGGTGGGGGAGGTCAGTTTTCTCTCATGGTATAGATTGTATCACGGGTGGAGGAGGTCAGTCTTCTCTCATGGTATAGATTGTATCACGGGTGGGGGAGGTCAGTCTTCTCTCATGGTATAGATTGTATCACGGGTGGGGGAGGTCAGTCTTCTCTCATGGTATAGATTGTATCACGGGTGGGGAGGTCAGTCTTCTCATGGTATAGATTGTATCACGGGTGGAGGAGGTCAGTCTTCTCTCATGGTATAGATTGTATCACGGGTGGGGAGGTCAGTCTTCTCATGGTATAGATTGTATCACGGGTGGGGAGGTCAGTCTTCTCTCATGGTATAGATTGTATCACGGGTGGGGGAGGTCAGTCTTCTCTCATGGTATAGATTGTATCACGGGTGGGGAGGTCAGTCTTCTCTCATGGTATAGATTGTATCACGGGTGGGGGAGGTCAGTCGTGTCTCATGGTATAGATTGTATCACGGGTGGGGAGGTCAGTCTTCTCTCATGGTATAGATTGTATCACGGGTGGGGGAGGTCAGTCTTCTCTCATGGTATAGATTGTATCACGGGTGGGGGAGGTCAGTCTTCTCTCATGGTACAGATTGTATCACGGGTGGGGGAGGTCAGTCTTCTCTCATGGTATAGATTGTATCACGGGTGGGGGAGGTCAGTCGTGTCTCATGGTATAGATTGTATCACGGGTGGGGGAGGTCAGTCTTCTCTCATGGTATAGATTGTATCACGGGTGGGGGAGGTCAGTCGTGTCTCATGGTATAGATTGTATCACGGGTGGGGAGGTCAGTCTTCTCATGGTATAGATTGTATCACGGGTGGGGGAGGTCAGTCGTGTCTCATGGTATAGATTGTATCACGGGTGGGGGAGGTCAGTCGTGTCTCATGGTATAGATTGTATCACGGGTGGGGGAGGTCAGTCTTCTCTCATGGTACAGATTGTATCACGGGTGGGGGAGGTCAGTCTTCTCTCATGGTATAGATTGTATCACGGGTGGGGGAGGTCAGTCTTCTCTCATGGTATAGATTGTATCACGGGTGGGGGAGGTCAGTCTTCTCATGGTACAGATTGTATCACGGGTGGAGGAGGTCAGTCTTCTCTCATGGTATAGATTGTATCACGGGTGGGGGAGGTCAGTCGTGTCTCATGGTATAGATTGTATCACGGGTGGGGGAGGTCAGTCTTCTCATGGTATAGATTGTATCACGGGTGGGGGAGGTCAGTCTTCTCTCATGGTATAGATTGTATCACGGGTGGGGGAGGTCAGTCTTCTCTCATGGTATAGATTGTATCACGGGTGGGGGAGGTCAGTCTTCTCTCATGGTACAGATTGTATCACGGGTGGGGGAGGTCAGTCTTCTCTCATGGTATAGATTGTATCACGGGTGGGGGAGGTCAGTCGTGTCTCATGGTATAGATTGTATCACGGGTGGGGGAGGTCAGTCTTCTCATGGTATAGATTGTATCACGGGTGGGGGAGGTCAGTCGTGTCTCATGGTATAGATTGTATCACGGGTGGGGGAGGTCAGTCGTGTCTCATGGTATAGATTGTATCACGGGTGGGGGAGGTCAGTCTTCTCTCATGGTACAGATTGTATCACGGGTGGGGGAGGTCAGTCTTCTCTCATGGTATAGATTGTATCACGGGTGGGGGAGGTCAGTCTTCTCATGGTACAGATTGTATCACGGGTGGGGGAGGTCAGTCTTCTCATGGTATAGATTGTATCACGGGTGGAGGAGGTCAGTCTTCTCTCATGGTACAGATTGTATCACGGGTGGGGGAGGTCAGTCTTCTCTCATGGTATAGATTGTATCACGGGTGGGGAGGTCAGTCTTCTCTCATGGTACAGATTGTATCACGGGTGGGGGAGGTCAGTCTTCTCTCATGGTATAGATTGTATCACGGGTGGGGGAGGTCAGTCTTCTCTCATGGTATAGATTGTATCACGGGTGGGGGAGGTCAGTCTTCTCATGGTACAGATTGTATCACGGGTGGAGGAGGTCAGTCTTCTCTCATGGTATAGATTGTATCACGGGTGGGGGAGGTCAGTCGTGTCTCATGGTATAGATTGTATCACGGGTGGGGGAGGTCAGTCTTCTCATGGTATAGATTGTATCACGGGTGGGGGAGGTCAGTCTTCTCTCATGGTATAGATTGTATCACGGGTGGGGGAGGTCAGTCTTCTCTCATGGTATAGATTGTATCACGGGTGGGGGAGGTCAGTCTTCTCATGGTATAGATTGTATCACGGGTGGGGGAGGTCAGTCGTGTCTCATGGTATAGATTGTATCACGGGTGGGGGAGGTCAGTCTTCTCTCATGGTATAGATTGTATCACGGGTGGGGAGGTCAGTCTTCTCTCATGGTACAGATTGTATCACGGGTGGGGGAGGTCAGTCTTCTCTCATGGTATAGATTGTATCACGGGTGGGGGAGGTCAGTCTTCTCATGGTATAGATTGTATCACGGGTGGGGGAGGTCAGTCGTGTCTCATGGTACAGATTGTATCACGGGTGGGGGAGGTCAGTCTTCTCTCATGGTATAGATTGTATCACGGGTGGGGGAGGTCAGTCTTCTCTCATGGTATAGATTGTATCACGGGTGGGGGAGGTCAGTCTTCTCATGGTATAGATTGTATCACGGGTGGGGGAGGTCAGTCTTCTCTCATGGTATAGATTGTATCACGGGTGGGGGAGGTCAGTCTTCTCTCATGGTATAGATTGTATCACGGGTGGGGGAGGTCAGTCTTCTCATGGTATAGATTGTATCACGGGTGGGGGAGGTCAGTCTTCTCTCATGGTATAGATTGTATCACGGGTGGGGGAGGTCAGTCTTCTCTCATGGTATAGATTGTATCACGGGTGGGGGAGGTCAGTCGTGTCTCATGGTATAGATTGTATCACGGGTGGGGGAGGTCAGTCTTCTCATGGTATAGATTGTATCACGGGTGGGGGAGGTCAGTCTTCTCTCATGGTATAGATTGTATCACGGGTGGGGAGGTCAGTCTTCTCTCATGGTACAGATTGTATCACGGGTGGGGGAGGTCAGTCTTCTCTCATGGTATAGATTGTATCACGGGTGGGGGAGGTCAGTCTTCTCTCATGGTACAGATTGTATCACGGGTGGGGAGGTCAGTTGTGTCTCATGGTATAGATTGTATCACGGGTGGGGGAGGACAGTCGTGTCTCATGGTATAGATTGTATCACGGGTGGGGGAGGTCAGTCTTCTCTCATGGTATAGATTGTATCACGGGTGGGGAGGTCAGTCTTCTCTCATGGTACAGATTGTATCACGGGTGGGGGAGGTCAGTCTTCTCTCATGGTATAGATTGTATCACGGGTGGGGGAGGTCAGTCTTCTCTCATGGTATAGATTGTATCACGGGTGGGGGAGGTCAGTCGTGTCTCATGGTATAGATTGTATCACGGGTGGGGGAGGTCAGTCGTGTCTCATGGTATAGATTGTATCACGGGTGGGGAGGTCAGTCTTCTCTCATGGTATAGATTGTATCACGGGTGGGGGAGGTCAGTCTTCTCTCATGGTATAGATTGTATCACGGGTGGGGGAGGTCAGTCGTGTCTCATGGTATAGATTGTATCACGGGTGGGGGAGGTCAGTCGTGTCTCATGGTATAGATTGTATCACGGGTGGGGGAGGTCAGTCTTCTCTCATGGTATAGGTTATGTCACGGGTGGGGGAGGTCAGTCGTGTCTCATGGTATAGATTGTATCACGGGTGGGGGAGGTCAGTCTTCTCATGGTATAGATTGTATCACGGGTGGGGGAGGTCAGTCTTCTCTCATGGTACAGATTGTATCACGGGTGGGGGAGGTCAGTCTTCTCATGGTATAGATTGTATCACGGGTGGGGAGGTCAGTCGTGTCTCATGGTATAGATTGTATCACGGGTGGGGGAGGTCAGTCGTGTCTCATGGTATAGATTGTATCACGGGTGGGGGAGGTCAGTCGTGTCTCATGGTATAGATTGTATCACGGGTGGAGGAGGTCAGTCTTCTCTCATGGTATAGATTGTATCACGGGTGGGGGAGGTCAGTCGTGTCTCATGGTATAGATTGTATCACGGGTGGGGGAGGTCAGTCTTCTCTCATGGTATAGATTGTATCACGGGTGGGGGAGGTCAGTCGTGTCTCATGGTATAGGTTGTATCACGGGTGGGGGAGGTCAGTCGTGTCTCATGGTATAGATTGTATCACGGGTGGGGGAGGTCAGTCTTCTCTCATGGTACAGATTGTATCACGGGTGGGGGAGGTCAGTCGTGTCTCATGGTATAGATTGTATCACGGGTGGGGGAGGTCAGTCTTCTCTCATGGTATAGATTGTATCACGGGTGGGGGAGGTCAGTCTTCTCTCATGGTATAGATTGTATCACGGGTGGGGAGGTCAGTCTTCTCTCATGGTATAGATTGTATCACGGGTGGGGGAGGTCAGTCGTGTCTCATGGTACAGATTGTATCACGGGTGGGGGAGGTCAGTCTTCTCTCATGGTATAGATTGTATCACGGGTGGGGGAGGTCAGTCTTCTCTCATGGTATAGATTGTATCACGGGTGGGGGAGGTCAGTCTTCTCATGGTATAGATTGTATCACGGGTGGGGGAGGTCAGTCTTCTCTCATGGTATAGATTGTATCACGGGTGGGGGAGGTCAGTCTTCTCTCATGGTATAGATTGTATCACGGGTGGGGCAGGTCAGTCTTCTCTCATGGTACAGATTGTATCACGGGTGGGGGAGGTCAGTCTTCTCTCATGGTATAGATTGTATCACGGGTGGGGGAGGTCAGTCTTCTCTCATGGTATAGATTGTATCACGGGTGGGGGAGGTCAGTCTTCTCATGGTATAGATTGTATCACGGGTGGGGGAGGTCAGTCTTCTCTCATGGTATAGATTGTATCACGGGTGGGGGAGGTCAGTCTTCTCTCATGGTATAGATTGTATCACGGGTGGGGAGGTCAGTCTTCTCTCATGGTATAGATTGTATCACGGGTGGAGGAGGTCAGTCTTCTCTCATGGTATAGATTGTATCACGGGTGGGGGAGGTCAGTCTTCTCTCATGGTATAGATTGTATCACGGGTGGAGGAGGTCAGTCTTCTCTCATGGTACAGATTGTATCACGGGTGGGGGAGGTCAGTCTTCTCTCATGGTATAGATTGTATCACGGGTGGGGGAGGTCAGTCTTCTCTCATGGTATAGATTGTATCACGGGTGGGGAGGTCAGTCTTCTCTCATGGTATAGATTGTATCACGGGTGGAGGAGGTCAGTCTTCTCTCATGGTATAGATTGTATCACGGGTGGAGGAGGTCAGTCTTCTCTCATGGTATAGATTGTATCACGGGTGGGGAGGTCAGTCGTGTCTCATGGTATAGATTGTATCACGGGTGGGGGAGGTCAGTCGTGTCTCATGGTATAGATTGTATCACGGGTGGGGGAGGTCAGTCTTCTCATGGTATAGATTGTATCACGGGTGGGGGAGGTCAGTCTTCTCTCATGGTATAGATTGTATCACGGGTGGGGAGGTCAGTCTTCTCTCATGGTACAGATTGTATCACGGGTGGGGGAGGTCAGTCTTCTCTCATGGTATAGATTGTATCACGGGTGGGGAGGTCAGTCTTCTCTCATGGTACAGATTGTATCACGGGTGGGGGAGGTCAGTCTTCTCTCATGGTACAGATTGTATCACGGGTGGGGAGGTCAGTCTTCTCTCATGGTATAGATTGTATCACGGGTGGGGGAGGTCAGTCTTCTCTCATGGTACAGATTGTATCACGGGTGGGGGAGGTCAGTCGTGTCTCATGGTATAGATTGTATCACGGGTGGGGGAGGTCAGTCTTCTCTCATGGTATAGATTGTATCACGGGTGGGGGAGGTCAGTCTTCTCATGGTACAGATTGTATCACGGGTGGAGGAGGTCAGTCTTCTCTCATGGTATAGATTGTATCACGGGTGGGGGAGGTCAGTCGTGTCTCATGGTATAGATTGTATCACGGGTGGGGGAGGTCAGTCTTCTCATGGTATAGATTGTATCACGGGTGGGGGAGGTCAGTCTTCTCTCATGGTACAGATTGTATCACGGGTGGGGGAGGTCAGTCGTGTCTCATGGTATAGATTGTATCACGGGTGGGGGAGGTCAGTCGTGTCTCATGGTATAGATTGTATCACGGGTGGGGGAGGTCAGTCGTGTCTCATGGTATAGATTGTATCACGGGTGGGGGAGGTCAGTCTTCTCTCATGGTATAGATTGTATCACGGGTGGGGGAGGTCAGTCGTGTCTCATGGTATAGATTGTATCACGGGTGGGGGAGGTCAGTCGTGTCTCATGGTATAGATTGTATCACGGGTGGGGGAGGTCAGTCTTCTCTCATGGTATAGGTTATGTCACGGGTGGGGGAGGTCAGTCGTGTCTCATGGTATAGATTGTATCACGGGTGGGGGAGGTCAGTCTTCTCATGGTATAGATTGTATCACGGGTGGGGGAGGTCAGTCTTCTCTCATGGTACAGATTGTATCACGGGTGGGGGAGGTCAGTCTTCTCATGGTATAGATTGTATCACGGGTGGGGGAGGTCAGTCTTCTCATGGTATAGATTGTATCACGGGTGGGGGAGGTCAGTCTTCTCTCATGGTATAGATTGTATCACGGGTGGGGGAGGTCAGTCTTCTCTCATGGTATAGATTGTATCACGGGTGGGGGAGGTCAGTCTTCTCTCATGGTATAGATTGTATCACGGGTGGGGGAGGTCAGTCGTGTCTCATGGTATAGGTTGTATCACGGGTGGGGGAGGTCAGTCGTGTCTCATGGTATAGATTGTATCACGGGTGGGGGAGGTCAGTCTTCTCTCATGGTATAGATTGTATCACGGGTGGGGGAGGTCAGTCGTGTCTCATGGTATAGGTTGTATCACGGGTGGGGGAGGTCAGTCGTGTCTCATGGTATAGATTGTATCACGGGTGGGGGAGGTCAGTCTTCTCTCATGGTACAGATTGTATCACGGGTGGGGGAGGTCAGTCGTGTCTCATGGTATAGATTGTATCACGGGTGGGGGAGGTCAGTCTTCTCTCATGGTATAGATTGTATCACGGGTGGGGGAGGTCAGTCTTCTCTCATGGTATAGATTGTATCACGGGTGGGGAGGTCAGTCTTCTCTCATGGTATAGATTGTATCACGGGTGGGGGAGGTCAGTCTTCTCTCATGGTATAGATTGTATCACGGGTGGAGGAGGTCAGTCTTCTCTCATGGTATAGATTGTATCACGGGTGGAGGAGGTCAGTCGTGTCTCATGGTATAGATTGTATCACGGGTGGGGGAGGTCAGTCTTCTCTCATGGTATAGATTGTATCACGGGTGGGGAGGTCAGTCTTCTCATGGTATAGATTGTATCACGGATGGGGGAGGTCAGTCGTGTCTCATGGTATAGATTGTATCACGGGTGGAGGAGGTCAGTCTTCTCTCATGGTACAGATTGTATCACGGGTGGGGAAGGTCAGTCTTCTCATGGTATAGATTGTATCACGGGTGGAGGAGGTCAGTCTTCTCTCATGGTATAGATTGTATCACGGGTGGAGGAGGTCAGTCTTCTCTCATGGTATAGATTGTATCACGGGTGGAGGAGGTCAGTCTTCTCTCATGGTATAGATTGTATCACGGGTGGGGGAGGTCAGTCTTCTCTCATGGTATAGATTGTATCACGGGTGGGGGAGGTCAGTCTTCTCTCATGGTATAGATTGTATCACGGGTGGGGGAGGTCAGTCGTGTCTCATGGTATAGATTGTATCACGGGTGGGGGAGGTCAGTCTTCTCTCATGGTATAGATTGTATCACGGGTGGGGAGGTCAGTCTTCTCATGGTACAGATTGTATCACGGGTGGGGGAGGTCAGTCGTGTCTCATGATACAGATTGTATCACGGGTGGGGGAGGTCAGTCGTGTCTCATGGTATAGATTGTATCACGGGTGGGGAGGTCAGTCGTGTCTCATGGTATAGATTGTATCACGGGTGGGGGAGGTCAGTCTTCTCTCATGGTATAGATTGTATCACGGGTGGGGGAGGTCAGTCTTCTCTCATGGTATAGATTGTATCACGGGTGGGGGAGGTCAGTCTTCTCTCATGGTATAGATTGTATCACGGGTGGGGGAGGTCAGTCTTCTCTCATGGTATAGATTGTATCACGGGTGGGGGAGGTCAGTCTTCTCTCATGGTATAGATTGTATCACGGGTGGGGAGGTCAGTCTTCTCATGGTACAGATTGTATCACGGGTGGGGGAGGTCAGTCTTCTCTCATGGTATAGATTGTATCACGGGTGGGGAGGTCAGTCTTCTCTCATGGTATAGATTGTATCACGGGTGGGGAGGTCAGTCTTCTCATGGTACAGATTGTATCACGGGTGGGGAGGTCAGTCGTGTCTCATGGTATAGATTGTATCACGGGTGGGGGAGGTCAGTCGTGTCTCATGGTATAGATTGTATCACGGGTGGGGGAGGTCAGTCTTCTCTCATGGTATAGATTGTATCACGGGTGGGGGAGGTCAGTCTTCTCTCATGGTATAGATTGTATCACGGGTGGGGGAGGTCAGTCGTGTCTCATGGTACAGATTGTATCACGGGTGGGGAGGTCAGTCTTCTCTCATGGTATAGATTGTATCACGGGTGGGGGAGGTCAGTCTTCTCTCATGGTATAGATTGTATCACGGGTGGGGGAGGTCAGTCTTCTCATGGTATAGATTGTATCACGGGTGGGGGAGGTCAGTCGTGTCTCATGGTATAGATTGTATCACGGGTGGGGGAGGTCAGTCTTCTCTCATGGTATAGATTGTATCACGGGTGGGGAGGTCAGTCGTGTCTCATGGTATAGATTGTATCACGGGTGGGGAGGTCAGTCTTCTCTCATGGTATAGATTGTATCACGGGTGGAGGAGGTCAGTCTTCTCTCATGGTACAGATTGTATCACGGGTGGGGGAGGTCAGTCTTCTCTCATGGTATAGATTGTATCACGGGTGGAGGAGGTCAGTCTTCTCTCATGGTATAGATTGTATCACGGGTGGGGGAGGTCAGTCTTCTCTCATGGTATAGATTGTATCACGGGTGGGGAGGTCAGTCTTCTCTCATGGTATAGATTGTATCACGGGTGGGGGAGGTCAGTCTTCTCTCATGGTATAGATTGTATCACGGGTGGGGGAGGTCAGTCTTCTCTCATGGTATAGATTGTATCACGGGTGGGGGAGGTCAGTCTTCTCTCATGGTATAGATTGTATCACGGGTGGGGGAGGTCAGTCTTCTCTCATGGTATAGATTGTATCACGGGTGGGGGAGGTCAGTCTTCTCATGGTATAGATTGTATCACGGGTGGGGAGGTCAGTCTTCTCATGGTATAGATTGTATCACGGGTGGGGGAGGTCAGTCTTCTCATGGTATAGATTGTATCACGGGTGGGGAGGTCAGTCTTCTCTCATGGTACAGATTGTATCACGGGTGGGGGAGGTCAGTCTTCTCTCATGGTATAGATTGTATCACGGGTGGAGGAGGTCAGTCTTCTCTCATGGTACAGATTGTATCACGGGTGGGGAGGTCAGTCTTCTCTCATGGTATAGATTGTATCACGGGTGGGGAGGTCAGTCTTCTCTCATGGTATAGATTGTATCACGGGTGGGGAGGTCAGTCTTCTCTCATGGTATAGATTGTATCACGGGTGGGGGAGGTCAGTCTTCTCTCATGGTATAGATTGTATCACGGGTGGGGGAGGTCAGTCTTCTCATGGTATAGATTGTATCACGGGTGGGGGAGGTCAGTCTTCTCATGGTATAGATTGTATCACGGGTGGGGGAGGTCAGTCGTGTCTCATGGTATAGATTGTATCACGGGTGGGGGAGGTCAGTCTTCTCTCATGGTATAGATTGTATCACGGGTGGGGGAGGTCAGTCTTCTCTCATGGTACAGATTGTATCACGGGTGGGGGAGGTCAGTCTTCTCTCATGGTATAGATTGTATCACGGGTGGGGGAGGTCAGTCTTCTCTCATGGTATAGATTGTATCACGGGTGGGGAGGTCAGTCTTCTCTCATGGTATAGATTGTATCACGGGTGGAGGAGGTCAGTCTTCTCTCATGGTACAGATTGTATCACGGGTGGGGGAGGTCAGTCTTCTCTCATGGTATAGATTGTATCACGGGTGGAGGAGGTCAGTCTTCTCATGGTATAGATTGTATCACGGGTGGGGGAGGTCAGTCGTGTCTCATGGTATAGATTGTATCACGGGTGGGGAGGTCAGTCTTCTCTCATGGTATAGATTGTATCACGGGTGGGGGGGTCAGTCTTCTCTCATGGTATAGATTGTATCACGGGTGGGGGAGGTCAGTCTTCTCTCATGGTATAGATTGTATCACGGGTGGGGGAGGTCAGTCGTGTCTCATGGTATAGATTGTATCACGGGTGGGGGAGGTCAGTCTTCTCATGGTATAGGTTATGTCACGGGTGGGGGAGGTCAGTCTTCTCATGGTATAGATTGTATCACGGGTGGAGGAGGTCAGTCTTCTCTCATGGTATAGATTGTATCACGGGTGGGGGAGGTCAGTCTTCTCTCATGGTATAGATTGTATCACGGGTGGGGGAGGTCAGTCTTCTCTCATGGTATAGATTGTATCACGGGTGGAGGAGGTCAGTCTTCTCTCATGGTATAGATTGTATCACGGGTGGGGGAGGTCAGTCGTGTCTCATGGTACAGATTGTATCACGGGTGGGGGAGGTCAGTCGTGTCTCATGGTACAGATTGTATCACGGGTGGGGGAGGTCAGTCTTCTCTCATGGTACAGATTGTATCACGGGTGGGGGAGGTCAGTCGTGTCTCATGGTATAGATTGTATCACGGGTGGGGGAGGTCAGTCGTGTCTCATGGTATAGATTGTATCACGGGTGGGGGAGGTCAGTCTTCTCATGGTATAGATTGTATCACGGGTGGGGAGGTCAGTCTTCTCTCATGGTATAGATTGTATCACGGGTGGGGGAGGTCAGTCTTCTCTCATGGTACAGATTGTATCACGGGTGGGGGAGGTCAGTCGTGTCTCATGGTATAGATTGTATCACGGGTGGGGGAGGTCAGTCGTGTCTCATGGTATAGATTGTATCACGGGTGGGGGAGGTCAGTCTTCTCATGGTATAGATTGTATCACGGGTGGGGAGGTCAGTCTTCTCTCATGGTATAGATTGTATCACGGGTGGGGAGGTCAGTCTTCTCTCATGGTATAGATTGTATCACGGGTGGAGGAGGTCAGTCTTCTCTCATGGTATAGATTGTATCACGGGTGGGGGAGGTCAGTCGTGTCTCATGGTATAGATTGTATCACGGGTGGGGGAGGTCAGTCGTGTCTCATGGTATAGATTGTATCACGGGTGGGGGAGGTCAGTCTTCTCTCATGGTATAGATTGTATCACGGGTGGAGGAGGTCAGTCTTCTCTCATGGTATAGATTGTATCACGGGTGGGGGAGGTCAGTCGTGTCTCATGGTACAGATTGTATCACGGGTGGAGGAGGTCAGTCTTCTCTCATGGTATAGATTGTATCACGGGTGGGGGAGGTCAGTCTTCTCTCATGGTATAGATTGTATCACGGGTGGGGAGGTCAGTCTTCTCTCATGGTATAGATTGTATCACGGGTGGAGGAGGTCAGTCTTCTCTCATGGTACAGATTGTATCACGGGTGGGGGAGGTCAGTCTTCTCTCATGGTATAGATTGTATCACGGGTGGGGAGGTCAGTCTTCTCTCATGGTATAGATTGTATCACGGGTGGGGGAGGTCAGTCGTGTCTCATGGTACAGATTGTATCACGGGTGGGGAGGTCAGTCTTCTCTCATGGTATAGATTGTATCACGGGTGGGGGAGGTCAGTCTTCTCTCATGGTATAGATTGTATCACGGGTGGGGGAGGTCAGTCTTCTCATGGTATAGATTGTATCACGGGTGGGGGAGGTCAGTCTTCTCATGGTATAGATTGTATCACGGGTGGGGGAGGTCAGTCGTGTCTCATGGTATAGATTGTATCACGGGTGGGGGAGGTCAGTCTTCTCTCATGGTATAGATTGTATCACGGGTGGGGGAGGTCAGTCTTCTCTCATGGTATAGATTGTATCACGGGTGGAGGAGGTCAGTCTTCTCTCATGGTATAGATTGTATCACGGGTGGGGGAGGTCAGTCGTGTCTCATGGTACAGATTGTATCACGGGTGGGGGAGGTCAGTCTTCTCTCATGGTACAGATTGTATCACGGGTGGGGGAGGTCAGTCGTGTCTCATGGTATAGATTGTATCACGGGTGGGGGAGGTCAGTCGTGTCTCATGGTATAGATTGTATCACGGGTGGGGGAGGTCAGTCTTCTCTCATGGTACAGATTGTATCACGGGTGGGGGAGGTCAGTCGTGTCTCATGGTATAGATTATATCACGGGTGGGGGAGGTCAGTCGTGTCTCATGGTATAGATTGTATCACGGGTGGGGAGGTCAGTCTTCTCTCATGGTATAGATTGTATCACGGGTGGAGGAGGTCAGTCTTCTCTCATGGTACAGATTGTATCACGGGTGGGGGAGGTCAGTCTTCTCTCATGGTATAGATTGTATCACGGGTGGGGAGGTCAGTCTTCTCTCATGGTATAGATTGTATCACGGGTGGGGGAGGTCAGTCGTGTCTCATGGTACAGATTGTATCACGGGTGGAGGAGGTCAGTCTTCTCTCATGGTATAGATTGTATCACGGGTGGGGGAGGTCAGTCTTCTCTCATGGTATAGATTGTATCACGGGTGGGGAGGTCAGTCTTCTCTCATGGTATAGATTGTATCACGGGTGGAGGAGGTCAGTCTTCTCTCATGGTACAGATTGTATCACGGGTGGGGGAGGTCAGTCTTCTCTCATGGTATAGATTGTATCACGGGTGGGGAGGTCAGTCTTCTCTCATGGTATAGATTGTATCACGGGTGGAGGAGGTCAGTCTTCTCTCATGGTACAGATTGTATCACGGGTGGGGGAGGTCAGTCTTCTCTCATGGTATAGATTGTATCACGGGTGGGGAGGTCAGTCTTCTCTCATGGTATAGATTGTATCACGGGTGGGGGAGGTCAGTCGTGTCTCATGGTACAGATTGTATCACGGGTGGGGAGGTCAGTCTTCTCTCATGGTATAGATTGTATCACGGGTGGGGGAGGTCAGTCTTCTCTCATGGTATAGATTGTATCACGGGTGGGGGAGGTCAGTCTTCTCTCATGGTATAGATTGTATCACGGGTGGGGAGGTCAGTCTTCTCTCATGGTATAGATTGTATCACGGGTGGAGGAGGTCAGTCTTCTCTCATGGTACAGATTGTATCACGGGTGGAGGAGGTCAGTCTTCTCTCATGGTCTAGATTTTTCTTCCTTGAAAGTTGTTTTTTGGGCTGGAGGTGGATATTATTTAGTTCTGTCCTCCTTTTTCACGTTTCTCTGTTTTGTTTTTCCTCAGCTATAACTGCATTAAACAACCAGGTTGGGTGGCGGTACTGCCTGCTGATAGTGGGGGCTCTGCAGCTAAACATTGTGGTGTGTGGAGCATTACTGCGACCCATAATCATCAAACCTCTAGAAGAAGAAGCCAAAGAGGCTCCGAAGAGCCAGTACCTGGAGAGCAGCTACATGCTGGAAAACGAGCAGACGCTGACCTCTCTGGACTCCATTGATTCTGGAGTTGAAGTATCTACCTCACCAAAGAATGTAGCGGGTGGCGGGACCCCTGAGAAGAGGACAGATGTGGTAGCAGAGAAGAGGAAGCCGGCTGAGCAGCTGGATGTAGAGAAGCCGGAACCTCCTCTTCTAGACTTCTCAGTGCTGAGGAACCCCAGCTTTATATGCTATGCTCTTTTTGGGCTTTTTGCCACACTGGGCTTCTTTGCGCCATCGCTGTACATCATCCCTCTTTGTCTGAGCTTAGGGATAGGCAAGGACTTGTCTGCATACATGCTATCCTCCATGGCCATTGCTGAGGTCTTTGGCAGGATTGGTGCTGGTTGGATACTCAATAGAAAGCCTATTCAAAAAATTTACATTGAGCTGATCTTTGTTGTTCTGTTGTGCCTGGCTTTGGTTGCTTTTCCCTTTGCAGGTAACTTCTGGGGGCTGGTGGTGTGCAGCGTTTTTTTTGGTTGCATGCTTGGGACTGTCACTGGCACCCATATTCCTCTGGTGGCCGAAGAAGACATTGTTGGCATTGAGAAGATGTCTTCAGGAGTCGGGGTCTATGTTTTTATCCAAAGTATTGCTGGCCTGGCTGGACCACCACTTGGAGGTAAGAATCACTAGGGTCTTGTTTTCAATCTGTTTCAGACGTAAAAATGTTGTAATATTAGATGTGGAATTAATGCAACCCTGAGACAGAGGCTAGATGGCGCTCCATAGTGTTGGGGGTGACCTCTTCCATATTATCGCCCCTGGTCTCTCCTGTAGACATGGCCTTTATCACACCTCCTTCTAGTGTACACCATGTATGTATTAGAACATGAAGTCTCAGGACACCCTGGTATCCCAGAACATGGTTTGACATGTACTGCCCTGCCATGGACCTTTGTGACTTATAACTCTGGGTATAACAAGTGGATGAAGAGCACCAGTCTGTTTTCTCAGACCTCCATATCAATTGTCTTTTCTTAGTAAAGCAGTTGAGAGTTTAGTATAATGTGAACATGATCTGAGGTGAGACAATGTTGCCTCTTTTTTGTAATCTGCCATAATCCCATGATGATGCTTCACTGGGACAACCAGAATCATTAATCCTCATCAGCCACTTCTTCATGGATTTCTCACTAGAAGAGATCAGGGCTGGTTGTCTATATAATAGACTTTATTCATGGAAATATAAATGTTATATATGCAGATGATGATTCCCCACATATTGTAACTCTGGGATTTCCTGATCCCTCCTACACATAACGCAGCGCCCCTTCACCTATCTTCCTTCAGATTTTCCATTGCCCCCATCAGGCCAGTTGTATGGTCTGGAAGGATGTGGTGGAAGGCCCACCAGGGAGAATCTGGAAATTACGACCCTGATTTGAGGACATACATGAAAGTCCTCTGATGTGGCCGAGGTCAGGGCACACACCGCTCCTTTCCAGTTTTGTAATAATTTCCGTATGAATGAAATCTGTCTGTAGAGGAGGATGTGGTGGCTTCCATAGGTGACACAGTTTAGAATACAGACACCTTCGCTGTTTGGGGTCATACCAGCTGACGTGTTGCAGACACTTCCTAATCAAAGGATGGGGTGTTCCAACTTTCCTCCAGTACTAAGCAATGCCTGCAGTTCTGAGTAGACATTTTCATTAGAAGAAATGTATGGGGGGAAAAAAGGAGACCTATGTACACCTGAGCTGGTCACCCCCATTTTGTGTCTTAACTTTTCCCTGTGAAGGTAGATGAATATAATTATTTGTTTAATCATTTATGGAGGCATGAGGCAGATTTCGAGGTGTGATGGTTTTCATGGGTCGGGCAGTTGTATAGTTGGGGGTGGGACATACTTTGGCTGTAGTGCATGGAACAAGCAATGGTAGAACCCAAAGCGTCACTCATAGCTGGATGTCTGTGCTTTCCTTGCAGGAGTGTTGGTAGACTGGAGCCAAAATTACGGGTCGGCTTTTTACTCTTGTGCTGCTGGAATGGCGCTCGGGGCGTTCTTCCTGGCGCTGGTGAGGCCATGCAAGATGGGACTCTGCAGGAAGAAGGAAGCCCCTCAGTGCCAAAACATGCAGGAAATGCCGGAGGATTTTCTGGAAATGGACATGGCAAGAGGAGAGGGACTTGGCAAAAGCTGCCAGAGTCTCAGTGGTACACCATCTCATGTAATCTAATGGTCTCTCCCCATGTCCTGGAACAAACCACTCACGATAAAAGGGAAGGTGACACAAGCAATGTGAATTGGGACTCTGGGTGGGTATGGGGGAGGGGGATAGGGAGAATGGGGCATTCCATAATAAAGACTGCATGCAGGGAAAACACTTGACCTTTCGCCTCTGGGCTATGCTGCTTCCTCAGAATTGCTGCAAATGGTTTTCATTCACTGAATTCATTCATGCAAACCAAATATTTATTAAATTATTAGTAAGAGCTGCTGTCAGTCATTCAGGGTTTTGCTGTACTACAGGGCTGTAATGTGTTTGTTTAGACCAGAGACAAGCAATACACATCGTGCCTCAGGACTCTGTCCACCTGTATTTCCATACTGCTAGAAAAAAGAGGAGAGATATAATTATATATATATATATATCTCATTTCTATGCCCAGAAAATGTTCTGTGGGATCAATAAAACGCACAAATTTTTGTTCTGGACTTGTCTTCTGACTTTTCTTTATCAGAGAATCCAACAGACCCGTCATCGTGCCCTCTCCCCCCATCGTCCCGCGCCCTCTCCCCCCCCCCCCCCCCCATCGTCCCGCGCCCTCCCCCCCATCGTCCCGCATCCTCTCCCCCCCCCCCCCCATCGTCCCGCGTCCTCTCCCCCCCCCCCCCATCGTCCCGCGTCCTCTCCCCCCCCCCCCATCGTCCCGCGTCCTCTCCCCCCCCCATCGTCCCGCGTCCTCTCCCCCCCCCATCGTCCCGCGTCCTCTCCCCCCCCCCCCCCATCGTCCCGCGTCTTCTCCCCCCCCCCCCCCCCATCGTCCCGCGTCCTTTTTCCCCCCCCCCCATCGTCCCGTGTCCTCTCCCCCCCCCCCCCCCCCATCGTCCCGTGTCCTCCCCCCCCCCCCCCCCATCGTCCCGCGTCCTCTCCCCCCCCCATCGTCCCGCGTCCTCTCCCCCCCCCCCCCATCGTCCCGCGTCTTCTCCCCCCCCCCCCCCCATCGTCCCGCGTCCTTTTTTTCCCCCCCCCCCCATCGTCCCGTGTCCTCTCCCCCCCCCCCCATCGTCCCGTGTCCTCTCCCCCCCCCCCCCCCATCGTCCCGCGTCCTCTCCCCCCCCCCATCGTCCCGCGTCCTCTCCCCCCCCCCCCCATCGTCCCGCGTCCTCTCCCCCCCCCCCCATCGTCCCGCGTCCTCTCCCCCCCCCCCCATTGTCCCGCGTCCTCTCCCCCCCCCCCCATTGTCCCGCGTCCTCTCCCCCCCCCCATCGTCCCGCGTCCTCTCCCCCCCCCCCATCGTCCCGCGTCCTCTCCCCCCCCCCCCCATCGTCCCGCGTCCTCTCCCCCCCCCCCATCGTCCCGCGTCCTCCCCCCCCCCCCCCATTGTCCCGCGTGGACTGCGTCCTCCCCCCCCCCCCCATTGTCCCGCGCGGACCGCGTCCTCTCCCCCCCCCATTGTCCCGCGCGGACCGCGTCCTCTCCCCCCCCCCCCATTGTCCCGCGTCCTCTCCCCCCCCCCCATCGTCCCGCGTCCTCTCCCCCCCCCCCATCGTCCCGCGTCCTCTCCCCCCCCCCATCGTCCCGCGTCCTCTCCCCCCCCCCATCGTCCCGCGTCCTCTCCCCCCCCCCCATCGTCCCGCGTCCTCTCCCCCCCCCCCATCGTCCCGCGTCCTCTCCCCCCCCCCATCGTCCCGCGTCCTCTCCCCCCCCCCCATCGTCCCGCGTCCTCTCCCCCCCCCCCCATCGTCCCGCGTCCTCTCCCCCCCCCCCCATCGTCCCGCGTCCTCTCCCCCCCCCCCCATCGTCCCGCGTCCTCTCCCCCCCCCCCCCATCGTCCCGCGTCCTCTCCCCCCCCCCCATCGTCCCGCGTCCTCTCCCCCCCCCCCATCGTCCCGCGTCCTCTCCCCCCCCCCCATCGTCCCGCGTCCTCTCCCCCCCCCCCCATCGTCCCGCGTCCTCTCCCCCCCCCCCATCGTCCCGCGTCCTCTCCCCCCCCCCCATCGTCCCGCGTCCTCCCCCCCCCCCCCCATTGTCCCGCGTGGACTGCGTCCTCCCCCCCCCCCCATTGTCCCGCGTGGACTGCGTCCTCCCCCCCCCCCCCCCATTGTCCCGCGCGGACCGCGTCCTCTCCCCCCCCCCCCCCATTGTCCCACGCGGACCGCGTCCTCTCCCCCCCCCCATTGTCCCGCGCGGACCGCGTCCTCTCCCCCCCCCCCATTGTCCCGCGCGGACCGCGTCCTCTCCCCCCCCCCCCCCCATTGTCCCGCGCGGACCGCGTCCTCTCCCCCCCCCCCCCATTGTCCCGCGCGGACCGCGTCCTCTCCCCCCCCCCATCGTCCCGCGTCCTCTCCCCCCCCCATCGTCCCGCGTCCTCTCCCCCCCCCCATCGTCCCGCGTCTTCTCCCCCCCCCCCCCCCCCATCGTCCCGCGTCCTTTTTTCCCCCCCCCCATCGTCCCGTGTCCTCTCCCCCCCCCCATCGTCCCGTGTCCTCTCCCCCCCCCCCATCGTCCCGTGTCCTCTCCCCCCCCCATCGTCTCGCGTCCTCTCCCCCCCCCATCGTCCCGCGTCCTCTCCCCCCCCCCCATCGTCCCGCGTCCTCTCCCCCCCCCATCGTCCCGCGTCCTCTCCCCCCCCCCCCATCGTCCCGCATCCTCTCCCCCCCCCCATCGTCTCGCATCCTCTCCCCCCCCCATCGTCCCGCGTCCTCTCCCCCCCCCCCATCGTCCCGCGTCCTCTCCCCCCCCCATCGTCCCGCGTCCTCTCCCCCCCCCCCATCGTCCCGCGTCCTCTCCCCCCCCCCATCGTCCCGCGTCCTCTCCCCCCCCCCATCGTCCCGCGTCCTCTCCCCCCCCCCATCGTCCCGCGTCCTCTCCCCCCCCCCCCATCGTCCCGCGTCCTCTCCCCCCCCCCCATCGTCCCGCGTCCTCTCCCCCCCCCCATCGTCCCGCGTCCTCTCCCCCCCCCCCATCGTCCCGCGTCCTCTCCCCCCCCCCATTGTCCCGCGTGGACTGTGTCCTCTCCCCCCCCCCCATCGTCCCGCGTCCTCTCCCCCCCCCCATTGTCCCGCGTCCTCTCCCCCCCCCCCATCGTCCCGCGTCCTCTCCCCCCCATCGTCCCGCGTCCTCTCCCCCCCCCCATTGTCCCGCGTGGACTGCGTCCTCCCCCCCCCCCCCATTGTCCCGCGTGGACTGCGTCCTCCCCCCCCCCCCCATTGTCCCGCGCGGACCGCGTCCTCCCCCCCCCCCCCCATTGTCCCGCGCGGACCGCGTCCTCCCCCCCCCCATTGTCCCGCGCGGACCGCGTCCTCTCCCCCCCCCCCCCATTGTCCCGCGCGGACCGCGTCCTCTCCCCCCCCCCCCATTGTCCCGCGCGGACCGCGTCCTCTCCCCCCCCCCCCCCATTGTCCCGCGCGGACCGCGTCCTCTCCCCCCCCCCCCCCATTGTCCCGCGCGGACCGCGTCCTCTCCCCCCCCCCATTGTCCCGCGCGGACCGCGTCCTCTCCCCCCCCCATTGTCCCGCGCGGACCGCGTCCTCTCCCCCCATTGTCCCGCGCGGACCGCGTCCTCTCCCCCCATTGTCCCGCGCGGACCGCGTCCTCTCCCCCCCCATTGTCCCGCGCGGACCGCGTCCTCTCCCCCCCCATTGTCCCGCGCGGACCGCGTCCTCTCCCCCCCCATTGTCCCGCGCGGACCGCGTCCTCTCCCCCCCCATTGTCCCGCGCGGACCGCGTCCTCTCCCCCCCCATTGTCCCGCGCGGACCGCGTCCTCTCCCCCCCCATTGTCCCGCGCGGACCGCGTCCTCTCCCCCCCCATTGTCCCGCGCGGACCGCGTCCTCTCCCCCCCCCATTGTCCCGCGCGGACCGCGTCCTCTCCCCCCCCATTGTCCCGCGCGGACCGCGTCCTCTCCCCCCCATCGTCCCGCGCGGACCTTATTACTTCGTCATGTGGTGTGAGGCACCAGATCATCAGTCTTCACCATGGGTTCATTACACCTACCTTTAAAGGGATTAGACTCTGGCAAAAGGAAAAAGATGGTGGGACATCCCCATATATACTGCCTCCCAACCCCACCCGGGATGCTGCCGCTGCCCCCCCCCCCCATATACCCCCTCCCACTACCACCAGGGACATCCCCCTATATACCCCCTCCCACCAGGGACATCTCCCTATGGACGTTCCGTCACACCCCCTCCCACCAGGGACATCCCTCTAAATGTAAACAGTAAAATTAATCTGCGCAATTAGAGCCCCAACAACTGCAGCTGAAAAATGATCAAATCCCAAATGTCAACAGATAAAAAGTAGTGCAATATACACACTCATGACAATAGATAAAAATCATATAATGCACAAAGTCCATAGAGTTTATATAGATAAGTAACAGAACACCAAAAAGTGTTCAATAAGTGTTCCTAAGCGTGAAACATAAGATGATTCCGTGATGACCTCCACCAATAAAGGTGCAATATATGGACCTCTGATTTCCCTCATAAGGGTAATGAACAATGGATATGATGATCGCTGGGAGAAAGCAACCTATCTGCGTAAGAACTCAAATTCACAAGTGCATGTAATAAAAACAAGAGTATATAGTGCTCTCCCTATATACACTCATTTATTCATAAAAAAGATTGCACTTACAAATATAGCACTGAATTCCAGTGCTTGGTGACAAGGCATGCAGATTAACAAATCTACGAGGATCAACGTTAGATGCGGGTGATGTCACACTATTCATGTGGTTCTTTCCGTACGCGTTGCGTCTCAGGGGGTGCGACTTCGTCAGTGGAGACGGAATGAAGGACAGCACCCACTTTATATTATAGGCCTATGGATGCAGAGAGACCCATCACATCAATCATCACCATGGTATCCCTGCGCTTTTCCGGAACCAGCCAGGAAGTAATCATAAGTGTGAACCCTGAGGATAGACATACAAAAGGTCCGCAGCCAAGGTAGTCCGACAGGACAAATACAATGCATAGTACACACCTATATGTTACCACAAGAAACAATAAAAGTGGCTTAAGACATTAATGATGTCCTCCAGCCACAAATGTTATTTATTTCTTAATGATTAATGAATTACTTTAACATTTAACTAAGGCTACTACAAACATTTGTGGAAGAACGGGTTGCTCTCTGGAGCTCAGTGAATACAAGCATGGTACCGTGAAATTTCCTTGCTACTAAATATTCCACGATCACCTGTTAGCGGTATTATAACAAAGTGGAAGAAATGGAACAACAGCAACTCAGCCACGAAGTGGTAGGCCCAGTAAAATGACAGAGCAAGGTCAGCGCGTGCTGAAGGGCACAGTGTGCAGAAGTTACCAACTGTCTGCAGAGTCAATAGCTACAGACCTCCAATCTTTGTGTGGCCTTCAGATTAGCACAACAACAGAGCGTAGAGAGCTTTATGGAACGGGTTTCCAGGGCCGAGCAGCTGCATTCAAGCCTTACATCACCAAGTGCAATGCAAAGCATCGGATGCCGTGGTGCAACACTGTATCCTGACCTAGGCCAACAAGGCCCAGGCCTAGGGCAGCACTTTGCAGGGGGGGCAGCACGGAAAGAGTCCCCACCGGCTTGCACTACACTGTTCGTGTAGCGCCAGTCTTAGGGGGCTCTAGACTAATTTGCCTCTTAGCCCAGTCTGCCCCATATCATCCTGGACCACAAACCTTCCTCACTGTGCTATATGTTTTCTGCTGCACCATTGGCATGGTTATATCTTCTTAGTCCTCTCCATCAAATTATCAGAAATTTGTGCTTAAAGTAGAACTATAGGCAACACTTTTTTTTTTTTCATTTTGGATAGAGTAAGGGGGGGGGGGTTAGAGCCCCTGTCAGTTTATTTTTTACAATCCCTGTCCCATTGCAGAGATTTCCCTTCACTTCCTGCCCCATAGCCAAACAGGAAGTGAGAGGAAATCTATGCAAATTAAGGGAATCCATTGACCCCCTCCCAGGCCCTCAGAACTAGTGTCCCCACTCGAAAATTTCAGGGCGGGTCTTAAAAAGAAAGGGTGTGGCCTTATCAGGAAGGGGTGGGTCATATTTAAATTAGGGGGTGCACACGTTTAGTCAGGCCTAGGGCAGCACAAAACCTAAATACACTACTGCCGTGGTGTAAAGCACACCGCCACTGGAGTAGGGAAAACGTGTTCTCTGGAGTGACCAATCACACTTCTCTGTCTGGCAATCCTATGGAGGTTTCTGGGTTTGGCGGGTGCCAGGAGAATGGTACTTGCCTGCCTGCATTGTGACAAGTGTAAAGTTTGGTGGAGGGGGGATTATGGTGTGGGGTTGTTTTTCAGGGGTTGGGCTTGGCAGTGAAGGGAACTCTTAAGGTGTCGGCTTACCAAGACATTTTGGACAATTTCATGCTCCCAAATTTGTGGGGACGGCCCCTTCCTGTTCCAACATGACTGTGCACCAGTGCACAAACCAAGGTCCATAAAAGACATGGATGAGCGGAGGGGGTGGAGGAACTTGACTGGCCTGCACAGAGTCCTGACCTAAACCCCATAGAAGACCTTTGGGATGAATTAGAGTGGAGACTGCAAACCAGGCCTTATCATCCAATATCAGTGCCTGACCTCACAAATGCTCTTCTGGAAGAATGGTCAAACATTCCCATACACACACTCCTAAACCTTGTGGACGGCCTTCCCAGAAGAGTTGAAGCTGTTATAGCTGCAAAGGGTGGGCCAACTCAATATTGAACCCTACGGACTAAGACTGGGATGTCATTAAAGTTCATGTGTGCGTAAAGGCAGGTGTCCCAATACTTTTGGTAATACAGTGTATACACTCACAGCAGCCACATCCCCCTATATACCCCCTCCAACTCCCAGTAGGGACATTATTTACCTGTGACAACTTGGCTGCCTCTGTCAAAATATAAAGCTTTCTTTCGTCTGGATGCAGGAATCGGGTATTATAGCGAAATATGGCATAGCACCCAACAATCTAGATGGCACTAGCTTATTTACACTGGAACTGGAACTTGCCCTTAATGAAACCTCACACAGAATTTATACCCACACACAATATCAGGTGAGGGCCTGATCGCATTACCCTAACAATACAAACTGTAAGCAGCTATATTAATTATATTCCAGAGGAACAGCAAACATAAATATTAAGCTAATTACACAACTAGCCACCTAGGTGACTCAGTGCCCACCCAGCCCATTCACACCAAGCCCACCACCTTGGATTCAAACTACAATACACATTATAAAAATAAACACATAATATCCCACAATGGTTCCATAACAAGGTAGAGCTGACACAAGGCTAATTCATCATAGAAACCTCCAAGAGTTTTCAAATTAGCCAACAGACAGAACCAATAGGTGACTCATTTAACAATGGGAAATGCACACCTAGGAGGAACGCACAGGGGATGCACACCTAGGAGGAACGCACAGGGGATGCACACCTAGGAGGAACACACAGGGGATGCACACCTAGGAGGAACACACAGGGGATGCACACCTAGGAGGAAACACAATGGAAAATGCAAACCTAGGAGGAACGCACAGGGGATGCACACCTAGGAGGAACGCACAGGGGATGCACACCTAGGAGGAACGCACAGGGGATGCACACCTAGGAGGAACACACAGGGGATGCACACCTAGGAGGAAACACAATGGAAAATGCAAACCTAGGAGGAACGCACAGGGGATGCACACCTAGGAGGAACGCACAGGGGATGCACACCTAGGAGGAACGCACAGGGGATGCACACCTAGGAGGAAGTCACAGGGGATGCACACCTAGGAGGAACGCACAGGGGATGCACACCTAGGAGGAAACACAATGGGAAATGCAAACCTAGGAGGAACGCACAGGGGATGCACACCTAGGAGGAAAGCACAGGGGATGCACACCTAGGAGGAAACACAATGGGAAATGCAAACCTAGGAGGAACGCACAGGGGATGCACACCTAGGAGGAACGCACCGGAGATGCACACCTAGGAGGAACGCACAGGGGATGCACACCTAGGAGGAAAGCACAGGGGATGCACACCTAGGAGGAAACACAATGGGAAATGCAAACCTAGGAGGAACGCACAGGGGATGCACACCAAGGAGGAACGCACAGGGGATGCACACCTAGGAGGAAAGCACAGGGGATGCACACCTAGGAGGAAACACAATGGGAAATGCAAACCTAGGAGGAACGCACAGGGGATGCACACCAAGGAGGAACGCACAGGGGATGCACACCTAGGAGGAAAGCACAGGGGATGCACACCTAGGAGGAACGCACAGGGAATGCACACCTAGGAGGTGGAGATTTTTATGGAAATGTATTAATGTATGTTGTCAGATGTCCCCCCAGTGTCAGTTTTGCTGTAATGCGCTCATCTGAGCGTATTTGCACATACAGACGTTGGTGGAAGATCGGTGGCGGGAAAATCTTCCCGTGGAAACAGCGATGTTTGCTGCATTTAGAGATGTTGTTTTGCGCCCCGTTGGGGGAACTGGCCGGCCCCTGGCGGGGGGCGTTGAATGACTCCGAGCGCACATATCTGTGTCCACAGGAACAGTAGCATAACTATAGAATAATTGTGGTCCATTTGAGGCATAATTGTTGTGTAGTTTCCGTCATTTGGTAGCAGTCTGTCACTGTTAGTCAATTTGAATGAACATTGTATCTGTTTGGAAGGATGTCCTTGTATGGTCATTCTCCTGTGGAAGGAACATCCTGTGATGTTCCCGCCCATGGGGGGAGGTGACTGGTTGCTGCAACCAATCACCTCCTGTCTTGAGATCTTTTGAGTTTAATAAAAGCCTATGATTAGGCGTCGGCTGAAGAGTCTATGCTGGGATGGCCTGACGTTAAGGTCTATGTGTGAGCCTTGCTTCTTGGATGAATGATGGAATGAACGGTGAGTGGATCTTTAGCAAACTTAGGCTAAAGATAGCATTATTGCAAAAAGATGAAATCTGATGTGTGCTTAGATAGCACAGGAATTATAGGCTGTGTGCTCTGCAAACAGCCTAGGAATTCCACAACAGAACACACAGGAGATGCACACCTAGGAGGAACACACAGTGAATGCACACCTAGGAGGAACGCACAGGAGATGCACACCTAGGAGGAACGCACAGGAGATGCACACCTAGGAGGAACGCACAGGAGATGCACACCTAGGAGGAACGCACAGGGAATGCACACCTAGGAGGAACGCACAGGAGATGCACACCTAGGAGGAACGCACAGGGGATGCACACCTAGGAGGAACGCACAGGGGATGCACACCTAGGAGGAACGCACAGGGGATGCACACCTAGGAGGAACACCAAGGAGGAACGCACAGGAGATGCACACCTAGGAGGAAAGCACAGGGGATGCACACCTAGGAGGAAAGCACAGGGGATGCACACCTAGGAGGAACGCACAGGAGATGCACACCTAGGAGGAACGCACAGGGGATGCACACCTAGGAGGAACGCACAGGCGATGCACACCTAGGAGGAACGCACAGGAGATGCACACCTAGGAGGAACACACAGGAGATGCACACCTAGGAGGAACGCACAGGAGATGCACACCTAGGAGGAACACACAGGGGATGCACACCTAGGAGGAACACACAGGAGATGCACACCTAGGAGGAACACACAGGAGATGCACACCTAGGAGGAACACACAGGAGATGCACACCTAGGAGGAACGCACAGGAGATGCACACCTAGGAGGAACACACAGGGAATGCACACCTAGGAGGAACGCACAGGAGATGCACACCTAGGAGGAACACACAGGGAATGCACACCTAGGAGGAACGCACAGGGGATGCACACCTAGGAGGAACACACAGGGAATGCACACCTAGGAGGAACACACAGGGAATGCACACCTAGGAGGAACGCACAGGAGATGCACACCTAGGAGGAACACACAGGGAATGCACACCTAGGAGGAACGCACAGGAGATGCACACCTAGGAGGAACGCACAGGGAATGCACACCTAGGAGGAACGCACAGGAGATGCACACCTAGGAGGAACACACAGGGAATGCACACCTAGGAGGAACGCACAGGAGATGCACACCAAGGAGGAACTGTTGTGGAAAATGTTATTAATGTATGTTGTCAGATGTCCCCCAGTGTCGGTTTTGCTGTAATGCGCTTATTTGAACGTATTCGCACATACTATTAGAGACACGATATCTGGCTGTATGCTCTGCGTACAGCCAAATTACGCTAACAGAATGGAGGGCCAAAGGTAGGACTAATTATGGCCTCTTTGAGCATCAGATCAGCAGAGGGGGAGTATGGATGCACGATCTGATGTGTGGAGAGGCTGTGCTTTGTAAAAGAACAAATTTTTCGTCTTTTTGAAATAATGCTGTGAATTTGGATCGTGTGTGTGTGTGTGTGTGATTTTGTTGGGAGAGAGATCGTATGTCTGTGAATCCGATCGTATGTGCATAGGTGTGCCTGGATGTTTGTGTGGGGAAGCTGCGGGCTGTAAGAGTGTAACTAAATGAGAAATATAGACTGTATGTGATTTGTTTGTTTGATGCAGAACACGTGTCCCCATGAGTGAGATTGAACCTGTGTGCTCATGGCTGCTGCATTGGTAAAGATGGCCGCTGTATTGAGCCATCAGCCATGTGCTTTGGTGGGGGAGGGGAGCCAGCATGGCTATCTACAATGGCGAAAGTTGGTGACTCTCTGTGTATGCTGATGGAAACTGAATATTGTGTATGAAATGTAGGTAAAGCTGTGGGATTATTTATTGCAGCCTGCACTGAGCAGTTTGTAAGTGGCTGATCGTTTGTGTGCCATATGGCTTGGGGGGAGGGCAGCCCACTGCTTACAATGCAGGAGTTTTGTGCTGGAGGGGCTACGCCCTGAGAGATGATCTTATGTTCTGAGAAAGCATGCAAGAATCACTGTATGTCTGTGCGATGGCTTGTTATGGAAGATGATGCCACAGTGTGTATATGAACTTTAGGTAGAGAAAAGAGTGTTTTAATGTTGTGCATGTAACTAACATTTATTGAATGTGCTGTTTAGTGGCCAAGGGTCAGAGTTGAAGTAGCCTAAAGTGTGTGAAGATTGTATTCTTAATGTTTTAGTGCTCATATGGTGTCTCAGGTGTGTGGCTTTGTGGAGATTGCATGAGCCTTGTGGAGTGTGTAGCTGACTCAAGACACAAATTTTTCAGTGGATTTTGATGGTCATTTAGAAAAGTTTTAATGTTTGTCAGTGTTTGTGGAGATGTTTTGGCTAGTAGTGAAGAGATCCTGGTTTTGGCGGGAAAAATTGCACACGTTAATGGCGCCATTTTGTTGTGGCCTGGCTTTTGTTGTTGGCCATGTGCTTTGTCTGCCATCTTGAGGTGCAGTTTCTCCTTAGCCTGTGGGTCATCCTATAAGGCAGGGGTCTCCAAACATTCTAAGCAAAGGGCCGGTTTATTGTCCTTCAGGCTCTTTGAGGGCCGGACTTTGGCCAGCGGGATTGAAAATTTTCTTGGCATCAGTGGGAGTAAACATCTGGTATTAGGGGGAGAAATAGTGCCCCATTGCTGGTATCAGAGGGAGAAGAAGGTGCCCCATTAGCGGTGTCAGTGGGAGAAATCGTGCTCCATTGTCGGTGTCAGATGGCAGAAAAGTCTCGTATCATTGGGAGGGATAGTGCTCCAAGGGCCGGATAAAGGCTAGCAAAGGGCCGCATCCGGCCCTCAGGCCGCAGTTTGGAGACCACTGCTATAAGGGAAGGTGCAGCCACCTTTCCTTTGGGTGCTATACCATGTGACCGTGCTGTGGAATTTCGCAGCCTTTGGGGCAGATTTTGATGTTTGGTGCGAATTGAGTAGTGCGGTCTTTTCTGTGTTGGAATCTGGTGGAGACCATTTTTGTTTTCCTTTATGTGTGGGAACCCACGTGGTCTTGTGTTTTTAAGGATTTTGTGTCGTTTTTTCTGTTGGTCATCCTAGAGAGGAAGCTGCTCCAATTCCTTTGTGTGTGTGTGTGTAGGGCAGTCTGTCCTGTTTTAAAAAGGTGATTTAGAGGCGCAGTTCTTGTTAAAGTTTTTATCCGGGAGAACCCACATTTTGAGGGATTTTTCGCTTTATACAGTTTGGCCTGTGGGTCGTCCCAGAGTAGTGAGACACCGGGGTGACATACTGAGAGGCTGTTTTTGTTCTAAGCATCGCCTCTTGAGTTGAGTAGAGTGGTATCTTGATATAGCGCGGTCTTACCCCGAGGGGTCCCGACGCGCTTGCGGACACACGCACATGCTGGGTCCCATTTATGGATGGGATCTGGTTGACCCACCAGCATGTCTTTGGAGTGTGGGAGGAAGCCGACACAGACACAGGGAGAACATGCAAACTCCATGCAGATGGTGTTAGGATGGGGATTTCTCTGTTTTCATTTAAGTGAATGTAAGCTATTGCAGGGTTAGCTGACTGTGTATGAGCGGTTTTTGTATTGGATTTTGGTTTTAAGTGAAAACTCTACTTTACAATGAATTTGGATAGATTGTAAGACTAACTTTAACAGAGTTTTTGTACACAGTGGTGTGTTTTTATGTTTAAATATTTGGGCGTTTCCCAGAAGGCAATTCATTGTTTTTGAAGCTTGTACTGTATAGCCATCTTTTGGCAGGAGTTTGTATTTGAGTCTCAACTTGTGGTTTGACCTCCAGGGGATGTTTGGGTCAGGGGGGATTCCCTCCCATTTGAAAAAGGGGGGGTTGTTCCATCATTTCCCTGACAAGGTTTTTTTTAAAATTGTTGAAATATGATGTTTAGCCATGGATTTTTTTTTGTGTGTTGTTAGACAAGGTAATGGGGCTAGGCTCCCCCTCCCCCTCCCTCTTCCTGTACGTTAATATGTAAATAAACCAGTTTGGTTTTTTTGAGAGCTGAGCATGCCACAGGAAGTTCTTTTCAGCATTTATGTGTAGCGCTACCCCCAATTAAGAGAGCCGCTGATTTGATTTTGGGCCCTGCACGCAGTACCGCCAACCCCCGGCAATCTTACTCGACCCACTCTGGCACAGTCAGTCTAGGGTTAAACTCCTATCACTCTCAGGTGTATTATACTTAATAATCTCTAAACAGTCAGATATCACACTGAGGCAAGAACATAAAATATATATATATCAGCTTTACTGGTAATGAAGGATTCAAGGTATAACATGCAACATATACATGGGCCTGCAGAGCCCTGCATCAATCAATGTACTAGGTGCAGCACAGTAATATGGCGCCACGCAGTGTCCACCACGCGGAGCTATTATGGCGTGCGTTCGCCTATGGCGCAGTAACACAAACTTTCTAAACTCCCCCTAAGTCAGGCCTGACATGGAATGGAACTGAGTCTCTTTCCCCTAGGAAAGGAAGGTTTCTTCACCAGCCAGCTTTTGTTGGTGCACTTAAAGAGATAACCATTTGTAATCCACATTGGGTGTTAACTTGAAATAACAAGGCAAAACGGGGGGGGTAGATACTTCAACTCTGTCCCGCTACCGGACCCCCCAAGAAACACTGGTGAGCAAACAGCAGGCCTAGGCAGTCTACAGGCCTGAACACAACTCAGTCTATTGATATGGGCAGGTGCCCGCTCACCACTCCAGGCGCGACACCAGCCTGGGACTTCCACCTCCTGTGTGTCGCACACAGCGTCTCCTCCGATCGAGTCCTCGATCCAACTCACGTCCTATCACGACGGGTAAGGATCCACCCAGACTCCGCAGTATGGTGGAAGGCTCTTCGGACTTCAAGCAAGGCCTCAGGCTTCAGGCCTTGCTTCACAGCCGATCCGCACAGGATGACTTGTCACTTGACGCGCCGTGTCCCCAAGAGAGCGAGCTCCGCCTCGCCTCCCACTTAAGTAACCCCTCCCATGAGTCTCTGCGGTGGAACCTCCGCCCTCGGCCCGAATGGGGTTCTGGGTAACGTAGTCCTGGGCCTTAGAAGAGACCCCGCTACACACTCCCCCCACTTGAACTCTTTGGTCCCCAAAGATAACATAACTTCAAGCTACAAATTTAACAACATCCATCAATTCTCCATATGATGTCGGCAGAGGAAATTCCCACCAGAAACGAGGCGGTGAACTCCTCTGCCCACAGGACACATTAACAACAGTATCCTGTCTAACTGTGCCAGAGAGTGAGCTGGGGTTGCCTCCCACCAAATGAACAGTGGGAGGGTCAGGGTCTTCCATACTCCTTCTGGCAGTGAATACAGTGTCTTCCGCACTCTTCCCCATTTGTGGGTAGGTTAATCTCCTGGGAGGTTTTATGGCCCTCCGCTTCCTCTGTCCTCTGGGACTTTCTGTGGGAACAGATTCTTCTTCTGTGACCAACTTCTAATTCAGGAGCATCTGGCTCCGTAGCAGGAAGATACATGGCTTCCCTTGGGTCCTCTTCAGGGGATAGTTCACCGACACTCTCCCAAGTATCTGACCAGTGACTAGATGGAATGAACTCCGTAGCTTCTGCATTCAGTGTGTGATCCTCGGTATCTTCGTCAGGTGGAAGATCAATAGCAGAAGTCGTTGGGCCCTGGGAAGGCCAAAGCCAGCCAATTTCCTCTCCCTCGCCTTCACTCATTTCTGAATCTTCTGTATCCTCCATCTGAGGGGTCTGAGACCGAGTGTTGGGTCTAGGGGTGTTCGGAATGGACATGGGTTCAGGAGAATCCATCCTAGGAGGCAACCAAACTGCTTCAGCGAGCGGAAGTAGGTGGTTTCGATGCCAAGTCTTCAAGGGCCCTAACTTCCCCTCGGGTTTAAGTCTGTAAACGGGTAGGCCCGGTAATTTTCTACAAATGACATAAGGTTCTGGTCTCCATCTATCTGCGAGTTTGTTTTCCAGGGACCCCCAGGTTCCGCAATAACACCCTGTCTCCTGGTTTTAGGTCTTAGATTCTAACCTTTAGGTCAAAATTCCTCTTGTTGCGAGCCCCTCTCTGTTCCGAGGCCGCCTGAGCTTGCTCATAAGCCGTCTTCAAGTTGTGTCTAAGTCTATCTACATATCCCTTGTGGGAGGCAGCAGAACAATGATCTATGGAGGTGCCGTAGGCCAGATCCACTGGCAATCTTGCTTCTCTCCCGAACATAAGTCTGTAAGGTGAATATCCAGTAGCATCGCTGACAGTGCTGTTGTAAGCGTGACTACTCCAATGTTGCTTCTTTTCGCCACTTAAAGTTCCCAGCATATTGAGCAGGGTTCGGTTGAACCTCTCCGGTTGAGCATCACCTTGAGGATGATAAGGAGTAGTCCTGGTCTTCTTGATCCCTAAGGCATCTAGGAGTTTTCGTATCAGTTTGCTCTCGAAATCCCTCCCCTGATCTGAATGGAGCCTTTGTGGTAGTCCATAATGTATAAAGTACTTCTCTACGAGTATTTTGGCCACAGTAGAGGCCTTCTGGTCCTTGGCTGGAAAAGCCTGTGCATACCGCGTGAAATGGTCGGTTACTACCAGAACATTTCCTAGTCCCCTCAGGTCGGGTTCGAGGCAGAGGAAATCAATGCACACCAGGTCAAGCGGGCCTTCACTTTGTAAATGGCCCATTGGGGCAGCTTGATGGGGCAGAGTCTTTCTCTGTATGCATCGTGCACATGAATGGCAGTATTCCTCAACTTCAGCCCTCATGCAGGGCCAATAGAAACGGTCTCTAACAAGTTGGAAAGTCCTTTCCGCTCCCAGGTGACCATGGTTGTCATGTAAGGCAATCATGACCGTCTCCCTGTGTTTCTCCGGCAGGAACAACTGCCACTTGTCTTCTTGGTCATCAGAGGGGCCCCTTCGGTAGACCACTCCCTGATGCACCTGTAGCCTGTCCCACTCTTTTTTTAACAGGCGAGCTTCCTTCGAGGGGTGACGTAAGAGTATGTTTGGGTTCTGATTTTCTAATGCTTCTAGGACCAATCTCCCCATAGGGTCCTCCTGTTGGTCGGATCTCAACTCCTTTTTGGTCAGTCTGGGTAGGTTGTCTTCCCCCAGTAAAGTTGCTCCACGGTACTGCTTGGGGACTCCTACAATAGTGACCCCTATCTCTTCTGCTCTTGAGCCTCCCTTGGCTTGGAGTTCAGCCCCTTGGCAAAGGGCCCGCACCCCGTCAGGTGCCACTTGGGTCCAGTCTTCACTACTGTGGGTGGGAACATGAGACCTTCTGGACAGGGCGTCCGCATCTCGGTTTCCCGCCCCAGGTCTATATTTGAAGCTGAAATTGAAGGCAGACAGCGCCGCCAGCCATCTATGTCCTGTGGCGTCCAGCTTTGCTGTGGTAAACAGGTAGGTAAGGGGATTGTTATCCGTTTTTACAGTGAAATCTGCTCCATATAGGTAATCTCGAAGTTTGTCTACTACGGCCCACTTGAGGGCCAGGAACTCCAACTTATGGGTGGGATAGTTCTTTTCAGAGGGGGTCAAGCTTCTGCTCACATACGCAACAGGTCTCTGTTGCCCTTCATACTCCTGGTAGAGTACTCCTCCCAGACCATCATGACTGGCATCCACATGGAGTTCGTAAGGCTTCTTTGGGTCTGCATAGGCCAGAACAGGGGCGGTGGTCAAGCTCTTTTTCAGCATCTGGAAGGCGCCTTCACACTTCTCAGTCCACTGGTCCTTGACCGACTCCCCTGACTTCCTGGGGCCCGAGTCATCCTCTTCCCCCTCCGTCTTCAGCAACTCATTCAAGGGTCTCGCTATTCGAGCAAACCCCTCCACGAACCTCCTGTAATAGGAACAGAATCCTAGGAAGGACCTGAGTTCTGTTACAGTGGTAGGTCTTGGCCAGGAGGTGACAGCCTCCAGTTTTTCAGGGTCTGTGGACACCCCATTTTCAGACACTATGTGTCCCAGATAGTTGACTGAAGACTGATAAAATTGGCATTTTTCAGGTGAGAGCTTGAGTCCTTCTTCACTCAGCCTCTTCAAGACCTTCTCCAGCCTTTCTTCATGCTCCTCCAAAGTTCTGCCAAAGACTATGATGTCATCCAAGTATACAAGGACCTCGATGAGGTTCATGTCCCCCACCGTCTTCTCCATCAGTCTTTGGAATGTGGCTGGAGCTCCAGACAGACCTTGAGGCATCCGATTGAATTCAAAGAATCCCACTGGGGTTATGAAAGCCATCTTTTCTTTGTCTTCTGGGTGCATCGGGATCTGATAATACCCACTCTTTAAGTCCATAACACTGAACCACTTGGCTCCGGACAAGCTCTGCAAGGCATCTTCTATCCTTGGAGTGGTATACTGATCCAGAGTGGTTCTCCTGTTGAGGGTCCTATAGTCAATACACAACCTTAGTGACCCGTTCTTCTTCCAGACCACTGTAAGGGTGGGGGAGGCATACAGACTTCTAGATTCCTGAATCACACCTGTTCGCTTGAGCTCAGCAAGCTGTTCCCTCAAATCCTCGAGGTCTGCCAATGGAACCCGCCTAACCCTTTCTCTGAAGGGCTTGTCTTCCTGGAGGCGGATTCGATGGGTGGCACTCCTAGCACACCCCACATCAAACTCATCATGTGAGAAGACCCTCTCCCACCGAGTCAACTGGTTCCGGGCTCTCTCTCTCCAAGCCCTGGGCAGGTTTGAATTCTCCATGGAAAGCTTCTCCCACACTGTACTCTCTCCATCTGTCTTCCCCACATCTGATGAGGCAACTGGTGTGGCTGGGCTCACCCGGCCCAATAACAGCCTGGCAGGGACTTCCATGGGGCCATCCGTGGTGTTTTTGACACTCACAGGCACCTTGCAGTGGGCCTTCTTTAGGGCCCTCACCGGGACCATTTCCGGGACTACCTCCAAGCCCGAAGGTTCTTCTCTTGGGTCGGGTTCCAACATCACAAAATGGCCCGGCTACTCCCAAGTGAGTTTCACTGTGGCCTTCAAGCAGGTTACTTCACCGGGTTGCAGCACTATCCCTTTTTTTCCCGAGTCTCCAGACCTTCCCTACCTCCTCTTCCGGGGCCTTCTGCTCCAAGATCAGCCGTTGGAAGGCGGTCTTCAACATGGGATGAATCTCCGTGACTGGGAGGTTCTTCCTTCTTGTTAGTGGGACCAAAAGTCTTCGGACCAGATCCGTGTTGGTTCCTATTATCAAGGAACTCCTGTTAGCTCCAGGCGGTCGGGGGCACACCACAGCCAAGGTGTCGAACACTTCCCCCTTCCCTGCTATGGATGGGTCAAACGTCAGTCTTATAGGTAGATAGCCATCATAAGGAAACTTTTCTGTTCCAATTCCCCATATCTCCAAGTCTTCAATCTTCTGGATGGGTAGGTGACTTAGGTGCCTGTCGTAGAAGTCTCGATACAACAGGGTCACCTGCGCTCCAGTATCCAACAGGGCTCTTGTGTAGATCCCCTCTACTTGAATGGATACGATTGGGGAGGGACCCACCAGTTTCTCTGGGTACTGCTTCAAAGGGGTCTCTTTCCTTGGATCTTTGCATTTCCCTTCTTGACTTTCCTTGCTCTTTTTGTCTTTGGACCTAAGTCTCTCCTGAGCCTGGTATGCATTGATCTCTCTCCTCTGTATGGGTGTAACTACCCGCTGAGGGACTTTATTGTGTTTCTTTGGAGTACGTTCCTTCTGAGGAACCCTTGGTTTCTTCTGTGGGGCCCTGGCCCCTTCTCTACTGTGCTTCTTATTCAGTATGGAGTTCCTTGATGATGATGGGCACTCGGTTAGTTTTCCGGCGGCTTGCGGTTATTCAGTCTCTTCTTCTTGGGACTGGCACATACTTTGGCAAGATGGCCAGCTCCCCCACAATTGAAGCAGATCACATTTCCCCAATTTTCCAGGGATGCGGGTGCTGAGGTATTCGGGAACAATTCCTTCCTCGGACTTTCCCTCTCTGGTACCCTTGACTCCTTTTCCATCAAGGAGGTCAACATTCCCAGCACTTGGGACATCTGCGACTTCAAGGTATCCACCTCTGCATCTCTTTCTAAGGTCATGGCCGTCCTGACCATCACCGGAGGAGGGTTCACCGTCTCAACTGGTTGGCTCCTGTTTTTCTCCTCCAGCATAACTTCTTCCTCTGACTACTCGGATCAAGTCAGGGTACTCCAGGCTCTTCCCGTCCTGTCTTGTACGTAACGCCAGTGCTATGGGATCCAGTGGTTGAGATCCTCTCATCACCTGTTGGACCCGGGCCTCATCCACCTTCTTCGGGTCAATCCCTTTCTTTAAGATCATCTTGTGCAGTATTTTATCTAGGCGCATCATGAACTCTGATAGCTTCTCCCCTGCCTTTTGATAACAATGCTCCAGTTGGTAGGTGAGTTCAGTGATCTTCTCTGTTCCACCAAACACATTCTGCAGAATGTCTAGATAGTCCTGCGCAGTACAGTCTGTTTTGCTCATCTTGAGGTTGGGTACGGCCTCTAAAGCAGGCCCCTTCAAGCTCTCAGCAATTCTCTGCTTCTTCCTGTGATCTGGGACTTCCCACTCCTCCAGAGCCTGAGTTGCACCGTCTAACCACTCCTCAAATCCTTCTTCGCCTAAAGGTACAGGTTTCCTTCCTGAAAACATTCTGAGTTTCCGGTATCCTGCTATTTGATAATCCGCCGGGTCTTTCTTGCATTGCGCTATGATTTCCCCTAGAACCACGCATAATTCTGTGCTGAGGGTGCCCTGTGGCGACCCGGGACTCTCTTCTTTCTTTACATCTTTTAAGTTGGGTGGAACGCGTATTAACTTATAAGTTTGTTTATCCACTGTTTCTATGCTTGGCTTCTTGAAGCCTTCTGGGACTCCATCCTTCCATTTTACCAGTACATATGTCAAAGGAGGTTCTGATCTTACATCCACTATCCATGCCTTCTGTTGTGGGGACAGTGACATCACTAACTGTTTCACTGCATCTTCTTGCCAGATCCCTGGGAGTTCCACAATCACTGCCCCATTTGGATCTGTGTTGGCTGCTGTGCACCACTTCACTAATTCTAGTGGGTCCATGCTGGTACTTTTTGGCTGCTATTTGCTGCAACAGAATCCCGGACTCACGAGCCCCCACGTGTAGCGCTACCCCCAATTAAGAGAGCCGCTGATTTGATTTCGGGCCCTGCACGCAGTACCGCCAACCCCTGGCAATCTTACTCGACCCACTCTGGCACAGTCAGTCTAGGGTTAAACTCCTATCACTCTCAGGTGTATTATACTTAATAATCTCGAAACAGTCAGACAACACACTGAGGCAAGAATATAAAATATATATATCAGCTTTACTGGTAATGAAGGATTCAAGGTATAACATGCAACATATACATGGGCCTGCAGAGCCCTGCATCAATCAATGTACTAGGTGCAGCACAGTAATATGGCGCCGCGCAGTGTCCACCACGCAGAGCTATTATGGCGTGCGTTCGCCTGTGGCGCAGTAACACAAACTTTCTAAACTCCCCCTAAGTCAGGCCTGACATGGAATGGAACTGAGTCTCTTTCCCCTAGGAAAGGAAGGTTTCTTCACCGGCCAGCTTTCGTTGGTGCACTTAAAGAGATAACCATTTGTAATCCACATTGGGTGTTAACTTGAAATAACAAGGCAAAACGGGGGGGGGGGGGTAGATACTTCAACTCTGTCCCGCTACCGGACCCCCAAAGAAACACTGGTGAGCGAACAGCAGGCCTAGGCAGTCTACAGGCCTGAACACAACTCAGTCTATTGATATGGGCAGGTTCCCGCTCACCACTCCAGGCGCGATCCTAGCCTGGGACTTCCACATCCTGTGTGTCACACACAGCGTCTCCTCCGATCGAGTCCTCGATCCAACTCACGTCCTATCACGACAGGTAAGGATCCACCCAGACTCTGCAGTATGGTGGAAGGCTCTTCGGACTTCAAGCAAGGCCTCAGGCTTCAGGCCTTGCTTCACAGCCGATCCGCACAGGATGACTTGTCACTTGACGCGCCGTGTCCCCAAGAGAGTGAGCTCCGCCTCGCCTCCCACTTAAGTAACCCCTCCCATGAGTCTCTGCGGTGGAACCTCCGCCCTCGGCCCGAATGGGGTTCTGGGCAACGTAGTCCTGGGCCTTAGAAGAGACCCCGCTACATATGTATCAGAAGGAAGTTGGTGGGAGGAGTTTGGGGTTTTCTGAAAGGTTGGGCAGTGAGATTTGTGCTTGGAAGGAAAATGGAAAGCATTTTGGCGTTTAAAAGTGTTTTATATTTTGTTCCAGTTTTTGTGAAGTTTTGTACTGTAATACAGTTTTGGGTAAAGAGCAAACAGGGGGGCATCACTATTATTATTGTAACATCTAGATGCAGGTAGAAAGAAGCCAAAACATTGTTTTGAATAGTGGAGGATTTCATGGTGCTTTGTAGTTCGTCTGACAAACACGTTTACAGGGCTGCTGATAATCAGTTAAAGAGCATGTAAACGTGAGGGGTAGTACGCTAGCATACCGGGAGGCCGTGTAAAGTAATCGGAATACGCCAGTGCCAGTACTGTAAAAATGGTCACTAAGCAGTACTGCTCCGAAAACTAGTGCAAGGGTGTCCTGGACGCAGGGACACTTCATAAGCGATTCGAATCGTCATGGGTAATGTGCCATCCATGCGTTGGAGGAAAAAAATTAGGCTCCCCACCAGTCAGACAGCTGCACCGCACATGAGGTCTGGGTTTGGGGCTCCGGACATGAGACCCCTTAAAGGATGACATATCTGGTCAGAGGGTACAGTAAGGTGTACTCCTTTGGAAGGTACTTTTGCTGGAGGACGAGACCTCAGAATAAAAGGTACCTTGGATGTAGTTCAGCTGCGGCTTCAGAAATCTGTAATGATGAGTGTTGATGGAGGTGTAGTACACGCTTTTGTGATTCTCAGAGGAGGAACGGTGGTTAAATTCTCATGCCCGTTTGTTTGAACTTTGTATGGCTGGTCCATGCAAGGTTCTCGAGCTGCTCTCATGTTTTTCCCATTGTATTTTTTTCTATTGCTGAATAAAAGTGAAGGGAGAATTCTGGCTGTTTTTTTTTGTTTTTTATTTTGTTTTTGGAAACTATGAAGTATCTCCCCCACGTTTGTATCGGAATGTTTGTATGTAGTAACGTGAATATGTTCGAACTTACCGCGGCGATCCTCCGATGCGTCGCGGCTGTTGTATGTTTGTAGGAACGGGAAAAGTAAGGGTTACAGAGGGTTTTGTTTGAATCGGTTTTGAAAGAATGTCATTGACAATTTACCAATGTACAGGAATGTCATTATTGTTTACCATTCTTTGCAGGTTAAATATGAAGGATAGAGTAATGATTTTGCAGGTCCAAGGAGTTTGTACACAGAGAACAGGTGTATGTAGACAGCGGTACATATGGATAAATATGAGTCTAAGGAGGTAAAAGTATCACAGGCTATTTCATTGTTTCTTTTTTCCTGCACCACGCATTTCTTCCTTCAGTCTGTAATGAGGAAGAAAAGGGGGGAGAAGTGATAAATGTAAGAGTGACAGTTTTTCAAACTAATAACGTTAACCTCTAATTCTAACCAAGTTTGTGCCAAGACTGTCTTTCTTTGATAGAATTTGAATCGGCGAGCAGCAGTCTGGTGAAGTAGGTTCCCATCCCAGAGGCTAAGAACCTTGTCAATGGTTCCAGGTATTGTAAGCCACGCACAGGTTATGCAGTGACCACAGTCCCGATGTCTGGGTTATTGTCATATGAGGGTTGTTTGGAGGTCAATCAAAATCAGGGTCGTACTCTCCTCATTAGCTGTCACTTATATTCTCGGCTGATGGGGGAGGTGCGATCGTTGTGACATGAACTTCAAAATGTCCACCAAAAGATTTTCACGAGTCCCTCCTGGACCCGACTCAATAATCAGTTTACATTCTTTCCAACCAGGTGACTGGGTCGTTGTAAAGAAGCTTGAGGGATGAGACCACGCCAGCCACTGCAAGAAGCGGCTCAACCACACCAAAGAATGAGGAGTATCTTTGTTTATTTATATTTTTGTTGTTTAGTAAATTTTAGCGAGGGTAACGATGAAAAGCATCCCAAGTTATTATTTAAAGTGTATGTCCTGACTAGCTCAGAAAGCGAACAGGACCGATGGTCTGTTCTGAGTCTTCACCGAGTTTTAGTCCCCAGCGATGACAGAGGTACATGACATTTATGATGTTATTATGGGTATGAGGAGTTTTAGTCCCCAGTGATGACAGAGGTACATGACATTTATGATGTTATTATGGGTATGAGGAGTTTTAGTCCCCAGCGATGACAGAGGTACATGACATTTATGATGTTATTATGGGTATGAGGAGTTTTAGTCCCCAGTGATGACAGCGGTACATGACATTTATGATGTTATTATGGGTATGAGGAGTTTTAGTCCCCAGTGATGACAGAGGTACATGACATTTATGATGTTATTATGGGTATGAGGAGTTTTAGTCCCCCAGTGATGACAGAGGTACATGACATTTATGATGTTATTATGGGTATGAGGAGTTTTAGTCCCCAGTGATGACAGAGGTACATGACATTTATGATGTTATTATGGGTATGAGGAGTTTTAGTCCCCAGTGATGACAGAGGTACATGACATTTATGATGTTATTATGGGTATGAGGAGTTTTAGTCCCCCAGCGATGACAGAGGTACATGACATTTATGATGTTATTATGGGTATGAGGAGTTTTAGTCCCCAGTGATGACAGAGGTACATGACATTTATGATGTTATTATGGGTATGAGGAGTTTTAGTCCCCAGTGATGACAGAGGTACATGACATTTATGATGTTATTATGGGTATGAGGAGTTTTAGTCCCCAGCGATGACAGAGGTACATGTCATTTATGATGTTATTATGGGTATGAGGAGTTTTAGTCCCCAGTGATGACAGTGGTACATGTCATTTATGATGTTATTATGGGTATGAGGAGTTTTAGTCCCCAGCGATGACAGAGGTACATGTCATTTATGGTGTTATTATGGGTATGAGGAGTTTTAGTCCCCAGCGATGACAGAGGTACATGTCATTTATGATGTTATTATGGGTATGAGGAGTTTTAGTCCCCAGTGATGACAGAGGTACATGACATTTATGATGTTATTATGGGTATGAGGAGTTTTAGTCCCCAGCGATGACAGAGGTACATGACATTTATGATGTTATTATGGGTATGAGGAGTTTTAGTCCCCAGTGATGACAGAGGTACATGACATTTATGATGTTATTATGGGTATGAGGAGTTTTAGTCCCCAGTGATGACAGCGGTACATGACATTTATGATGTTATTATGGGTATGAGGAGTTTTAGTCCCCAGTGATGACAGAGGTACATGACATTTATGATGATATTATGGGTATGAGGAGTTTTAGTCCCCAGCGATGACAGCGGTACATGTCATTTATGATGTTATTATGGGTATGAGGAGTTTTAGTCCCCAGCGATGACAGAGGTACATGACATTTATGATGTTATTATGGGTATGAGGAGTTTTAGTCCCCCAGCGATGACAGAGGTACATGACATTTATGGTGTTATTATGGGTATGAGGAGTTTTAGTCCCCCAGTGATGACAGCGGTACATGACATTTATGATGTTATTATGGGTATGAGGAGTTTTAGTCCCCAGCGATGACAGAGGTACATGACATTTATGATGTTATTATGGGTATGAGGAGTTTTAGTCCCCAGCGATGACAGCGGTACATGTCATTTATGATGTTATTATGGGTATGAGGAGTTTTAGTCCCCAGCGATGACAGAGGTACATGACATTTATGATGTTATTATGGGTATGAGGAGTTTTAGTCCCCCAGCGATGACAGAGGTACATGACATTTATGGTGTTATTATGGGTATGAGGAGTTTTAGTCCCCCAGCGATGACAGAGGTACATGACATTTATGATGTTATTATGGGTATGAGGAGTTTTAGTCCCCAGCGATGACAGAGGTACATGACATTTATGGTGTTATTATGGGTATGAGGAGTTTTAGTCCCCAGTGATGATAGAGGTACATGACATTTATGATGTTATTATGGGTATGAGGAGTTTTAGTCCCCCAGTGATGACAGAGGTACATGTCATTTATGATGTTATTATGGGTATGAGGAGTTTTAGTCCCCAGCGATGACAGAGGTACATGTCATTTATGATGTTATTATGGGTATGAGGAGTTTTAGTCCCCAGTGATGACAGAGGTACATGTCATTTATGATGTTATTATGGGTATGAGGAGTTTTAGTCCCCAGCGATGACAGAGGTACATGACATTTATGATGTTATTATGGGTATGAGGAGTTTTAGTCCCCCAGTGATGACAGAGGTACATGACATTTATGATGTTATTATGGGTATGAGGAGTTTTAGTCCCCAGTGATGACAGAGGTACATGACATTTATGATGTTATTATGGGTATGAGGAGTTTTAGTCCCCAGTGATGACAGAGGTACATGACATTTATGATGTTATTATGGGTATGAGGAGTTTTAGTCCCCCAGCGATGACAGAGGTACATGACATTTATGGTGTTATTATGGGTATGAGGAGTTTTAGTCCCCAGTGATGACAGCGGTACATGACATTTATGATGTTATTATGGGTATGAGGAGTTTTAGTCCCCCAGCGATGACAGAGGTACATGTCATTTATGATGTTATTATGGGTATGAGGAGTTTTAGTCCCCAGTGATGACAGAGGTACATGCCATTTATGATGTTATTATGGGTATGAGGAGTTTTAGTCCCCAGTGATGACAGAGGTACATGACATTTATGATGTTATTATGGGTATGAGGAGTTTTAGTCCCCCAGTGATGACAGAGGTACATGACATTTATGATGTTATTATGGGTATGAGGAGTTTTAGTCCCCAGTGATGACAGAGGTACATGCCATTTATGATGTTATTATGGGTATGAGGAGTTTTAGTCCCCAGTGATGACAGCGGTACATGACATTTATGATGTTATTATGGGTATGAGGAGTTTTAGTCCCCAGTGATGACAGAGGTACATGACATTTATGATGTTATTATGGGTATGAGGAGTTTTAGTCCCCAGTGATGACAGAGGTACATGACATTTATGATGTTATTATGGGTATGAGGAGTTTTAGTCCCCAGTGATGATAGAGGTACATGACATTTATGATGTTATTATGGGTATGAGGAGTTTTAGTCCCCCAGTGATGACAGAGGTACATGTCATTTATGATGTTATTATGGGTATGAGGAGTTTTAGTCCCCAGCGATGACAGAGGTACATGTCATTTATGATGTTATTATGGGTATGAGGAGTTTTAGTCCCCAGTGATGACAGAGGTACATGTCATTTATGATGTTATTATGGGTATGAGGAGTTTTAGTCCCCAGCGATGACAGAGGTACATGACATTTATGATGTTATTATGGGTATGAGGAGTTTTAGTCCCCAGCGATGACAGAGGTACATGACATTTATGATGTTATTATGGGTATGAGGAGTTTTAGTCCCCCAGTGATGACAGAGGTACATGACATTTATGAGGTTATTATGGGTATGAGGAGTTTTAGTCCCCAGTGATGACAGAGGTACATGACATTTATGATGTTATTATGGGTATGAGGAGTTTTAGTCCCCAGTGATGACAGAGGTACATGACATTTATGATGTTATTATGGGTATGAGGAGTTTTAGTCCCCAGCGATGACAGAGGTACATGACATTTATGATGTTATTATGGGTATGAGGAGTTTTAGTCCCCCAGCGATGACAGAGGTACATGACATTTATGGTGTTATTATGGGTATGAGGAGTTTTAGTCCCCAGTGATGACAGAGGTACATGACATTTATGATGTTATTATGGGTATGAGGAGTTTTAGTCCCCCAGTGATGACAGAGGTACATGACATTTATGATGTTATTATGGGTATGAGGAGTTTTAGTCCCCAGTGATGACAGAGGTACATGCCATTTATGATGTTATTATGGGTATGAGGAGTTTTAGTCCCCAGTGATGACAGCGGTACATGACATTTATGATGTTATTATGGGTATGAGGAGTTTTAGTCCCCAGTGATGACAGAGGTACATGACATTTATGATGTTATTATGGGTATGAGGAGTTTTAGTCCCCAGTGATGACAGAGGTACATGACATTTATGATGTTATTATGGGTATGAGGAGTTTTAGTCCCCAGTGATGACAGAGGTACATGCCATTTATGATGTTATTATGGGTATGAGGAGTTTTAGTCCCCAGTGATGACAGAGGTACATGTCATTTATGATGTTATTATGGGTATGAGGAGTTTTAGTCCCCCAGTGATGACAGAGGTACATGACATTTATGATGTTATTATGGGTATGAGGAGTTTTAGTCCCCCAGTGATGACAGAGGTACATGTCATTTATGATGTTATTATGGGCATGAGGAGTTTTAGTCCCCAGCGATGACAGAGGTACATGACATTTATGATGTTATTATGGGTATGAGGAGTTTTAGTCCCCCAGTGATGACAGAGGTACATGTCATTTATGATGTTATTATGGGTATGAGGAGTTTTAGTCCCCAGTGATGACAGAGGTACATGACATTTATGATGTTATTATGGGTATGAGGAGTTTTAGTCCCCAGCGATGACAGAGGTACATGTCATTTATGATGTTATTATGGGTATGAGGAGTTTTAGTCCCCCAGTGATGACAGAGGTACATGACATTTATGATGTTATTATGGGTATGAGGAGTTTTAGTCCCCAGTGATGACAGAGGTACATGACATTTATGATGTTATTATGGGTATGAGGAGTTTTAGTCCCCAGTGATGACAGAGGTACATGACATTTATGATGTTATTATGGGTATGAGGAGTTTTAGTCCCCAGTGATGACAGAGGTACATGACATTTATGATGTTATTATGGGTATGAGGAGTTTTAGTCCCCAGCGATGACAGAGGTACATGTCATTTATGATGTTATTATGGGTATGAGGAGTTTTAGTCCCCAGTGATGACAGTGGTACATGTCATTTATGATGTTATTATGGGTATGAGGAGTTTTAGTCCCCAGTGATGACAGAGGTACATGACATTTATGATGTTATTATGGGTATGAGGAGTTTTAGTCCCCAGTGATGACAGCGGTACATGACATTTATGATGTTATTATGGGTATGAGGAGTTTTAGTCCCCAGTGATGACAGAGGTACATGACATTTATGATGATATTATGGGTATGAGGAGTTTTAGTCCCCAGCGATGACAGCGGTACATGTCATTTATGATGTTATTATGGGTATGAGGAGTTTTAGTCCCCAGCGATGACAGAGGTACATGACATTTATGATGTTATTATGGGTATGAGGAGTTTTAGTCCCCCAGCGATGACAGAGGTACATGACATTTATGGTGTTATTATGGGTATGAGGAGTTTTAGTCCCCCAGCGATGACAGAGGTACATGACATTTATGGTGTTATTATGGGTATGAGGAGTTTTAGTCCCCAGTGATGATAGAGGTACATGACATTTATGATGTTATTATGGGTATGAGGAGTTTTAGTCCCCCAGTGATGACAGAGGTACATGTCATTTATGATGTTATTATGGGTATGAGGAGTTTTAGTCCCCAGCGATGACAGAGGTACATGTCATTTATGATGTTATTATGGGTATGAGGAGTTTTAGTCCCCAGTGATGACAGAGGTACATGTCATTTATGATGTTATTATGGGTATGAGGAGTTTTAGTCCCCAGCGATGACAGAGGTACATGACATTTATGATGTTATTATGGGTATGAGGAGTTTTAGTCCCCCAGTGATGACAGAGGTACATGACATTTATGATGTTATTATGGGTATGAGGAGTTTTAGTCCCCAGTGATGACAGAGGTACATGACATTTATGATGTTATTATGGGTATGAGGAGTTTTAGTCCCCAGTGATGACAGAGGTACATGACATTTATGATGTTATTATGGGTATGAGGAGTTTTAGTCCCCCAGCGATGACAGAGGTACATGACATTTATGGTGTTATTATGGGTATGAGGAGTTTTAGTCCCCAGTGATGACAGCGGTACATGACATTTATGATGTTATTATGGGTATGAGGAGTTTTAGTCCCCCAGCGATGACAGAGGTACATGTCATTTATGATGTTATTATGGGTATGAGGAGTTTTAGTCCCCAGTGATGACAGAGGTACATGCCATTTATGATGTTATTATGGGTATGAGGAGTTTTAGTCCCCAGTGATGACAGAGGTACATGACATTTATGATGTTATTATGGGTATGAGGAGTTTTAGTCCCACAGTGATGACAGAGGTACATGACATTTATGATGTTATTATGGGTATGAGGAGTTTTAGTCCCCAGTGATGACAGAGGTACATGCCATTTATGATGTTATTATGGGTATGAGGAGTTTTAGTCCCCAGTGATGACAGCGGTACATGACATTTATGATGTTATTATGGGTATGAGGAGTTTTAGTCCCCAGTGATGACAGAGGTACATGACATTTATGATGTTATTATGGGTATGAGGAGTTTTAGTCCCCAGTGATGACAGAGGTACATGACATTTATGATGTTATTATGGGTATGAGGAGTTTTAGTCCCCAGTGATGATAGAGGTACATGACATTTATGATGTTATTATGGGTATGAGGAGTTTTAGTCCCCCAGTGATGACAGAGGTACATGTCATTTATGATGTTATTATGGGTATGAGGAGTTTTAGTCCCCAGCGATGACAGAGGTACATGTCATTTATGATGTTATTATGGGTATGAGGAGTTTTAGTCCCCAGTGATGACAGAGGTACATGTCATTTATGATGTTATTATGGGTATGAGGAGTTTTAGTCCCCAGCGATGACAGAGGTACATGACATTTATGATGTTATTATGGGTATGAGGAGTTTTAGTCCCCAGCGATGACAGAGGTACATGACATTTATGATGTTATTATGGGTATGAGGAGTTTTAGTCCCCCAGTGATGACAGAGGTACATGACATTTATGAGGTTATTATGGGTATGAGGAGTTTTAGTCCCCAGTGATGACAGAGGTACATGACATTTATGATGTTATTATGGGTATGAGGAGTTTTAGTCCCCAGTGATGACAGAGGTACATGACATTTATGATGTTATTATGGGTATGAGGAGTTTTAGTCCCCAGCGATGACAGAGGTACATGACATTTATGATGTTATTATGGGTATGAGGAGTTTTAGTCCCCCAGCGATGACAGAGGTACATGACATTTATGGTGTTATTATGGGTATGAGGAGTTTTAGTCCCCAGTGATGACAGAGGTACATGACATTTATGATGTTATTATGGGTATGAGGAGTTTTAGTCCCCCAGTGATGACAGAGGTACATGACATTTATGATGTTATTATGGGTATGAGGAGTTTTAGTCCCCAGTGATGACAGAGGTACATGCCATTTATGATGTTATTATGGGTATGAGGAGTTTTAGTCCCCAGTGATGACAGCGGTACATGACATTTATGATGTTATTATGGGTATGAGGAGTTTTAGTCCCCAGTGATGACAGAGGTACATGACATTTATGATGTTATTATGGGTATGAGGAGTTTTAGTCCCCAGTGATGACAGAGGTACATGACATTTATGATGTTATTATGGGTATGAGGAGTTTTAGTCCCCAGTGATGACAGAGGTACATGCCATTTATGATGTTATTATGGGTATGAGGAGTTTTAGTCCCCAGTGATGACAGAGGTACATGTCATTTATGATGTTATTATGGGTATGAGGAGTTTTAGTCCCCCAGTGATGACAGAGGTACATGACATTTATGATGTTATTATGGGTATGAGGAGTTTTAGTCCCCCAGTGATGACAGAGGTACATGTCATTTATGATGTTATTATGGGCATGAGGAGTTTTAGTCCCCAGCGATGACAGAGGTACATGACATTTATGATGTTATTATGGGTATGAGGAGTTTTAGTCCCCCAGTGATGACAGAGGTACATGTCATTTATGATGTTATTATGGGTATGAGGAGTTTTAGTCCCCAGTGATGACAGAGGTACATGACATTTATGATGTTATTATGGGTATGAGGAGTTTTAGTCCCCAGCGATGACAGAGGTACATGTCATTTATGATGTTATTATGGGTATGAGGAGTTTTAGTCCCCCAGTGATGACAGAGGTACATGACATTTATGATGTTATTATGGGTATGAGGAGTTTTAGTCCCCCAGCGATGACAGAGGTACATGACATTTATGATGTTATTATGGGTATGAGGAGTTTTAGTCCCCAGCGATGACAGAGGTACATGACATTTATGAGGTTATTATGGGTATGAGGAGTTTTAGTCCCCCAGTGATGACAGAGGTACATGACATTTATGATGTTATTATGGGTATGAGGAGTTTTAGTCCCCCAGTGATGACAGAGGTACATGTCATTTATGATGTTATTATGGGTATGAGGAGTTTTAGTCCCCAGCGATGACAGAGGTACATGTCATTTATGATGTTATTATGGGTATGAGGAGTTTTAGTCCCCCAGTGATGACAGAGGTACATGACATTTATGATGTTATTATGGGTATGAGGAGTTTTAGTCCCCAGTGATGACAGAGGTACATGACATTTATGATGTTATTATGGGTATGAGGAGTTTTAGTCCTCCAGTGATGACAGAGGTACATGACATTTATGATGTTATTATGGGTATGAGGAGTTTTAGTCCCCCAGTGATGACAGAGGTACATGACATTTATGATGTTATTATGGGTATGAGGAGTTTTAGTCCCCAGCGATGACAGAGGTACATGACATTTATGAGGTTATTATGGGTATGAGGAGTTTTAGTCCCCCAGTGATGACAGAGGTACATGACATTTATGATGTTATTATGGGTATGAGGAGTTTTAGTCCCCAGTGATGACAGCGGTACATGACATTTATGATGTTATTATGGGTATGAGGAGTTTTAGTCCCCCAGTGATGACAGAGGTACATGACATTTATGATGTTATTATGGGTATGAGGAGTTTTAGTCCCCAGCGATGACAGAGGTACATGCCATTTATGGTGTTATTATGGGTATGAGGAGTTTTAGTCCCCCAGTGATGACAGAGGTACATGCCATTTATGATGTTATTATGGGTATGAGGAGTTTTAGTCCCCAGTGATGACAGAGGTACATGTCATTTATGATGTTATTATGGGTATGAGGAGTTTTAGTCCCCAGTGATGACAGCGGTACATGACATTTATGATGTTATTATGGGTATGAGGAGTTTTAGTCCCCAGTGATGACAGCGGTACATGACATTTATGATGTTATTATGGGTATGAGGAGTTTTAGTCCCCAGTGATGACAGAGGTACATGACATTTATGAGGTTATTATGGGTATGAGGAGTTTTAGTCCCCCAGTGATGACAGAGGTACATGACATTTATGATGTTATTATGGGTATGAGGAGTTTTAGTCCCCAGTGATGACAGCGGTACATGACATTTATGATGTTATTATGGGTATGAGGAGTTTTAGTCCCCAGCGATGACAGAGGTACATGACATTTATGATGTTATTATGGGTATGAGGAGTTTTAGTCCCCCAGCGATGACAGAGGTACATGACATTTATGATGTTATTATGGGTATGAGGAGTTTTACTCCCCCAGCGATGACAGAGGTACATGACATTTATGATGTTATTATGGGTATGAGGAGTTTTAGTCCCCAGTGATGACAGCGGTACATGACATTTATGATGTTATTATGGGTATGAGGAGTTTTAGTCCCCAGCGATGACAGAGGTACATGTCATTTATGATGTTATTATGGGTATGAGGAGTTTTAGTCCCCAGTGATGACAGAGGTACATGTCATTTATGATGTTATTATGGGTATGAGGAGTTTTAGTCCCCAGTGATGACAGCGGTACATGACATTTATGATGTTATTATGGGTATGAGGAGTTTTAGTCCCCAGTGATGACAGAGGTACATGACATTTATGATGTTATCATGGGTATGAGGAGTTTTAGTCCCCAGTGATGACAGAGGTACATGACATTTATGATGTTATTATGGGTATGAGGAGTTTTAGTCCCCAGTGATGACAGAGGTACATGCCATTTATGATGTTATTATGGGTATGAGGAGTTTTAGTCCCCAGTGATGACAGAGGTACATGTCATTTATGATGTTATTATGGGTATGAGGAGTTTTAGTCCCCCAGTGATGACAGAGGTACATGACATTTATGATGTTATTATGGGTATGAGGAGTTTTAGTCCCCCAGTGATGACAGAGGTACATGTCATTTATGATGTTATTATGGGTATGAGGAGTTTTAGTCCCCAGCGATGACAGAGGTACATGACATTTATGATGTTATTATGGGTATGAGGAGTTTTAGTCCCCCAGTGATGACAGAGGTACATGTCATTTATGATGTTATTATGGGTATGAGGAGTTTTAGTCCCCAGTGATGACAGAGGTACATGACATTTATGATGTTATTATGGGTATGAGGAGTTTTAGTCCCCAGCGATGACAGAGGTACATGTCATTTATGATGTTATTATGGGTATGAGGAGTTTTAGTCCCCCAGTGATGACAGAGGTACATGACATTTATGATGTTATTATGGGTATGAGGAGTTTTAGTCCCCCAGCGATGACAGAGGTACATGACATTTATGATGTTATTATGGGTATGAGGAGTTTTAGTCCCCAGCGATGACAGAGGTACATGACATTTATGAGGTTATTATGGGTATGAGGAGTTTTAGTCCCCCAGTGATGACAGAGGTACATGACATTTATGATGTTATTATGGGTATGAGGAGTTTTAGTCCCCCAGTGATGACAGAGGTACATGTCATTTATGATGTTATTATGGGTATGAGGAGTTTTAGTCCCCAGCGATGACAGAGGTACATGTCATTTATGATGTTATTATGGGTATGAGGAGTTTTAGTCCCCCAGTGATGACAGAGGTACATGACATTTATGAGGTTATTATGGGTATGAGGAGTTTTAGTCCCCCAGTGATGACAGAGGTACATGACATTTATGATGTTATTATGGGTATGAGGAGTTTTAGTCCCCAGTGATGACAGCGGTACATGACATTTATGATGTTATTATGGGTATGAGGAGTTTTAGTCCCCCAGTGATGACAGAGGTACATGACATTTATGATGTTATTATGGGTATGAGGAGTTTTAGTCCCCAGCGATGACAGAGGTACATGTCATTTATGATGTTATTATGGGTATGAGGAGTTTTAGTCCCCAGTGATGACAGCGGTACATGACATTTATGATGTTATTATGGGTATGAGGAGTTTTAGTCCCCAGTGATGACAGAGGTACATGACATTTATGATGTTATTATGGGTATGAGGAGTTTTAGTCCCCCAGCGATGACAGAGGTACATGCCATTTATGATGTTATTATGGGTATGAGGAGTTTTAGTCCCCAGTGATGACAGCGGTACATGACATTTATGATGTTATTATGGGTATGAGGAGTTTTAGTCCCCAGCGATGACAGAGGTACATGTCATTTATGATGTTATTATGGGTATGAGGAGTTTTAGTCCCCAGCGATGACAGAGGTACATGCCATTTATGATGTTATTATGGGTATGAGGAGTTTTAGTCCCCAGTGATGACAGCGGTACATGACATTTATGGTGTTATTATGGGTATGAGGAGTTTTAGTCCCCAGTGATGACAGAGGTACATGACATTTATGGTGTTATTATGGGTATGAGGAGTTTTAGTCCCCAGTGATGACAGCGGTACATGACATTTATGATGTTATTATGTGTATGAGGAGTTTTAGTCCCCAGTGATGACAGAGGTACATGCCATTTATGATGTTATTATGGGTATGAGGAGTTTTAGTCCCCCAGGGATGACAGAGGTACATGTCATTATGTTATTATGGGTATGAGGAGTTTTAGTCCCCAGCGATGACAGAGGTACATGACATTTATGATGTTATTATGGGTATGAGGAGTTTTAGTCCCCCAGTGATGACAGAGGTACATGACATTTATGATGTTATTATGGGTATGAGGAGTTTTAGTCCCCAGCGATGACAGCGGTACATGACATTTATGATGTTATTATGGGTATGAGGAGTTTTAGTCCCCAGTGATGACAGAGGTACATGACATTTATGATGTTATTATGGGTATGAGGAGTTTTAGTCCCCAGTGATGACAGTGGTACATGACATTTATGATGTTATTATGGGTATGAGGAGTTTTAGTCCCCAGCGATGACAGCGGTACATGACATTTATGATGTTATTATGGGTATGAGGAGTTTTAGTCCCCAGCGATGACAGAGGTACATGACATTTATGATGTTATTATGGGTATGAGGAGTTTTAGTCCCCAGCGATGACAGAGGTACATGACATTTATGATGTTATCATGGGTATGAGGAGTTTTAGTCCCCAGTGATGACAGAGGTACATGACATTTATGATGTTATTATGGGTATGAGGAGTTTTAGTCCCCCAGCGATGACAGAGGTACATGCCATTTATGATGTTATTATGGGTATGAGGAGTTTTAGTCCCCAGTGATGACAGCGGTACATGACATTTATGATGTTATTATGGGTATGAGGAGTTTTAGTCCCCAGCGATGACAGAGGTACATGTCATTTATGATGTTATTATGGGTATGAGGAGTTTTAGTCCCCAGCGATGACAGAGGTACATGCCATTTATGATGTTATTATGGGTATGAGGAGTTTTAGTCCCCAGTGATGACAGCGGTACATGACATTTATGGTGTTATTATGGGTATGAGGAGTTTTAGTCCCCAGTGATGACAGAGGTACATGACATTTATGGTGTTATTATGGGTATGAGGAGTTTTAGTCCCCAGTGATGACAGCGGTACATGACATTTATGATGTTATTATGTGTATGAGGAGTTTTAGTCCCCAGTGATGACAGAGGTACATGACATTTATGATGTTATTATGTGTATGAGGAGTTTTAGTCCCCAGTGATGACAGAGGTACATGCCATTTATGATGTTATTATGGGTATGAGGAGTTTTAGTCCCCCAGGGATGACAGAGGTACATGTCATTATGTTATTATGGGTATGAGGAGTTTTAGTCCCCAGCGATGACAGAGGTACATGACATTTATGATGTTATTATGGGTATGAGGAGTTTTAGTCCCCCAGTGATGACAGAGGTACATGACATTTATGATGTTATTATGGGTATGAGGAGTTTTAGTCCCCAGCGATGACAGCGGTACATGACATTTATGATGTTATTATGGGTATGAGGAGTTTTAGTCCCCAGTGATGACAGAGGTACATGACATTTATGATGTTATTATGGGTATGAGGAGTTTTAGTCCCCAGTGATGACAGAGGTACATGACATTTATGATGTTATTATGGGTATGAGGAGTTTTAGTCCCCAGCGATGACAGAGGTACATGACATTTATGATGTTATTATGGGTATGAGGAGTTTTAGTCCCCAGCGATGACAGAGGTACATGACATTTATGATGTTATTATGGGTATGAGGAGTTTTAGTCCCCAGTGATGACAGAGGTACATGACATTTATGATGTTATTATGGGTATGAGGAGTTTTAGTCCCCAGTGATGACAGCGGTACATGACATTTATGATGTTATTATGGGTATGAGGAGTTTTAGTCCCCAGTGATGACAGAGGTACATGACATTTATGATGTTATTATGGGTATGAGGAGTTTTAGTCCCCCAGCGATGACAGAGGTACATGACATTTATGATGTTATTATGGGTATGAGGAGTTTTAGTCCCCAGTGATGACAGAGGTACATGACATTTATGATGTTATTATGGGTATGAGGAGTTTTAGTCCCCAGCGATGACAGAGGTACATGTCATTTATGATGTTATTATGGGTATGAGGAGTTTTAGTCCCCAGCGATGACAGCGGTACATGACATTTATGATGTTATTATGGGTATGAGGAGTTTTAGTCCCCAGTGATGACAGAGGTACATGACATTTATGATGTTATTATGGGTATGAGGAGTTTTAGTCCCCAGCGATGACAGAGGTACATGACATTTATGATGTTATTATGGGTATGAGGAGTTTTAGTCCCCAGCGATGACAGAGGTACATGACATTTATGATGTTATTATGGGTATGAGGAGTTTTAGTCCCCAGTGATGACAGAAGTACATGTCATTTATGATGTTATTATGGGTATGAGGAGTTTTAGTCCCCAGTGATGACAGAGGTACATGACATTTATGATGTTATTATGGGTATGAGGAGTTTTAGTCCCCAGTGATGACAGAGGTACATGACATTTATGATGTTATTATGGGTATGAGGAGTTTTAGTCCCCAGCGATGACAGAGGTACATGACATTTATGATGTTATTATGGGTATGAGGAGTTTTAGTCCCCCAGCGATGACAGAGGTACATGACATTTATGATGTTATTATGGGTATGAGGAGTTTTAGTCCCCAGTGATGACAGAGGTACATGACATTTATGATGTTATTATGGGTATGAGGAGTTTTAGTCCCCAGTGATGACAGAGGTACATGACATTTATGATGTTATTATGGGTATGAGGAGTTTTAGTCCCCAGTGATGACAGGTACATGACATTTATGATGTTATTATGGGTATGAGGAGTTTTAGTCCCCAGCGATGACAGAGGTACATGACATTTATGATGTTATTATGGGTATGAGGAGTTTTAGTCCCCAGTGATGACAGAGGTACATGACATTTATGATGTTATTATGGGTATGAGGAGTTTTGACAAACTAGTGAAGACTCCAGACAGACACTTGTCAATGGAATCTAACGATGTATTTTTAGAGGGTAAAATTGGTTATAGTTTTAATAGCTTTGCCTCTTGTCGGTTTGGGTATCTAGGCAGCCCACAAGTGTGTTTGAACTTTAGTTTGGTGCTTCTTCAGTTTATAAGGTAATTCCCCCAAAGCAAGAGGTTCATGTGTGATGGTGAAGCTGTCCCAGCATCTTATCTCGTGGCCGATCGCGAGGATCTGATGGCGCGAGAAATTAAGAATGGCAGGGACAGCTAGAAGGGAATTGTTCACCAACCCCGACCAGGTCTGGGCATGGTGTCCTGGATGTACAAGGTGGGGGGGGGGCTCGGGCTTAGGATACGATTGAACAATTCCCATCCGTTAAGGATAGGGTTCTTCATGTAATTGTTGAAGCCAGAGCTATAGCTAGTGAAGGCTTGGAGCCCTTTTAAGGGTCTGGGAATCTTTGGGGGATCTAATTTTTATTTTACAGCGGATCGTGGTTAAAGGAAGTGGGAATATATATACTCATGTAGTTTTTATTTCTATTCTTTCTATGTCGTGATGAGTGCTCCTGTTACCTGATTGGACGCGTGACCAGAGCTTCCTTGATGAGACGCCCCGAAGCCGGACCCACGTACAAGACACAGAGGATCATAGACAAATCGGCGATTACTACAGCTCACCATGTCGTGTCCTCCTTATAAGTCATGCTCCTGAAGAAGAGTCTACATGTCAAGCCGCGTTTTAGTTTTTATGGACTGTAAGGGCTGATTCATTTCCAGGTGTAAGGAGATCAAGTTTCATCGATAGACACGGGGTGCATATGACAAAAAGGGAGGACTGTTGTGGAAAATTGTATTAATGTATGTTGTCAGATGTCCCCCAGTGTTGGTTTTGCTGTAATGCGCTTATTTGAACGTATTCGCACATACAGACGTTGGTGGAAGACCGGTGGCGAGAAAATCTTCCTGCGGACACAGCGATGTTTGCTCCTTTTAGGGATATTTGTTTTATGCCTCGCCAAGGGACTGGCCACTTCTTAGCGTTGGCATTAAATGACTCTGAGCGGACAGATCTGCGTCCACAGGAACTATAGCTTAACTATACGACAATTGTGGTCCATTGAGCCATAATTGTCGTATGGTTCCCGTCATTGGAAGCAGTGCATGTCACTGCTAGTCTATTTGAATGTATACATGTCTGTAAAAGGTTATTTTGTTGTATTCATGTGTTGTATGTATTTAAATAACCCTGTTGGAAGGGATATCCTTATATGGTCATCTGCTGGGTGGAGCTCACACCCTGTGAGCTCACTTCCTATGGAGGAGGTCACATGTTGTGACATCACTTCCTGCTGGGAGTTTAATAAAAGCCTTTTATGGGCATCGACAGTCAGGGAGGCTGTGATGACGAGATGAGAAGGACAGTCTGGTGATGCTTCTTGATTTGTATGAATGGGGTTCGAATGAAGGTGAGTGAATCTTAGGTTAAGATGCATTATATCATTGAGACAAAATGTGTTACTATTAGAGACACGATATCTGGCTGTATGCTCTGCGTACAGCCTAATTTTGCTAACAGAACGCACAGGGAATGCACACCTAGGAGGAACACACAGGGGATGCACACCTAGGAGGAACACACAGGGGATGCACACCTAGGAGGAACACACAGGGAATGCACACCTAGGAGGAACGCAATGGGGAATGCACACCTAGGAGGAACGCACAGGGGATGCACACCTAGGAGGAACGCACAGGGGATGCACACCTAGGAGGAACGCACAGGGGATGCACACCTAGGAGGAACGCACAGGGGATGCACACAGAAGATGCACACCTAGGAGGAACGCAATGGGGATGCACACCCAGGAGGAATGCACAGGGACTGCACACCTAGGAGGAACGCACAGGGGATGCACACCTAGGTGGAACGCACAGGGGATGCACACCTAGGTGGAACGCACAGGGGATGCATACCTAGGAGGAACGCACAGGGGATGCACACCTAGGAGGAACACACAGGGGGTGCACACCTGTCAGGTCTGCCAGGAGATTCCAACCGTCCCTCCGATTTACTGACCGGTAGTCTTGTTATCCCAGTATCAGGTGGAGGGACGGTTAAAATCCTGCAGCCAGGATTTAAGGGACCGCAATAGATGGCGCAAACAGCCTAACCAGAAACCCCAGCAAACAACTCACGGTTTAGTAGAGGCTGAAGACAGGAACCGAGGGGGAAAAGGGACAATCCAAGAAAGCGGACCAAGGCGGAAGTACACAGGGGTCAACCAGAAAGCAGCGTCGGAAACAGGCAGGGTCGGCAACAAGAAAGCAAAATCCAAGAATCGGAGTCAGGAACGAGACAAGTCAGAAACCAAAAAACAAATGGCATCCACCAAACTAGCACAAACAGGAACCTATACTAGGGCAAGGACAGGAAGGGGAAGTGAAGATTTAAAGGGTCACTGATCAGATGACTACTAACAGCTGGTCCCAGGGTGGAGCCAACATCCAAACAGAAAAAAAACAGGATTCACCATAAAGCAAGTTCCCTGGTGGTTCAGGCCATAGGAAACCGTCTACGAGCACCATGCCCCAGGATCTTATCCCGGACACAGCGCGACAACACCTAGGAGGAACACAATGAGAATGCGCACCTAGGAGGAACACACAGGGAATGCACACAGGGGAGGAACACAATGGGAATGCACACAGGGGAGGAACACAATGGGAGACACAGACCACAGGTGTCAAACACAAGGCCCGTGGGCCGAATCCGGCCCTCCAGGCCATTTCATGTGGTCCTCGCACCTCTCCTGCAGACAAATCATCAGAAGACAAACAATGTTCCAGCAGACACACCCCACTATATAACCCCTCCCAATCCCAGCAGGCACATCCCCCTATATAACCCTCTCCACAGCAGCAGTCATGAGCCTGGGGACATCTCACAAAGCATGGCAGATCAGAAGAAGGGTCGGGCAGACTCACTAGCTCACACTCAGCACTTAGTTCCAAAAGGGGGCCAATGTAGCTGTGACGGGAGTCCCTTTGGCCGGGGGGCTTGTGGAACCCAGGTTACCTTGGAGAGCACTGGAAGCTCCTTGTCCAGCTCCCCATGCACCTCCTATTTGTAAGTCGCCCTGTGTCTATTAGGGGCACTGGGTTACCAAGAACCCCAGTCTGACCTCAAGAATATATGAAGATAGAGTCCACCATTCATCAGAGACCATTGCTAGATGGTTTGAGGTGGGGTGGGGGTTGTTAGGTGTGGCTGTGTCCCATTGTTCTATTGTGTCTGTCTGCCTTGGGAGCAACCTATTATAGGATGTATATGTCTATGTGATGGGGGGGGGGAATTCTTCCAACAGCTCTCCCTGCTGATTGGACAGTCTACTCATGAGAAGTTTGAATATCTCTGTGTACCTGTGTTTCAATAAACAGTTTATGGTCAGCAGCCAAAACGAGTCCTGCCTAATTCTTTGTTGTATTATATCTGATATCTATATTCAGACTGGGAGGAAGCGGTATATGACGAAAGCACTCAAGCGGAGTGTGGGACGTTTCATTACAGTAGCATTTACTTTGACATTTGCCCCCAGTCTGACTCCCTGCCTATATATGACCATTCTGCTGGCCCGTCCACCATCCAAGCTTCCTCTTTCCTGTACCTAGAGAAATCATCTGCCACATTATGACATTTCATCGGCAAAATCTCAGGACTTAATGAGGCCAGGGAAGAAAATAAAGGGTCACTTCTGTGCCTCTTTGACCTCCCCTTTACTTTTACTTCTCAAAAATGATTCACTTAGCAGTATCTTAATGAGGATTTTTTTTATGAGTGGGCAGCTGCTTTGATAGATCATGCCTAAACAAGACCCTCATGACATCCATGGAGGATATACCCCTGTTTAGGGACCTGGTAGACAGGAGGGTAGAGGCCATTGGTAAAACCCTCTTCCTCAGTGGGCCCGCCATGCAGTCTATGTGTGCTTTTATTGTGGTCTGCCGAACCATTGCTGTTGGGACTAAGCGTATGGCATGAAATCCTAGCGCCATTCTAGAAGATGCCTTAGTCCACAAGGCCCAGGCTTTGCTAGGAGTGCACCTGCTCAGTGGGGAATCTGTCCGCTGATCCCTACTAAGCAGGCGGATGGCTTGTCCACGTCCGCTCCTCTTATGCAGAGCCCGCTGTCGTCTATGGGTGGTCGGAAGTAAACAGACTGTCTGTCCTTTTACACCTGGCAACCATCTGATCCGATCCGCTAGACGGGTGGAAAACGAATCCCTGTCCGTCTGTTTTTAGCGGATACGATTGGATGTTGTGTTGCGTTTGATATAAATGATTTTATTTCTCAGACTATACTGTACATGGAAGAACCTGTTTAGTACTGTTTAGGCAGAAACAGAAATCAGGTTACTGTTGAGTTTGAGGATATTTGGCAAACAAATGCCTTGGTAACAATTACACAGGCAAACAATGGAAACTTACAGTTGGATCAGTCTATTGTTTTGTAACCGTCATTGAACAATAGCTTGACAACCTTAAACTTTCCAAATAAAAGCCAAGGACAGAGACTGATAGAGAGGACTCCATCATGCCTTAGGCCCCTTTCACACTGGGGTGGGCAGGTGCGGTGGCGGTATAGCAGCGCGATTTTCAGCGCTGCTATACCGTTGTTCTTACCGCGGTATGCGGCCGCTAGGGGGGTGAATTTAACCCCCGCTAGCGGCGGAAAAAGGGTTAATACCGCCCGCAAACTGCGGCTATTGCCGCGGTTTGCGGGCGGTATTACCGCGGTGTCCCATTGATTTCAATGGGCAGCCGCGGTAAAGGAGCGGTGAACACACCGCTCCTTCACCGCTGTAAAGAAGCGGCTAGCAGGACTTTTGGAGCGGTCCTGCTAGCGCACCGCTTCAGTGTGAAAGCCTTCGGGCTTTCACATTGAAGGCTACAGGCACCAGTGTGAAAGCAGTGCGCTAGCAGGACGTGAAAAAAAGTCCTGCTAGCTGCATCTTTGGAGCAGTGAAGGAGCGGTGTGTTTACCAATCCTCCACCACTCCTGCACATTGAAATCAATGGGACACCGCAGCAATCCTGCCGGCAATGCGCCTATGCAGAGGCGATTTGCGGCAGTTTTTAACCCTTTTTTCATTGCTAGCGGGGGTAAAACCGCACCGCCAGCGGCCGAATATCGCAGCGAAATTAGCGGTAAAGCGCCGCTAAAAATAGCGGCGCTTTACCGCCACACCCCATTGTGAAAGTGGCATAACCGGAGTTAAGTGACTTTTAGGTGTATTTCCACTGTTTACAGACCATAGTTTCTGCTTATTTGCTAGACATCTTGCGTGTACAGTATATCTGTCAGTCTTGTATTGTATTCCTAATATTGTAATAGTTTTATATGTAAAGCATTTTTACTTAGTAAAAGCACATTTATACACTGCAGAGGTCTGAGCTTCCTTGCTTATACCACAAAGTAACCTTACCAGATAGACGCAAGCAAAACAGATGTCAGCTGGTGTCATTGGACACATGTCCATTGCCCTTTATGGAGCTGCGGGTGTCAATGGATGATCTGGATCTACTCCTCCCCCTCCTCCCGTACTTTCCTCCTGTGTCTGCCCTGCCCACTCTCCCCGACAGACCCTGTTCTGCTGCCTAAGAGAAGGGGATATGGGTGGGAAGATTCAAGCTAAAGCCCAGCAAATGGAAAGGAAAGATGGAGTCTGATCCATCCATCCATCCAGTCCCTCCTGCCTCCAAATGAGTACACTGTACACTGATGTAGGGGTGCCCTTCCTTCCCTTCTCTCTCTTTCTCTCTTCATCTTTCTTTCTTTCTCTCTCCCTTAATCTATCTATCTCTCTATCCATCTATCTATCTTTCTTTCTTACTCTCCCCCTTTATCTATCTATCTATCTTTCTCCCTTTATCTATCTATCCATATACAGTATATATATATATTTCTTTCTCTCTCCCTTTCTCCATCTATCTATATCTCTCTATCTTTCTCCCTCTATCTATCTTTCTATTTCCTTTTATCTATCTATATATCTTTCTTTCGTTCTCTCTCCCTTTATCTATCTATCTATACATCTTTTTTTTTTCTTTCTTTCTTTCTCCCTTCATCCTTTTTTCTTTCTTTCTCCCTTCATCCTTTCTTTCATTTTATTTTATTTTTGTATTTCTTTCTCCCCTGACCACTCCAGTTCTCCTCTACCCATTCCCCATCTCCTACCCACTCCCCCTTTTTCAACCCTCCTCCTACTCCTCTACCCATGGTTCCCAGCCCCATCCCCACTCCCATTTTTTCAGGGGCTAAGAAAAAACCCTGAGGCAGAGCATCTTACTATTGCTTGTGTGGGTGGGATGTGTGCTGCACCAATCCCTGCTGACCCTCCTGTCCTATTCATCCCGTGTAATTGATGCAGTACAAATCCCACCCACACAAGCAACAGCAGTAATAAGATGTTCCACCTCAGGGTCCTTCCTTAACCCTTGCGAAGTGCCGCAAGAGAGCAAAAACCTCTGGAGGGGAAGGTAGAGGCGAGTTGTTATTCCAGATGACAGTTGTAGATTGAGCCCAGTGACAGCTTACCAGAATAGGTGGGATCTGTGAGAGCAGCTTCCCTGCGCAGCTCTGCTTGAGGAGACATATCTGTAACATTCATTACTGCCCCTGTACTGTGCCCTCCTGCTCTCCCCTGTACTGTATCCTCCTGCCCCCTGTACTGTATCCACTTACCCTCCTGTACTGTAACCTCCTGAAATGTGTATTGTCCACCTACCCTCCCCCTATACTGTAACCTACTAATACAGTTAATTTTTATCGATCGCTTTCATTATTTTTCCCATTATGGGTGTGAGTGGGGCCTCATGTCTTAGTTTTGCCTAAGGCCTCACAAAGCCTAGAGCCGCCTCTGCTCTTTGCTGAGTTGGTGGGAAAGGAATTTATGGATCCTGCCATTTCTGTTCATAACAAGCAACTCACTGTTCCTGTTGAGAATCTTTCATCCTTTAAGGATTCAGTCGACATGAAACTTCTGTGGAAGGCATCCTTTGCTCTCGCTGGTCCTGCCTTACAGGTCCATTAGTGAGATGGCAGCTAACTGGACTGGACCAATGAACAGAGAAACGATACTGTATTTGAGGATCCTATTCTGCTGGAACTATTGCAGCTCTTGCCCTTGGCTCTGTTATTTATGGTTGATGCTCTACAGCTGGGGTGTCAAACTCAATTTCATTGTGGGCCGCATCAGAATTTTCGTTGCCTTCAAAGGGTCGGTTGTATCTGTAAGACTGGATGTCCAGAGCACCCCATCCCCCTTGCATCAGATGTCTAGAGCCCTCTTTCCATCAAGAGTCCCCCACCCTCCCTTATGTCACAGTGCACCCCCCCCCCCCTTACCTTGTACTACTGCCGGGAGAAGCAGAAAGTGCAGGGTCTGCAAGAGGATCAAAGGAGGGCTGGAGTCAGATTCCAGAGTCTGCTGAATGCTAAGACCAAGGGAGGTGGAGAGGGGTGCTGCAGCTGCACAGAGAAGCCCAGGATCTTGCGGAGGAGTTCTGTCCTCCTCTTAGCTTCCAACTGATGAGACAAAGTGGGATGCGTAAATGAGGGGGGTGCCAGCAGCTGCAGAAAAGGTGTGAGAGCCACATGAAGTGGCCTGGTGGGCCGCATTCAGCCCCCGGGCCTTGTGTTTGGCACATGTGCTCTAGAGAATGTAAGCTTATGTAAGTTACTGTGGGGAAAGTTTTTATAACCCACAAAAACATCCTAAGCCTACTAATACTACATTATTACTATTACTACATCTACTACCTTTTCTCAGCCAAAAAGGCCCTCTCATTCCATCCAGGTGTCTCTCTCAAAAGCATGTCCGTACTTTTGTTACAAGCTATGAAACCTCAAACCCTCCAAGCTGTCTCAGAATCCCACTAAACTATAAAAGGGAGCCCTGACTCTTTAAGGGGGGCGGGGGGCATCTGTTGGTATTCACGCCAGTCTTGATCCAAGATATTCTGGACCTCTGGATCCAATCTGTTGTTTCTAGGGGGCTTCAATATAGAATTTCTATCCCTACTACTGCTTTGATTCCCAACCTTGAATCTGCCAGCTTTGCCTTGAAGACAGGCAGAGTTGGGGGCAGCCCCTATGAGGAGCTTGGGAGGAGGTCGCTGTACTAATGATGCAATGTTCTGACAGGGGGACACCGGCTGTTGATCGGCATATATTTTTCTGACATGCCCATTCTATAAAAGCCAGACGTTCGGCCAGCTTCTGTCAGACAGGCTGCTGTACACATGGGACGAATGTTTGCCGGTTTCTGTTGAACTGGCCGATATTCGGCCCGTGTCTACCAGGCGTTAGTCAGCCTCAGGCACAAGTTTTCTCATTTCCAGTGGAGGAAAAGTTCAAAGAGTTTTACTGAAACCTATTCCCAGTTGGCAAATTGAATGGGCGCATTGGTATCTAAAACCCCTAAACAAATATCTGCTGGTACCCATGTTGTGCACATAGTCTGCGGTGAACTGCAGTCTCTCCTCTCCAATATGGGGCATTTCTGAGGAACCCTGACCATGTAACTGAGGGGCTGTCCCAGTGTCCAATCACCTGAAGGTAATAACTTGTGGTCAGTAAATACATCTCCAGTGTCCTGTACGCCAAGAGATGGAATTTACAGGTACATTAAAATGTCTGTTTTTTGCAGGCCATTCCGTGGCATTAGGACCTTCCATGTGTACAGCAGTCTGAGCAGTGAAGACCAGGAGGATGGTCCCCTGGCATGGAGTATAGTGGCAAAATGTTATCTTCCAATTGATATATGTACTTACAGTTGGCACAGCTCTCCAGCCCAGTTCTCCTCCCATCAGGCAGACACACCTAATAATAAAACACAACACATGAATATGAGATTGTAACACACAACCCTTCAAAATGTGACACCCAGCATAGATTGTCTTCTTCTAGAATCCGTGTGACCCCATTACTGCTCCTGTCTTCTGCTGACCCCCCGGGAACTCAGCCCCTGCCTTCTTTTTGTCATCTAGGGGTCTTCCTTACATACCTCTTCTTTATTTTTGTTGTCTTTGATGAGGGTCTGATACTCCTCCACACCCTGTAGTCCTGCCCAGCCATACCTGGGGTGGTATGGTGTAGTCTCCTAGTTGTCATTGCCCATATATGGCCATGAGGCTACATTGGTTCAGTGACATCATGCTAATTTTGGCCTTTTGTTTACATGGCCAGTCATCCTGATGATGTCACTGATCCTGATGATGTCACTTATTGCTAAGGGCACAGCTCATGTTGGCTTCATTTGCAACTATGGTTAGAGAGCTGTCGCAGATAGTTGCAGTAGAAATTCTGTTACTATATATGATCTTTATATAAGGAGCAGAGGGTTAGGATTATCTGGGTCATCCCTCCGATGTATATTTATATATACAGGGCTTTTTTTCACAGAGAATAGGTGCAGGAACTCCTCGCTTCTTGACTCCACCCCCTACCCACCTCCGAGCACTGTTCCTTGGTTCCACCCCTTACCCTCCTCCCGGTACCACCCCCTTTAGAGAAAACCGAGATAAGTATCATTTTGTGGTGCTAAGTATTTTGCATGGATTTCGTTAATGATGGATCTGGCAACAATAGACACCCCAGCGACAATAGATCCACCGCAGCAACAATGGACTACCAACAGACAGCATCAATAGACCCTTCAGCAGCCAGCAACATTAGACCCCACCCTCAACAGTAGATCCCTCCCAGCAACGATTGACCCCCTGCAACAAAAGATCCACCCCCCAGAATAATGGATCCCCCCACCTGCAACAATAGATCCTCCCCAGCGACAATAGATTCCCCAGTAGCCAGCATCAATAGACCCTTCAGCAGCCAGCAACAAAGACCCCTTTCTCAATAGTACATCCCTCCCAGCAATGACTGACCTCCCAGCAACATAAAACCCGCCCCAGCAACAATAGATGCCTTACGAGCAACGTAAGAACTCCCTAGCAACAATAGACCCCCTTCCTTCACAAAAATAGATCCCCATCAGCAAAAATTGATTTCCCAGCAGCCAGCATCAATAGACCCTCCAACACACCACAGCACCTCTTACCTTTACATACATCAGTTCTGGAGGTGCCGGAATTGCGTTACCCCGTGTTCCCGCTAAAAAAAAGCCCTGTATATATATGTATATATATCGGGGGTGGGGTGAGTCAGAGGTGTATATAAGGAGCAGAGGGTGGGTCATCCCTCCGGTGTATATATATGTATATATATTGGGGGTGGGGTGAGTCAGAGGTGTATATAAGGAGCAGAGGGTGGGTCATCCCTCCGGTGTATATATATTGGGGGTGGGGTGAGTCAGAGGTGTATATAAAGAGCAGAGGGTGGGTCATCCCTCCGGTGTATATATATTGGGGGTGGGGTGAGTCAGAGGTGTATATAAGGAGCAGAGGGTGGGTCATCCCTCCGGTGTATATATATTGGGGGTGGGGTGAGTCAGAGGTGTATATAAGGAGCAGAGGGTGGGTCATCCCTCTGGTGTATATATATTGGGGGTGGGGTGAGTCAGAGGTGTATATAAGGAGCAGAGGGTGGGTCATCACTCCGGTGTATATATATATTGGGGGTGGGGTGAGTCAGAGGTGTATATAAAGAGCAGAGGGTGGGTCATCCCTCCGGTGTATATATATTGGGGGTGGGTTGAGTCAGAGGTGTATATAAGGAGCAGAGGGTGGGTCATCCCTCCGGTGTATATATATTGGGGGTGGGGTGAGTCAGAGGTGTATATAAAGAGCAGAGGGTGGGTCATCCCTCCGGTGTATATATATTGGGGGTGGGGTGAGTCAGAGGTGTATATAAAGAGCAGAGGGTGGGTCATCCCTCTGGTGTATATATATTGGGGGTGGGGTGAGTCAGAGGTGTATATAAGGAGCAGAGGGTGGGTCATCCCTCTGGTGTATATATATTGGGGGTGGGGTGAGTCAGAGGTGTATATAAGGAGCAGAGGGTGGGTCATCCCTCCGGTGTATATATATATTGGGGGTGGGGTGAGTCAGAGGTGTATATAAGGAGCAGAGGGTGGGTCATCCCTCCGGTGTATATATATTGGGGGTGGGGTGAGTCAGAGGTGTATATAAGGAGCAGAGGGTGGGTCATCCCTCCGGTGTATATATATTGGGGGTGGGGTGAGTCAGAGGTGTATATAAAGAGCAGAGGGTGGGTCATCCCTCCGGTGTATATATATTGGGGGTGGGGTGAGTCAGAGGTGTATATAAGGAGCAGAGGGTGGGTCATCCCTCCGGTGTATATATATTGGGGGTGGGGTGAGTCAGAGGTGTATATAAGGAGCAGAGGGTGGGTCATCCCTCTGGTGTATATATATTGGGGGTGGGGTGAGTCAGAGGTGTATATAAGGAGCAGAGGGTGGGTCATCCCTCCGGTGCATATCTATATATATTGGGGGTGGGGTGAGTCAGAGGTGTATATAAGGAGCAGAGGGTGGGTCATCCCTCCGGTGTATATATATTGGGGGTGGGGTGAGTCAGAGGTGTATATAAGGAGCAGAGGGTGGGTCATCCCTCCGGTGTATATATATTGGGGGTGGGGTGAGTCAGAGGTGTATATAAGGAGCAGAGGGTGGGTCATCCCTCCGGTGTATATATATTGGGGGTGGGGTGAGTCAGAGGTGTATATAAGGAGCAGAGGGTGGGTCATCCCTCCGGTGTATATATATTGGGGGTGGGGTGAGTCAGAGGTGTATATAAGGTGCAGAGGGTGGGTCATCCCTCCGGTGTGTATATATATATATATATATATATATATATATATTGGGGGTGGGGTGAGTCAGAGGTGTATATAAGGAGCAGAGGGTGGGTCATCCCTCCGGTGTATATATATTGGGGGTGGGGTGAGTCAGAGGTGTATATAAGGAGCAGAGGGTGGGTCATCCCTCCGGTGTATATATATTGGGGGTGGGGTGAGTCAGAGGTGTATATAAGGAGCAGAGGGTGGGTCATCCCTCCGGTGTATATATATATATATCGGGGGTGGGGTGAGTCAGAGGTGTATATAAGGAGCAGAGGGTGGGTCATCCCTCCGGTGTATATATATATTCGGGGTGGGGTGAGTCAGAGGTGTATATAAGGAGCAGAGGGTGGGTCATCCCTTCGGTGTATATATATTGGGGGTGGGGTGAGTCAGAGGTGTATATAAGGTGCAGAGGGTGGGTCATCCCTCCGGTGTATATATATGTATATATATTGGGGGTGGGGTGAGTCAGAGGTGTATATAAGGAGCAGAGGGTGGGTCATCCCTTCGGTGTATATATATTGGGGGTGGGGTGAGTCAGAGGTGTATATAAGGAGCAGAGGGTGGGTCATCCCTCCGATGTATATATATATTGGGGGTGGGGTGAGTCAGAGGTGTATATAAGGAGCAGAGGGTGGGTCATCCCTCCGATGTATATATATATTGGGGGTGGGGTGAGTCAGAGGTGTATATAAGGAGCAGAGGGTGGGTCATCCCTCCGATGTATATATATTGGGGGTGGGGTGAGTCAGACGTGTATATAAAGAGCAGAGGGTGGGTCATCCCTCCGGTGCATATCTATATATATCGGGGGTGGGGTGAGTCAGAGGTGTATATAAGGAGCAGAGGGTGGGTCATCCCTCCGGTGTATATATATTGGGGGTGGGGTGAGTCAGACGTGTATATAAAGAGCAGAGGGTGGGTCATCCCTCCGGTGCATATCTATATATATCGGGGGTGGGGTGAGTCAGACGTGTATATAAAGAGCAGAGGGTGGGTCATCCCTCCGGTGCATATCTATATATATCGGGGGTGGGGTGAGTCAGAGGTGTATATAAGGAGCAGAGGGTGGGTCATCCCTCCGGTGTATATATATTGGGGGTGGGGTGAGTCAGAGGTGTATATAAAGAGCAGAGGGTGGGTCATCACTCCGGTGTATATATATATTGGGGGTGGGGTGAGTCAGAGGTGTATATAAAGAGCAGAGGGTGGGTCATCCCTCCGGTGTATATATATTGGGGGTGGGGTGAGTCAGAGGTGTATATAAGGAGCAGAGGGTGGGTCATCACTCCGGTGTATATATATATTGGGGGTGGGGTGAGTCAGAGGTGTATATAAAGAGCAGAGGGTGGGTCATCCCTCCGGTGTATATATATCGGGGGTGGGGTGAGTCAGAGGTGTATATAAGGAGCAGAGGGTGGGTCATCCCTCCGGTGTATATATATTGGGGGTGGGGTGAGTCAGAGGTGTATATAAAGAGCAGAGGGTGGGTCATCCCTCCGGTGTATATATATTGGGGGTGGGGTGAGTCAGAGGTGTATATAAGGAGCAGAGGGTGGGTCATCCCTCCGGTGTATATATATTGGGGGTGGGGTGAGTCAGAGGTGTATATAAGGAGCAGAGGGTGGGTCATCACTCCGGTGTATATATATATTGGGGGTGGGGTGAGTCAGAGGTGTATATAAGGAGCAGAGGGTGGGTCATCCCTCCGGTGTATATATATTGGGGGTGGGGTGAGTCAGAGGTGTATATAAAGAGCAGAGGGTGGGTCATCCCTCCGGTGTATATATATTGGGGGTGGGGTGAGTCAGAGGTGTATATAAGGAGCAGAGGGTGGGTCATCCCTCCGGTGTATATATATATTGGGGGTGGGGTGAGTCAGAGGTGTATATAAGGAGCAGAGGGTGGGTCATCCCTCCGGTGTATATATATGTTGGGGGTGGGGTGAGTCAGAGGTGTATATAAGGAGCAGAGGGTGGGTCATCCCTCCGGTGTATATATATATTGGGGGTGGGGTGAGTCAGAGGTGTATATAAGGAGCAGAGGGTGGGTCATCCCTTCGGTGTATATATATTGGGGGTGGGGTGAGTCAGAGGTGTATATAAGGAGCAGAGGGTGGGTCATCACTCCGGTGTATATATATATTGGGGGTGGGGTGAGTCAGAGGTGTATATAAAGAGCAGAGGGTGGGTCATCCCTCCGGTGTATATATATATTGGGGGTGGGGTGAGTCAGAGGTGTATATAAAGAGCAGAGGGTGGGTCATCCCTCCGGTGTATATATATATTGGGGGTGGGGTGAGTCAGAGGTGTATATAAGGAGCAGAGGGTGGGTCATCCCTCCGGTGTATATATATTGGGGGTGGGGTGAGTCAGAGGTGTATATAAAGAGCAGAGGGTGGGTCATCCCTCCGGTGTATATATATTGGGGGTGGGGTGAGTCAGAGGTGTATATAAGGAGCAGAGGGTGGGTCATCCCTCCGGTGTATATATATTGGGGGTGGGGTGAGTCAGAGGTGTATATAAGGAGCAGAGGGTGGGTCATCACTCCGGTGTATATATATATTGGGGGTGGGGTGAGTCAGAGGTGTATATAAGGAGCAGAGGGTGGGTCATCCCTCCGGTGTATATATATTGGGGGTGGGGTGAGTCAGAGGTGTATATAAGGAGCAGAGGGTGGGTCATCCCTCCGGTGTATATATATATTGGGGGTGGGGTGAGTCAGAGGTGTATATAAGGAGCAGAGGGTGGGTCATCCCTTCGGTGTATATATATTGGGGGTGGGGTGAGTCAGAGGTGTATATAAGGTGCAGAGGGTGGGTCATCCCTCCGGTGTATATATATGTATATATATTGGGGGTGGGGTGAGTCAGAGGTGTATATAAGGAGCAGAGGGTGGGTCATCCCTTCGGTGTATATATATTGGGGGTGGGGTGAGTCAGAGGTGTATATAAGGAGCAGAGGGTGGGTCATCCCTTCGGTGTATATATATTGGGGGTGCAGTGAGTCAGAGGTGTATATAAGGAGCAGAGGGTGGGTCATCACTCCGGTGTATATATATATTGGGGGTGGGGTGAGTCAGAGGTGTATATAAAGAGCAGAGGGTGGGTCATCCCTCCGGTGTATATATATTGGGGGTGGGGTGAGTCAGAGGTGTATATAAGGAGCAGAGGGTGGGTCATCCCTCCGGTGTATATATATTGGGGGTGGGGTGAGTCAGAGGTGTATATAAAGAGCAGAGGGTGGGTCATCCCTCCGGTGTATATATATTGGGGGTGGGGTGAGTCAGAGGTGTATATAAGGAGCAGAGGGTGGGTCATCCCTCCGGTGTATATATATTGGGGGTGGGGTGAGTCAGAGGTGTATATAAGGAGCAGAGGGTGGGTCATCACTCCGGTGTATATATATATTGGGGGTGGGGTGAGTCAGAGGTGTATATAAGGAGCAGAGGGTGGGTCATCCCTCCGGTGTATATATATATTGGGGGTGGGGTGAGTCAGAGGTGTATATAAGGAGCAGAGGGTGGGTCATCCCTTCGGTGTATATATATTGGGGGTGGGGTGAGTCAGAGGTGTATATAAGGTGCAGAGGGTGGGTCATCCCTCCGGTGTATATATATGTATATATATTGGGGGTGGGGTGAGTCAGAGGTGTATATAAGGAGCAGAGGGTGGGTCATCCCTTCGGTGTATATATATTGGGGGTGGGGTGAGTCAGAGGTGTATATAAGGAGCAGAGGGTGGGTCATCACTCCGGTGTATATATATATTGGGGGTGGGGTGAGTCAGAGGTGTATATAAGGAGCAGAGGGTGGGTCATCCCTCCGATGTATATATATATTGGGGGTGGGGTGAGTCAGAGGTGTATATAAGGAGCAGAGGGTGGGTCATCCCTCTGGTGTATATATATTGGGGGTGGGGTGAGTCAGAGGTGTATATAAGGAGCAGAGGGTGGGTCATCCCTCCGATGTATATATATATTGGGGGTGGGGTGAGTCAGAGGTGTATATAAGGAGCAGAGGGTGGGTCATCCCTCCGATGTATATATATTGGGGGTGGGGTGAGTCAGACGTGTATATAAAGAGCAGAGGGTGGGTCATCCCTCCGGTGCATATCTATATATATCGGGGGTGGGGTGAGTCAGAGGTGTATATAAGGAGCAGAGGGTGGGTCATCCCTCCGGTGTATATATATTGGGGGTGGGGTGAGTCAGAGGTGTATATAAAGAGCAGAGGGTGGGTCATCCCTTCGGTGTATATATATCGGGGGTGGGGTGAGTCAGAGGTGTATATAAGGAGCAGAGGGTGGGTCATCACTCCGGTGTATATATATATTGGGGGTGGGGTGAGTCAGAGGTGTATATAAGGAGCAGAGGGTGGGTCATCCCTCCGGTGTATATATATGTATATATATTGGGGGTGGGGTGAGTCAGAGGTGTATATAAGGAGCAGAGGGTGGGTCATCCCTCCGGTGTATATATATATATATTGGGGGTGGGGTGAGTCAGAGGTGTTTATAAAGAGCAGAGGGTGGGTCATCCCTCCGGTGTATATATATTGGGGGTGGGGTGAGTCAGAGGTGTATATAAGGAGCAGAGGGTGGGTCATCACTCCGGTGTATATATATATTGGGGGTGGGGTGAGTCAGAGGTGTATATAAAGAGCAGAGGGTGGGTCATCCCTCCGGTGTATATATATCGGGGGTGGGGTGAGTCAGAGGTGTATATAAGGAGCAGAGGGTGGGTCATCACTCCGGTGTATATATATATTGGGGGTGGGGTGAGTCAGAGGTGTATATAAAGAGCAGAGGGTGGGTCATCCCTCCGGTGTATATATATTGGGGGTGGGGTGAGTCAGAGGTGTATATAAGGAGCAGAGGGTGGGTCATCCCTCCGGTGTATATATATTGGGGGTGGGGTGAGTCAGAGGTGTATATAAAGAGCAGAGGGTGGGTCATCCCTCCGGTGTATATATATTGGGGGTGGGGTGAGTCAGAGGTGTATATAAGGAGCAGAGGGTGGGTCATCCCTCCGGTGTATATATATTGGGGGTGGGGTGAGTCAGAGGTGTATATAAGGAGCAGAGGGTGGGTCATCCCTTCGGTGTATATATATTGGGGGTGCAGTGAGTCAGAGGTGTATATAAGGAGCAGAGGGTGGGTCATCCCTTCGGTGTATATATATTGGGGGTGGGGTGAGTCAGAGGTGTATATAAGGAGCAGAGGGTGGGTCATCCCTCCGGTGTATATATATTGGGGGTGGGGTGAGTCAGAGGTGTATATAAGGAGCAGAGGGTGGGTCATCACTCCGGTGTATATATATATTGGGGGTGGGGTGAGTCAGAGGTGTATATAAGGAGCAGAGGGTGGGTCATCCCTCCGGTGTATATATATTGGGGGTGGGGTGAGTCAGAGGTGTATATAAGGAGCAGAGGGTGGGTCATCCCTCCGGTGTATATATATATTGGGGGTGGGGTGAGTCAGAGGTGTATATAAGGAGCAGAGGGTGGGTCATCCCTCCGGTGTATATATATATTGGGGGTGGGGTGAGTCAGAGGTGTATATAAGGAGCAGAGGGTGGGTCATCCCTTCGGTGTATATATATTGGGGGTGGGGTGAGTCAGAGGTGTATATAAGGAGCAGAGGGTGGGTCATCCCTCCGGTGTATATATATATTGGGGGTGGGGTGAGTCAGAGGTGTATATAAGGAGCAGAGGGTGGGTCATCCCTCCGGTGTATATATATATTGGGGGTGGGGTGAGTCAGAGGTGTATATAAGGTGCAGAGGGTGGGTCATCCCTCCGGTGTATATATATGTATATATATTGGGGGTGGGGTGAGTCAGAGGTGTATATAAGGAGCAGAGGGTGGGTCATCCCTTCGGTGTATATATATTGGGGGTGGGGTGAGTCAGAGGTGTATATAAGGAGCAGAGGGTGGGTCATCACTCCGGTGTATATATATATTGGGGGTGGGGTGAGTCAGAGGTGTATATAAGGAGCAGAGGGTGGGTCATCCCTCCGATGTATATATATATTGGGGGTGGGGTGAGTCAGAGGTGTATATAAGGAGCAGAGGGTGGGTCATCCCTCCGATGTATATATATTGGGGGTGGGGTGAGTCAGACGTGTATATAAAGAGCAGAGGGTGGGTCATCCCTCCGGTGCATATCTATATATATCGGGGGTGGGGTGAGTCAGAGGTGTATATAAGGAGCAGAGGGTGGGTCATCCCTCCGGTGTATATATATTGGGGGTGGGGTGAGTCAGAGGTGTATATAAGGAGCAGAGGGTGGGTCATCCCTTCGGTGTATATATATATATTGGGGGTGGGGTGAGTCAGAGGTGTATATAAGGAGCAGAGGGTGGGTCATCCCTCCGGTGTATATATATTGGGGGTGGGGTGAGTCAGAGGTGTATATAAAGAGCAGAGGGTGGGTCATCCCTCCGATGTATATATATATTGGGGGTGGGGTGAGTCAGAGGTGTATATAAGGAGCAGAGGGTGGGTCATCCCTCCGGTGTATATATATTGGGGGTGGGGTGAGTCAGAGGTGTATATAAGGAGCAGAGGGTGGGTCATCCCTCCGATGTATATATATATTGGGGGTGGGGTGAGTCAGAGGTGTATATAAGGAGCAGAGGGTGGGTCATCCCTCCGGTGTATATATATTGGGGGTGGGGTGAGTCAGAGGTGTATATAAGGAGCAGAGGGTGGGTCATCCCTCTGGTGTATATATATTGGGGGTGGGGTGAGTCAGAGGTGTATATAAGGAGCAGAGGGTGGGTCATCCCTCCGGTGTATATATATTGGGGGTGGGGTGAGTCAGAGGTGTATATAAGGAGCAGAGGGTGGGTCATCCCTTCGGTGTATATATATATTGGGGGTGGGGTGAGTCAGAGGTGTATATAAGGAGCAGAGGGTGGGTCATCCCTCTGGTGTATATATATTGGGGGTGGGGTGAGTCAGAGGTGTATATAAGGAGCAGAGGGTGGGTCATCACTCCGGTGTATATATATATTGGGGGTGGGGTGAGTCAGAGGTGTATATAAAGAGCAGAGGGTGGGTCATCCCTCCGGTGTATATATATTGGGGGTGGGGTGAGTCAGAGGTGTATATGAGGAGCAGAGGGTGGGTCATCCCTCCGGTGTATATATATTGGGGGTGGGGTGAGTCAGAGGTGTATATAAAGAGCAGAGGGTGGGTCATCCCTCCGGTGTATATATATTGGGGGTGGGGTGAGTCAGAGGTGTATATAAGGAGCAGAGGGTGGGTCATCACTCCGGTGTATATATATTGGGGGTGGGGTGAGTCAGAGGTGTATATAAGGAGCAGAGGGTGGGTCATCCCTTCGGTGTATATATATCGGGGGTGGGGTGAGTCAGAGGTGTATATAAAGAGCAGAGGGTGGGTCATCCCTCTGGTGTATATATATTGGGGGTGGGGTGAGTCAGAGGTGTATATGAGGAGCAGAGGGTGGGTCATCCCTCCGGTGTATATATATTGGGGGTGGGGTGAGTCAGAGGTGTATATAAAGAGCAGAGGGTGGGTCATCCCTCCGGTGTATATATATTGGGGGTGGGGTGAGTCAGAGGTGTATATAAGGAGCAGAGGGTGGGTCATCCCTTCGGTGTATATATATCGGGGGTGGGGTGAGTCAGAGGTGTATATAAGGAGCAGAGGGTGGGTCATCCCTCCGGTGTATATATATTGGGGGTGGGGTGAGTCAGAGGTGTATATAAGGAGCAGAGGGTGGGTCATCCCTCTGGTGTATATATATTGGGGGTGGGGTGAGTCAGAGGTGTATATAAGGAGCAGAGGGTGGGTCATCCCTCCGGTGTATATATATTGGGGGTGGGGTGAGTCAGAGGTGTATATAAGGAGCAGAGGGTGGGTCATCCCTCTGGTGTATATATATTGGCGGTGGGGTGAGTCAGAGGTGTATATAAGGAGCAGAGGGTGGGTCATCCCTCCGGTGTATATATATTGGGGGTGGGGTGAGTCAGAGGTGTGTATAAGGAGCAGAGGGTGGGTCATCCCACCGATGTATATATATTGGGGGTGGGGTGAGTCAGACGTGTATATAAAGAGCAGAGGGTGGGTCATCCCTCCGGTGTGTATATATCGGGGGTGGGGTGAGTCAGAGGTGTATATAAGGAGCAGAGGGTGGGTCATCCCTCCGGTGTATATATATTGGGGGTGGGGTGAGTCAGAGGTGTATATAAGGAGCAGAGGGTGGGTCATCCCTCCGATGTATATATATATTGGGGGTGGGGTGAGTCAGAGGTGTATATAAGGAGCAGAGGGTGGGTCATCCCTCCGATGTATATATATATTGGGGGTGGGGTGAGTCAGAGGTGTATATAAGGAGCAGAGGGTGGGTCATCCCTCCGATGTATATATATTGGGGGTGGGGTGAGTCAGACGTGTATATAAAGAGCAGAGGGTGGGTCATCCCTCCGGTGCATATCTATATATATCGGGGGTGGGGTGAGTCAGAGGTGTATATAAGGAGCAGAGGGTGGGTCATCCCTCCGGTGTATATATATTGGGGGTGGGGTGAGTCAGAGGTGTATATAAGGAGCAGAGGGTGGGTCATCCCTCCGGTGTATATATATTGGGGGTGGGGTGAGTCAGAGGTGTATATAAGGAGCAGAGGGTGGGTCATCCCTCCGGTGTATATATATTGGGGGTGGGGTGAGTCAGAGGTGTATATAAAGAGCAGAGGGTGGGTCATCCCTCCGGTGTATATATATGTATATATATTGGGGGTGGAGTGAGTCAGAGGTGTATATAAGGAGCAGAGGGTGGGTCATCCCTCCGGTGTATATATATGTATATATATTGGGGGTGGGGTGAGTCAGAGGTGTATATAAGGAGCAGAGGGTGGGTCATCCCTCCGGTGTATATATATATATATCGGGGGTGGGGTGAGTCAGAGGTGTATATAAGGAGCAGAGGGTGGGTCATCCCTCCGGTGTATATATATATATATATTGGGGGTGGGGTGAGTCAGAGGTGTATATAAGGAGCAGAGGGTGGGTCATCCCTCCGGTGTATATATATTGGGGGTGGGGTGAGTCAGAGGTGTATATAAGGAGTAGAGGGTGGGTCATCCCTCTGGTGTATATATATTGGGGGTGGGGTGAGTCAGAGGTGTATATAAGGAGCAGAGGGTGGGTCATCCCTCCGGTGTATATATATATATATCGGGGGTGGGGTGAGTCAGAGGTGTATATAAGGAGCAGAGGGTGGGTCATCCCTCCGGTGTATATATATTGGGGGTGGGGTGAGTCAGAGGTGTATATAAGGAGTAGAGGGTGGGTCATCCCTCTGGTGTATATATATTGGGGGTGGGGTGAGTCAGAGGTGTATATAAGGAGCAGAGGGTGGGTCATCCCTCCGGTGTATATATATTGGGGGTGGGGTGAGTCAGAGGTGTATATAAGGTGCAGAGGGTGGGTCATCCCTCCGGTGTATATATATGTATATATATTGGGGGTGGGGTGAGTCAGAGGTGTATATAAGGAGCAGAGGGTGGGTCATCCCTCTGGTGTATATATATTGGGGGTGGGGTGAGTCAGAGGTGTATATAAGGAGCAGAGGGTGGGTCATCCCTCTGGTGTATATATATTGGGGGTGGGGTGAGTCAGAGGTGTATATAAGGAGCAGAGGGTGGGTCATCCCTCTGGTGTATATATATTGGGGGTGGGGTGAGTCAGAGGTGTATATAAGGAGCAGAGGGTGGGTCATCCCTCCGGTGTATATATATTGGGGGTGGGGTGAGTCAGAGGTGTATATAAGGAGCAGAGGGTGGGTCATCCCTCTGGTGTATATATATTGGCGGTGGGGTGAGTCAGAGGTGTATATAAGGAGCAGAGGGTGGGTCATCCCTCCGGTGTATATATATTGGGGGTGGGGTGAGTCAGAGGTGTATATAAGGAGCAGAGGGTGGGTCATCCCTCCGGTGTATATATATTGGGGGTGGGGTGAGTCAGAGGTGTGTATAAGGAGCAGAGGGTGGGTCATCCCACCGATGTATATATATTGGGGGTGGGGTGAGTCAGACGTGTATATAAAGAGCAGAGGGTGGGTCATCCCTCCGGTGTGTATATATCGGGGGTGGGGTGAGTCAGAGGTGTATATAAGGAGCAGAGGGTGGGTCATCCCTCCGGTGTATATATATTGGGGGTGGGGTGAGTCAGAGGTGTATATAAGGAGCAGAGGGTGGGTCATCCCTCTGGTGTATATATATTGGGGGTGGGGTGAGTCAGAGGTGTATATAAAGAGCAGAGGGTGGGTCATCCCTCCGGTGTATATATATATTGGGGGTGGGGTGAGTCAGAGGTGTATATAAGGTGCAGAGGGTGGGTCATCCCTCCGGTGTATATATATGTATATATATTGGGGGTGGGGTGAGTCAGAGGTGTATATAAGGTGCAGAGGGTGGGTCATCCCTCCGATGTATATATATATTGGGGGTGGGGTGAGTCAGAGGTGTATATAAGGAGCAGAGGGTGGGTCATCCCTCCGGTGTATATATATATTGGGGGTGGGGTGAGTCAGAGGTGTATATAAGGAGCAGAGGGTGGGTCATCCCTCCGATGTATATATATATTGGGGGTGGGGTGAGTCAGAGGTGTATATAAGGAGCAGAGGGTGGGTCATCCCTCCGATGTATATATATTGGGGGTGGGGTGAGTCAGACGTGTATATAAAGAGCAGAGGGTGGGTCATCCCTCCGGTGCATATCTATATATATCGGGGGTGGGGTGAGTCAGAGGTGTATATAAGGAGCAGAGGGTGGGTCATCCCTCCGGTGTATATATATTGGGGGTGGGGTGAGTCAGAGGTGTATATAAGGAGCAGAGGGTGGGTCATCCCTCCGGTGTATATATATGTATATATATTGGGGGTGGGGTGAGTCAGAGGTGTATATAAGGAGCAGAGGGTGGGTCATCCCTCCGGTGTATATATATATATATCGGGGGTGGGGTGAGTCAGAGGTGTATATAAGGAGCAGAGGGTGGGTCATCCCTCCGGTGTATATATATATATATATTGGGGGTGGGGTGAGTCAGAGGTGTATATAAGGAGCAGAGGGTGGGTCATCCCTCCGGTGTATATATATTGGGGGTGGGGTGAGTCAGAGGTGTATATAAGGAGTAGAGGGTGGGTCATCCCTCTGGTGTATATATATTGGGGGTGGGGTGAGTCAGAGGTGTATATAAGGAGCAGAGGGTGGGTCATCCCTCCGGTGTATATATATTGGGGGTGGGGTGAGTCAGAGGTGTATATAAGGTGCAGAGGGTGGGTCATCCCTCCGGTGTATATATATGTATATATATTGGGGGTGGGGTGAGTCAGAGGTGTATATAAGGAGCAGAGGGTGGGTCATCACTCCGGTGTATATATATGTATATATATTGGGGGTGAGGTGAGTCAGAGGTGTATATAAGGAGCAGAGGGTGGGTCATCCCTCTGGTGTATATATATTGGGGGTGGGGTGAGTCAGAGGTGTATATAAGGAGCAGAGGGTGGGTCATCCCTCTGGTGTATATATATTGGGGGTGGGGTGAGTCAGAGGTGTATATAAGGAGCAGAGGGTGGGTCATCCCTCTGGTGTATATATATTGGGGGTGGGGTGAGTCAGAGGTGTATATAAGGTGCAGAGGGTGGGTCATCCCTCCGGTGTATATATATGTATATATATTGGGGGTGGGGTGAGTCAGAGGTGTATATAAGGAGCAGAGGGTGGGTCATCCCTCCGGTGTATATATATGTATATATATTGGGGGTGGGGTGAGTCAGAGGTGTATATAAAGAGCAGAGGGTGGGTCATCCCTCCGGTGTATATATATGTATATTGGGGGTGGGGTGAGTCAGAGGTGTATATAAGGAGCAGAGGGTGGGTCATCCCTCCGGTGTATATATATGTATTGTGACAGCAGGAAGGTAAAGTCACCTGGTTGCATCCAGGGGGGTAGATATATTTCGCCCAGATTCAGGCTTTACGCCGACTTATACAACTAGGTGGAGAGTTGTATAAGGCTAGTGGGCTCATGGATGACTCATACCTCTAGGGAGAGTGTGGGGCGTCGTGCAGACAGGGAGTTGATGAGGCCAGCTGAAGCTTGTCAGCTCATTTAGGCCTCTATAAGAACTCCCAGATTCATTAGATGTTAGCTCATGCCTGGAACCAGACCTGTGTGGACTGTCTAGGGAGAGTGAACCCCTGTGCGGTGAGACAAAGCCTGTGTGGCTATTTGCTTGGACATTTAAAACCAGGGACTTAGGGACTAGGACAGCACTAGGCTGATCCCAGTTGTTAGTTAGGAAACCTGTATGTTTAGTCAGAGGTCAAGTTGACCAGGATTTATTTTGTTTATGTTTCTTTTGCTTTGCTGTGTTTTGTCACTGTAAATAGAAAATAAACCACACCTTTTTGATTTTGAAAACCACAACCTCCGTTTGCTGGGCCTGTTTTTGTGTGGGGAGCCCATCTCGGGGGTCACACACACCCGCTGCCGAGCTAACCCCCTCACAGTTGGTGGAGAACCAGTGGCAGTTTTTCTTTTAAGCCAGCATGGAGGAGATACTGAAGCAGCTGGCTCTAGCAAATGCCAATCAACAGCAGACAAATGCAGGTTTGCAAAAGAACTTCGCAGCCCAGCAGCAAGCTCATCAACAGAGCCTTGCAGCCCAGCAGCAGACAAACGCAACTTTGCAACAGAGTCTGGAGGCTCAGCAACAAGCCCAGCAGCAATCTGAGGCCCGCTTCATAGACCTGTTGCAGAAGCAAGAGCAGAGACTACAACAACAGATGGAAGCAGTAATGCAGCAACGTCCGCAGACCAGTGAGGAAAGCCGTCCCACTAATACCGCGTCCTTTGGGGTGAGTCGTTTATTGACAAAAATGACTGGAGAGGATGATCCAGAGGTATTTTTGACCACATTTGAAAGGACCGCTGAAAGAGAAAAGTGGCCTGAGGAGCAGTGGGCTGGACTGGTGGCTCCTCTGTTAACTGGTGAATCGCAGAAGGCTTACTATGACCTAGAGCCTAACCAAGCAAAAGACTATGTGATGCTAAAAGCTGAAATATTGGCAAGGCTGGGTGTCACCCAGGCTGTCTGGGCTCAGCGTGTGCATAACTGGACTTTCCAGCTTGGAAAACCCCCCAGGTCTCAAATGTATGATCTCATTCACCTGAGCAGAAAGTGGCTACAGCCAGAGACTTTGTCCGCACCAAAGATTGTGGAACGTGTTGTAATGGATCGGTTTTTGAGAGCTCTTCCTACTGCCATCCAAAAGTGGGTAAGCCATGGAGACCCAGAGACGGCCGATGGTCTTGTGGATCGTGTGGAGAAATACTTGGCTACAGAGAACCTGACGGCCTCTTCCAGAGACACTCGGACTTTCCACCCTAAGACCAGACCATCCCCAGGGGCGGATAAGAGGATTCCAAGGGGTGAGGGTGGAGAGAGTGAGAGGGTGGGAGCTCTACCCCAAGTTTGGCGAGAACAGCCTGGGAAATCAGCGGCTCAAGAGGCCGCAAGAAGGATCGTTTGCTACCGCTGCCGGCAAGCGGGACATATTGCAGCCAATTGCCCGGTTGTGGAGGAACCCATGCAGTGTGACTTTCTGACGGGCAGACGTCAGTCGCTGTGTGCGACAGTCGCATGCACTGCCATTCGAGGAACTGAGAAACATTTATGCAAAATGTGTGTTAATGGTAGAAATGTTGTGGTATTGCTGGATTCAGGTAGCCTTGTGACCCTGATAAAGGCTGAGTTAGTTAAAACAGAGGTCTCTGGGAATAGCAAGGTAGCTGTTATTTGTGTGCATGGGGACACCCGAGAGTATCCAGTGACTACAGTGTGTTTCGAGACCCCCAAAGGTACCCTCTCTCATCCAGTGGGCTTAGTATCTCAGTTACCGCATGACGCCATTGTGGGAAGGGATTTTCCGAAGTTCTGGGAACTGTGGGATGATCCTGAGCCCCCCACTGGTGCCCCTATGTACCAGGAATGTGATAGCCAGAACTCCCCTGAGAGTGGTGAGGACTCTCCGGAATTTCCCTTATCAGTATTGGCAGGGGAGACTCAAGAAACTGGAGAGGAGCCCACCTCCTCAGACGAAAACCTACCGTCTGTGGAGTTTTCTGATCTTGAGGTTCACAGGGAAAACTTTGCCACAGAACAGTTGAAAGACCCCGCCCTAATAAAGGCACGGGAAAACGTAGTGGAAATAGATGGCGAGTTAGTGAACCCAGATAATACCTGCACTTACCCATACTTCAGCGTAGAGAAGGACCTACTGTATCGGGTGGCAAAAAGGGCAGAAGAAACCGTTGAGCAGCTTGTGGTGCCCAAACCTTACAGGAAGTTGGTGTTGGAGTTGGCCCATGGGCACATTCTTGGAGGTCATCTGGGGACAGAGAAAACCCGAGAGAGGGTATTACAGAGATTCTATTGGCCGGGGGTGATGAAGGACATAGAAAATTATTGTTCCTCCTGCCCTGTGTGTCAGAGGTCGGCCCCGATGCCACATTTCCGTAGCCCGCTGGTCCCTCTACCCATCATTGAGGTCCCGTTTGAGAGGATCGCCATGGATTTGGTAGGTCCTATAATCAAGTCCGCTAGGGGGCACCAGTACATATTAGTTATAATGGACTATGCCACCCGTTATCCAGAAGCGATCCCTCTCCGAAATACCTCGGCCAAAACCATAGCCAAAGAGCTATCTCTTGTGTTTAGCCGGGTGGGTATTTGTAAAGAACTGCTTACGGACCAAGGTACACCCTTTATGTCCCGGGTTATGAAGGAGCTGTGTAAATTGTTCAAAGTGACGCAATTACGTACATCTGTGTATCACCCCCAAACCGATGGGCTGGTTGAAAGGTTCAACAAAACCCTAAAACAAATGTTGAAGAAAGTGGTGGATAGAGATGGAAAGGATTGGGACTGTCTACTTCCTTATCTGATGTTTGCTATTAGGGAGGTGCCCCAATCCTCTACGGGATTCTCCCCCTTTGAGTTACTGTATGGGAGACACCCAAGAGGGCTGTTGGATATTGCCAAGGAAACTTGGGAAAGTGAGAGTTCTCCCCACAGGAGTGTGATTGAGCATGTCGCCCTGATGCAAGACCGAATTGCACAGGTAATGCCCATCGTGAAGGAACATTTGGCCCAAGCGCAGTTAGCACAGCAGAGAGTGTACAACCGTGGAGCCAAGACCCGTACCTTTTCCCCGGGGGATAGGATACTGGTACTTGTCCCTACGGTTGAAAGTAAATTCCTTGCCAAATGGCAAGGCCCCTACGAGATAATGGAAAAAGTGAGCGAAGTGAATTACAAGGTCAGACAACCAGGAAGGCGAAAGCCCGAACAGATCTATCACGTTAATCTGTTGAAAGCCTGGAGGGATAGAGAGTCCCTAGTCGCAGACACTTGGTCACCAGCTCAAACTGGTTGCGTGATTCCTGAGGTTGGAATAGCAGCCACCTTGTCACAACCCCAACAACAGGAGGTTAAGGAGTTTGTGCTTCGCAACAAGGAGGTATTCTCTGAGCTGCCGGGACAAACATCTGGGGTAGAGCATGACATCATTACCCCGCCCGGTGAAAGGGTGAAGTTAAAACCCTATCGGATCCCAGAGGCCCGACGGGAGGCAATACGGGAGGAAGTACAGAAAATGCTGAACTTAGGGGTGATAGAGGAGTCCCAAAGTGATTGGTCTAGTCCCATTGTGTTGGTGCCTAAACCGGATGGGAGCTGGCGATTTTGTAACGATTTTCGTCAGTTGAACAAAGTTACAAAATTTGACACCTACCCCATGCCACGTATAGATGAGTTGATCGACCGGCTGGGAACAGCCCGATACATGACGACTCTTGACCTCACAAAAGGGTATTGGCAAATCCCCCTGGCCAAGTCGGCCAAAGAGAAAAACGCATTTGTAACCCCAGACGGGGCGTTCCAATATAAAAGAATGCCGTTCGGGTTACAGAATGCGCCGGCCACATTCCAGCGGAAAATGGACCAGATGCTGAGGCCCCATCGGAAGTATGCTGCGGCTTACCTGGATGACATAATTGTCCATAGCACAGATTGGGCCTCACATCTGCCAAAAGTGCAAGCAGTCCTGGACTCTGTTCGGGAAGCGGGGTTTACGGCTAACCCCAAGAAGTGTACCATTGGGCAGGAGGAGGCCAAATATCTTGGGTACACCATTGGGAGGGGAGTAATAAAACCCCAACTCAACAAAGTCGAGGCCATCCAGAGTTGGCCACGTCCCAACAGCAAGAAGCAGGTACGAGCCTTTCTGGGAATCGCTGGGTATTATCGGCGATTCATTCCCCACTTTGCTTCTAAGGCTGTGCCCCTAACCAACCTGACGAAGGGGAAAGGGTCGGTCATGATTAAATGGACCCCCGAGGCTGAGGCAGCATTCCAATTCTTGAAACAAGCCTTATGTAGCCAGCCAGTGTTGTACTCACCCGACTTCTCTAAAGACTTTGTCGTACAAAGTGATGCGTCAGATGTGGGGTTAGGAGCAGTATTGTCCCAGGTCTGGAACGGGGAAGAGCACCCAGTCATTTACCTCAGCAGGAAGTTGAAGTCCCATGAGGTAAATTACGCCACCGTTGAAAAGGAGTGTTTAGCGGTGAAGTGGGCTCTAGATTCCCTTCGGTACTACCTGCTAGGTAGGCACTTTGACATGGTTACGGATCACGCTCCGTTAAAGTGGATGGCTCAAAACAAGGAAACAAATAGAAGAGTGAATAGGTGGTTCCTGGCCCTCCAGGAATTCAACTTCACAGTAAAGCATCGCCCTGGCGTTCAAATGGGGAATGTGGATGCTTTGTCTCGAGTACATGAATGCCTGATTGCTGGTGTTCCAACCCCGAGGTTAAAACAAGAGGGGGGGGTATGTGACAGCAGGAAGGTAAAGTCACCTGGTTGCATCCAGGGGGGTAGATATATTTCGCCCAGATTCAGGCTTTACGCCGACTTATACAACTAGGTGGAGAGTTGTATAAGGCTAGTGGGCTCATGGATGACTCATACCTCTAGGGAGAGTGTGGGGCGTCGTACAGACAGGGAGTTGATGAGGCCAGCTGAAGCTTGTCAGCTCATTTAGGCCTCTATAAAAACTCCCAGATTCATTAGGTGTTTGCTCATGCCTGGAACCAGACCTGTGTGGACTGTCTAGGGAGAGTGAACCCCTGTGCGGTGAGACAAAGCCTGTGTGGCTATTTGCTTGGACATTTAAAACCAGGGACTTAGGGACTAGGACAGCACTAGGCTGATCCCAGTTGTTAGTTAGGAAACCTGTATGTTTAGTCAGAGGTCAAGTTGACCAGGATTTATTTTGTTTATGTTTCTTTTGCTTTGCTGTGTTTTGTCACTGTAAATAGAAAATAAACCGCACCTTTTTGATTTTGAAAACCACAACCTCCGTTTGCTGGGCCTGTTTTTGTGTGGGGAGCCCATCTCGGGGGTCACACACACCCGCTGCCGAGCTAACCCCCTCACAGTATATATATTGGGGGTGGGGTGAGTCAGAGGTGTATATAAGGAGCAGAGGGTGGGTCATCCCTCCGGTGTATATATATGTATATATATTGGGGGTGGGGTGAGTCAGAGGTGTATATAAAGAGCAGAGGGTGGGTCATCCCTCCGGTGTATATATATCGGGGGTGGGGTGAGTCAGAGGTGTATATAAGGAGCAGAGGGTGGGTCATCCCTCCGGTGTATATATATTGGGGGTGGGGTGAGTCAGAGGTGTATATAAGGAGCAGAGGGTGGGTCATCCCTCCGGTGTGTATATATATATATATATATATATATATATATATATATATATATATATATATATATATATATTGGGGGTGGGGTGAGTCAGAGGTGTATATAAAGAGCAGAGGGTGGGTCATCCCTCCGATGTATATATATTGGGGGTGGGGTGAGTCAGAGGTGTATATAAGGAGCAGAGGGTGGGTCATCCCTCCGGTGTATATATATTGGGGGTGGGGTGAGTCAGAGGTGTATATAAGGAGCAGAGGGTGGGTCATCCCTCCGGTGTGTATATATATATATATATATATATATATATATATATCGGGGGTGGGGTGAGTCAGAGGTGTATATAAGGAGCAGAGGGTGGGTCATCCCTCCGGTGTATATATATTGGGGGTGCGGTGAGTCAGAGGTGTGTATATAAGGAGCAGAGGGTGGGTCATCCCTCCGGTGTATATATATTGGGGGTGGGGTGAGTCAGAGGTGTATATAAGGAGCAGAGGGTGGGTCATCCCTCCGGTGTATATATATGTATATTGGGGGTGGGGTGAGTCAGAGGTGTATATAAAGAGCAGAGGGTGGGTCATCCCTCCGGTGTATATATATGTATATATATTGGGGGTGGGGTGAGTCAGAGGTGTATATAAGGAGCAGAGGGTGGGTCATCCCTCCGGTGTATATATATTGGGGGTGGGGTGAGTCAGAGGTGTATATAAGGAGCAGAGGGTGGGTCATCCCTCCGGTGTATATATATATGTATATATATTGGGGGTGGGGTGAGTCAGAGGTGTATATAAGGAGCAGAGGGTGGGTCATCCCTCCGGTGTATATATATATTGGGGGTGGGGTGAGTCAGAGGTGTATATAAGGAGCAGAGGGTGGGTCATCCCTTCGGTGTATATATATTGGGGGTGGGGTGAGTCAGAGGTGTATATAAGGAGCAGAGGGTGGGTCATCACTCCGGTGTATATATATATTGGGGGTGGGGTGAGTCAGAGGTGTATATAAAGAGCAGAGGGTGGGTCATCCCTCCGGTGTATATATATATTGGGGGTGGGGTGAGTCAGAGGTGTATATAAAGAGCAGAGGGTGGGTCATCCCTCCGGTGTATATATATATTGGGGGTGGGGTGAGTCAGAGGTGTATATAAGGAGCAGAGGGTGGGTCATCCCTCCGGTGTATATATATTGGGGGTGGGGTGAGTCAGAGGTGTATATAAGGAGCAGAGGGTGGGTCATCACTCCGGTGTATATATATATTGGGGGTGGGGTGAGTCAGAGGTGTATATAAGGAGCAGAGGGTGGGTCATCCCTCCGGTGTATATATATTGGGGGTGGGGTGAGTCAGAGGTGTATATAAGGAGCAGAGGGTGGGTCATCCCTCCGGTGTATATATATATTGGGGGTGGGGTGAGTCAGAGGTGTATATAAGGAGCAGAGGGTGGGTCATCCCTTCGGTGTATATATATTGGGGGTGGGGTGAGTCAGAGGTGTATATAAGGTGCAGAGGGTGGGTCATCCCTCCGGTGTATATATATGTATATATATTGGGGGTGGGGTGAGTCAGAGGTGTATATAAGGAGCAGAGGGTGGGTCATCCCTTCGGTGTATATATATTGGGGGTGGGGTGAGTCAGAGGTGTATATAAGGAGCAGAGGGTGGGTCATCCCTTCGGTGTATATATATTGGGGGTGCAGTGAGTCAGAGGTGTATATAAGGAGCAGAGGGTGGGTCATCACTCCGGTGTATATATATATTGGGGGTGGGGTGAGTCAGAGGTGTATATAAAGAGCAGAGGGTGGGTCATCCCTCCGGTGTATATATATTGGGGGTGGGGTGAGTCAGAGGTGTATATAAGGAGCAGAGGGTGGGTCATCCCTCCGGTGTATATATATTGGGGGTGGGGTGAGTCAGAGGTGTATATAAAGAGCAGAGGGTGGGTCATCCCTCCGGTGTATATATATTGGGGGTGGGGTGAGTCAGAGGTGTATATAAGGAGCAGAGGGTGGGTCATCCCTCCGGTGTATATATATTGGGGGTGGGGTGAGTCAGAGGTGTATATAAGGAGCAGAGGGTGGGTCATCACTCCGGTGTATATATATATTGGGGGTGGGGTGAGTCAGAGGTGTATATAAGGAGCAGAGGGTGGGTCATCCCTCCGGTGTATATATATATTGGGGGTGGGGTGAGTCAGAGGTGTATATAAGGAGCAGAGGGTGGGTCATCCCTTCGGTGTATATATATTGGGGGTGGGGTGAGTCAGAGGTGTATATAAGGTGCAGAGGGTGGGTCATCCCTCCGGTGTATATATATGTATATATATTGGGGGTGGGGTGAGTCAGAGGTGTATATAAGGAGCAGAGGGTGGGTCATCCCTTCGGTGTATATATATTGGGGGTGGGGTGAGTCAGAGGTGTATATAAGGAGCAGAGGGTGGGTCATCACTCCGGTGTATATATATATTGGGGGTGGGGTGAGTCAGAGGTGTATATAAGGAGCAGAGGGTGGGTCATCCCTCCGATGTATATATATATTGGGGGTGGGGTGAGTCAGAGGTGTATATAAGGAGCAGAGGGTGGGTCATCCCTCTGGTGTATATATATTGGGGGTGGGGTGAGTCAGAGGTGTATATAAGGAGCAGAGGGTGGGTCATCCCTCCGATGTATATATATATTGGGGGTGGGGTGAGTCAGAGGTGTATATAAGGAGCAGAGGGTGGGTCATCCCTCCGATGTATATATATTGGGGGTGGGGTGAGTCAGACGTGTATATAAAGAGCAGAGGGTGGGTCATCCCTCCGGTGCATATCTATATATATCGGGGGTGGGGTGAGTCAGAGGTGTATATAAGGAGCAGAGGGTGGGTCATCCCTCCGGTGTATATATATTGGGGGTGGGGTGAGTCAGAGGTGTATATAAAGAGCAGAGGGTGGGTCATCCCTTCGGTGTATATATATCGGGGGTGGGGTGAGTCAGAGGTGTATATAAGGAGCAGAGGGTGGGTCATCACTCCGGTGTATATATATATTGGGGGTGGGGTGAGTCAGAGGTGTTTATAAAGAGCAGAGGGTGGGTCATCCCTCCGGTGTATATATATTGGGGGTGGGGTGAGTCAGAGGTGTATATAAGGAGCAGAGGGTGGGTCATCACTCCGGTGTATATATATATTGGGGGTGGGGTGAGTCAGAGGTGTATATAAAGAGCAGAGGGTGGGTCATCCCTCCGGTGTATATATATCGGGGGTGGGGTGAGTCAGAGGTGTATATAAGGAGCAGAGGGTGGGTCATCACTCCGGTGTATATATATATTGGGGGTGGGGTGAGTCAGAGGTGTATATAAAGAGCAGAGGGTGGGTCATCCCTCCGGTGTATATATATTGGGGGTGGGGTGAGTCAGAGGTGTATATAAAGAGCAGAGGGTGGGTCATCCCTCCGGTGTATATATATTGGGGGTGGGGTGAGTCAGAGGTGTATATAAGGAGCAGAGGGTGGGTCATCCCTCCGGTGTATATATATTGGGGGTGGGGTGAGTCAGAGGTGTATATAAGGAGCAGAGGGTGGGTCATCCCTTCGGTGTATATATATTGGGGGTGGGGTGAGTCAGAGGTGTATATAAAGAGCAGAGGGTGGGTCATCCCTCCGGTGTATATATATTGGGGGTGGGGTGAGTCAGAGGTGTATATAAAGAGCAGAGGGTGGGTCATCCCTCCGGTGTATATATATTGGGGGTGGGGTGAGTCAGAGGTGTATATAAGGAGCAGAGGGTGGGTCATCCCTCCGGTGTATATATATTGGGGGTGGGGTGAGTCAGAGGTGTATATAAGGAGCAGAGGGTGGGTCATCCCTCCGGTGTATATATATTGGGGGTGGGGTGAGTCAGAGGTGTATATAAGGAGCAGAGGGTGGGTCATCCCTTCGGTGTATATATATTGGGGGTGGGGTGAGTCAGAGGTGTTTATAAAGAGCAGAGGGTGGGTCATCCCTCCGGTGTGTATATATCGGGGGTGGGGTGAGTCAGAGGTGTATATAAGGAGCAGAGGGTGGGTCATCCCTCTGGTGTATATATATATTGGGGGTGGGGTGAGTCAGAGGTGTATATAAGGAGCAGAGGGTGGGTCATCCCTCCGGTGTATATATATTGGGGGTGGGGTGAGTCAGAGGTGTATATAAAGAGCAGAGGGTGGGTCATCCCTCCGGTGTATATATATTGGGGGTGGGGTGAGTCAGAGGTGTATATAAGGAGCAGAGGGTGGGTCATCCCTCCGGTGTATATATATTGGGGGTGGGGTGAGTCAGAGGTGTATATAAGGAGCAGAGGGTGGGTCATCCCTTCGGTGTATATATATTGGGGGTGCAGTGAGTCAGAGGTGTATATAAGGAGCAGAGGGTGGGTCATCCCTTCGGTGTATATATATTGGGGGTGGGGTGAGTCAGAGGTGTATATAAGGAGCAGAGGGTGGGTCATCCCTCCGGTGTATATATATTGGGGGTGGGGTGAGTCAGAGGTGTATATAAGGAGCAGAGGGTGGGTCATCACTCCGGTGTATATATATATTGGGGGTGGGGTGAGTCAGAGGTGTATATAAGGAGCAGAGGGTGGGTCATCCCTCCGGTGTATATATATTGGGGGTGGGGTGAGTCAGAGGTGTATATAAGGAGCAGAGGGTGGGTCATCCCTCCGGTGTATATATATATTGGGGGTGGGGTGAGTCAGAGGTGTATATAAGGAGCAGAGGGTGGGTCATCCCTCCGGTGTATATATATATTGGGGGTGGGGTGAGTCAGAGGTGTATATAAGGAGCAGAGGGTGGGTCATCCCTTCGGTGTATATATATTGGGGGTGGGGTGAGTCAGAGGTGTATATAAGGAGCAGAGGGTGGGTCATCCCTCCGGTGTATATATATATTGGGGGTGGGGTGAGTCAGAGGTGTATATAAGGAGCAGAGGGTGGGTCATCCCTCCGGTGTATATATATATTGGGGGTGGGGTGAGTCAGAGGTGTATATAAGGTGCAGAGGGTGGGTCATCCCTCCGGTGTATATATATGTATATATATTGGGGGTGGGGTGAGTCAGAGGTGTATATAAGGAGCAGAGGGTGGGTCATCCCTTCGGTGTATATATATTGGGGGTGGGGTGAGTCAGAGGTGTATATAAGGAGCAGAGGGTGGGTCATCACTCCGGTGTATATATATATTGGGGGTGGGGTGAGTCAGAGGTGTATATAAGGAGCAGAGGGTGGGTCATCCCTCCGATGTATATATATATTGGGGGTGGGGTGAGTCAGAGGTGTATATAAGGAGCAGAGGGTGGGTCATCCCTCCGATGTATATATATTGGGGGTGGGGTGAGTCAGACGTGTATATAAAGAGCAGAGGGTGGGTCATCCCTCCGGTGCATATCTATATATATCGGGGGTGGGGTGAGTCAGAGGTGTATATAAGGAGCAGAGGGTGGGTCATCCCTCCGGTGTATATATATTGGGGGTGGGGTGAGTCAGAGGTGTATATAAGGAGCAGAGGGTGGGTCATCCCTTCGGTGTATATATATATATTGGGGGTGGGGTGAGTCAGAGGTGTATATAAGGAGCAGAGGGTGGGTCATCCCTCCGGTGTATATATATTGGGGGTGGGGTGAGTCAGAGGTGTATATAAAGAGCAGAGGGTGGGTCATCCCTCCGATGTATATATATATTGGGGGTGGGGTGAGTCAGAGGTGTATATAAGGAGCAGAGGGTGGGTCATCCCTCCGGTGTATATATATTGGGGGTGGGGTGAGTCAGAGGTGTATATAAGGAGCAGAGGGTGGGTCATCCCTCCGATGTATATATATATTGGGGGTGGGGTGAGTCAGAGGTGTATATAAGGAGCAGAGGGTGGGTCATCCCTCCGGTGTATATATATTGGGGGTGGGGTGAGTCAGAGGTGTATATAAGGAGCAGAGGGTGGGTCATCCCTCCGGTGTATATATATTGGGGGTGGGGTGAGTCAGAGGTGTATATAAGGAGCAGAGGGTGGGTCATCCCTTCGGTGTATATATATATTGGGGGTGGGGTGAGTCAGAGGTGTATATAAGGAGCAGAGGGTGGGTCATCCCTCTGGTGTATATATATTGGGGGTGGGGTGAGTCAGAGGTGTATATAAGGAGCAGAGGGTGGGTCATCACTCCGGTGTATATATATATTGGGGGTGGGGTGAGTCAGAGGTGTATATAAAGAGCAGAGGGTGGGTCATCCCTCCGGTGTATATATATTGGGGGTGGGGTGAGTCAGAGGTGTATATGAGGAGCAGAGGGTGGGTCATCCCTCCGGTGTATATATATTGGGGGTGGGGTGAGTCAGAGGTGTATATAAAGAGCAGAGGGTGGGTCATCCCTCCGGTGTATATATATTGGGGGTGGGGTGAGTCAGAGGTGTATATAAGGAGCAGAGGGTGGGTCATCACTCCGGTGTATATATATATTGGGGGTGGGGTGAGTCAGAGGTGTATATAAGGAGCAGAGGGTGGGTCATCCCTCCGGTGTATATATATTGGGGGTGGGGTGAGTCAGAGGTGTATATAAGGAGCAGAGGGTGGGTCATCCCTCTGGTGTATATATATTGGGGGTGGGGTGAGTCAGAGGTGTATATAAGGAGCAGAGGGTGGGTCATCCCTCCGGTGTATATATATTGGGGGTGGGGTGAGTCAGAGGTGTATATAAGGAGCAGAGGGTGGGTCATCCCTCTGGTGTATATATATTGGCGGTGGGGTGAGTCAGAGGTGTATATAAGGAGCAGAGGGTGGGTCATCCCTCCGGTGTATATATATTGGGGGTGGGGTGAGTCAGAGGTGTGTATAAGGAGCAGAGGGTGGGTCATCCCACCGATGTATATATATTGGGGGTGGGGTGAGTCAGACGTGTATATAAAGAGCAGAGGGTGGGTCATCCCTCCGGTGTGTATATATCGGGGGTGGGGTGAGTCAGAGGTGTATATAAGGAGCAGAGGGTGGGTCATCCCTCCGGTGTATATATATTGGGGGTGGGGTGAGTCAGAGGTGTATATAAGGAGCAGAGGGTGGGTCATCCCTCCGATGTATATATATATTGGGGGTGGGGTGAGTCAGAGGTGTATATAAGGAGCAGAGGGTGGGTCATCCCTCCGATGTATATATATATTGGGGGTGGGGTGAGTCAGAGGTGTATATAAGGAGCAGAGGGTGGGTCATCCCTCCGATGTATATATATTGGGGGTGGGGTGAGTCAGACGTGTATATAAAGAGCAGAGGGTGGGTCATCCCTCCGGTGCATATCTATATATATCGGGGGTGGGGTGAGTCAGAGGTGTATATAAGGAGCAGAGGGTGGGTCATCCCTCCGGTGTATATATATTGGGGGTGGGGTGAGTCAGAGGTGTATATAAGGAGCAGAGGGTGGGTCATCCCTCCGGTGTATATATATTGGGGGTGGGGTGAGTCAGAGGTGTATATAAGGAGCAGAGGGTGGGTCATCCCTCCGGTGTATATATATTGGGGGTGGGGTGAGTCAGAGGTGTATATAAAGAGCAGAGGGTGGGTCATCCCTCCGGTGTATATATATGTATATATATTGGGGGTGGAGTGAGTCAGAGGTGTATATAAGGAGCAGAGGGTGGGTCATCCCTCCGGTGTATATATATGTATATATATTGGGGGTGGGGTGAGTCAGAGGTGTATATAAGGAGCAGAGGGTGGGTCATCCCTCCGGTGTATATATATATATATCGGGGGTGGGGTGAGTCAGAGGTGTATATAAGGAGCAGAGGGTGGGTCATCCCTCCGGTGTATATATATATATATATTGGGGGTGGGGTGAGTCAGAGGTGTATATAAGGAGCAGAGGGTGGGTCATCCCTCCGGTGTATATATATTGGGGGTGGGGTGAGTCAGAGGTGTATATAAGGAGTAGAGGGTGGGTCATCCCTCTGGTGTATATATATTGGGGGTGGGGTGAGTCAGAGGTGTATATAAGGAGCAGAGGGTGGGTCATCCCTCCGGTGTATATATATATATATCGGGGGTGGGGTGAGTCAGAGGTGTATATAAGGAGCAGAGGGTGGGTCATCCCTCCGGTGTATATATATTGGGGGTGGGGTGAGTCAGAGGTGTATATAAGGAGTAGAGGGTGGGTCATCCCTCTGGTGTATATATATTGGGGGTGGGGTGAGTCAGAGGTGTATATAAGGAGCAGAGGGTGGGTCATCCCTCCGGTGTATATATATTGGGGGTGGGGTGAGTCAGAGGTGTATATAAGGTGCAGAGGGTGGGTCATCCCTCCGGTGTATATATATGTATATATATTGGGGGTGGGGTGAGTCAGAGGTGTATATAAGGAGCAGAGGGTGGGTCATCCCTCTGGTGTATATATATTGGGGGTGGGGTGAGTCAGAGGTGTATATAAGGAGCAGAGGGTGGGTCATCCCTCTGGTGTATATATATTGGGGGTGGGGTGAGTCAGAGGTGTATATAAGGAGCAGAGGGTGGGTCATCCCTCTGGTGTATATATATTGGGGGTGGGGTGAGTCAGAGGTGTATATAAGGAGCAGAGGGTGGGTCATCCCTCCGGTGTATATATATTGGGGGTGGGGTGAGTCAGAGGTGTATATAAGGAGCAGAGGGTGGGTCATCCCTCTGGTGTATATATATTGGCGGTGGGGTGAGTCAGAGGTGTATATAAGGAGCAGAGGGTGGGTCATCCCTCCGGTGTATATATATTGGGGGTGGGGTGAGTCAGAGGTGTATATAAGGAGCAGAGGGTGGGTCATCCCTCCGGTGTATATATATTGGGGGTGGGGTGAGTCAGAGGTGTGTATAAGGAGCAGAGGGTGGGTCATCCCACCGATGTATATATATTGGGGGTGGGGTGAGTCAGACGTGTATATAAAGAGCAGAGGGTGGGTCATCCCTCCGGTGTGTATATATCGGGGGTGGGGTGAGTCAGAGGTGTATATAAGGAGCAGAGGGTGGGTCATCCCTCCGGTGTATATATATTGGGGGTGGGGTGAGTCAGAGGTGTATATAAGGAGCAGAGGGTGGGTCATCCCTCCGGTGTATATATATATTGGGGGTGGGGTGAGTCAGAGGTGTATATAAGGTGCAGAGGGTGGGTCATCCCTCCGGTGTATATATATGTATATATATTGGGGGTGGGGTGAGTCAGAGGTGTATATAAGGTGCAGAGGGTGGGTCATCCCTCCGATGTATATATATATTGGGGGTGGGGTGAGTCAGAGGTGTATATAAGGAGCAGAGGGTGGGTCATCCCTCCGGTGTATATATATATTGGGGGTGGGGTGAGTCAGAGGTGTATATAAGGAGCAGAGGGTGGGTCATCCCTCCGATGTATATATATATTGGGGGTGGGGTGAGTCAGAGGTGTATATAAGGAGCAGAGGGTGGGTCATCCCTCCGATGTATATATATTGGGGGTGGGGTGAGTCAGACGTGTATATAAAGAGCAGAGGGTGGGTCATCCCTCCGGTGCATATCTATATATATCGGGGGTGGGGTGAGTCAGAGGTGTATATAAGGAGCAGAGGGTGGGTCATCCCTCCGGTGTATATATATTGGGGGTGGGGTGAGTCAGAGGTGTATATAAGGAGCAGAGGGTGGGTCATCCCTCCGGTGTATATATATGTATATATATTGGGGGTGGGGTGAGTCAGAGGTGTATATAAGGAGCAGAGGGTGGGTCATCCCTCCGGTGTATATATATATATATCGGGGGTGGGGTGAGTCAGAGGTGTATATAAGGAGCAGAGGGTGGGTCATCCCTCCGGTGTATATATATATATATATTGGGGGTGGGGTGAGTCAGAGGTGTATATAAGGAGCAGAGGGTGGGTCATCCCTCCGGTGTATATATATTGGGGGTGGGGTGAGTCAGAGGTGTATATAAGGAGTAGAGGGTGGGTCATCCCTCTGGTGTATATATATTGGGGGTGGGGTGAGTCAGAGGTGTATATAAGGAGCAGAGGGTGGGTCATCCCTCCGGTGTATATATATTGGGGGTGGGGTGAGTCAGAGGTGTATATAAGGTGCAGAGGGTGGGTCATCCCTCCGGTGTATATATATGTATATATATTGGGGGTGGGGTGAGTCAGAGGTGTATATAAGGAGCAGAGGGTGGGTCATCACTCCGGTGTATATATATGTATATATATTGGGGGTGAGGTGAGTCAGAGGTGTATATAAGGAGCAGAGGGTGGGTCATCCCTCTGGTGTATATATATTGGGGGTGGGGTGAGTCAGAGGTGTATATAAGGAGCAGAGGGTGGGTCATCCCTCTGGTGTATATATATTGGGGGTGGGGTGAGTCAGAGGTGTATATAAGGAGCAGAGGGTGGGTCATCCCTCTGGTGTATATATATTGGGGGTGGGGTGAGTCAGAGGTGTATATAAGGTGCAGAGGGTGGGTCATCCCTCCGGTGTATATATATGTATATATATTGGGGGTGGGGTGAGTCAGAGGTGTATATAAGGAGCAGAGGGTGGGTCATCCCTCCGGTGTATATATATGTATATATATTGGGGGTGGGGTGAGTCAGAGGTGTATATAAAGAGCAGAGGGTGGGTCATCCCTCCGGTGTATATATATGTATATTGGGGGTGGGGTGAGTCAGAGGTGTATATAAGGAGCAGAGGGTGGGTCATCCCTCCGGTGTATATATATGTATTGTGACAGCAGGAAGGTAAAGTCACCTGGTTGCATCCAGGGGGGTAGATATATTTCGCCCAGATTCAGGCTTTACGCCGACTTATACAACTAGGTGGAGAGTTGTATAAGGCTAGTGGGCTCATGGATGACTCATACCTCTAGGGAGAGTGTGGGGCGTCGTGCAGACAGGGAGTTGATGAGGCCAGCTGAAGCTTGTCAGCTCATTTAGGCCTCTATAAGAACTCCCAGATTCATTAGATGTTAGCTCATGCCTGGAACCAGACCTGTGTGGACTGTCTAGGGAGAGTGAACCCCTGTGCGGTGAGACAAAGCCTGTGTGGCTATTTGCTTGGACATTTAAAACCAGGGACTTAGGGACTAGGACAGCACTAGGCTGATCCCAGTTGTTAGTTAGGAAACCTGTATGTTTAGTCAGAGGTCAAGTTGACCAGGATTTATTTTGTTTATGTTTCTTTTGCTTTGCTGTGTTTTGTCACTGTAAATAGAAAATAAACCACACCTTTTTGATTTTGA